>WOXC01010025.1:0-384013 GCA_011680675.1 Gymnobelideus leadbeateri | reverse complement strand
AGTTATGGAGTCTGAATGCAGATCTAGCATATTCTTTTCTCTCTCTTTTTTTCTTTCTTATGGTTTTTTTCCTTTTGTTCTGGGTGGGAAGGAGAGAGAAAAAAATTTGGAGCTCAAAAATCATATAAAAGTGAATGTTGAAAACTATCTTTCCATGTAATTGGAAAAAATGAAATACTATTAAGTGGAAAAAAATAAGAAAGGTCATGGAGACAGGAGATGGAGTATCCTATGAGAAAAACAGCATGGAGAAGACAGTGTCACTGGATCCTAGAGTACGTAGAGGATATTGACGTGTAAGAAGACTGGAAAGGTAGGAGGGGGCCTAGGCTCTGAAGGACTTTACAAGGGAAGAGGATTTTAATTTGTGGGGAAAATACCCTAAGATGGTACAGCTTTTATATAGTGGTGCTGTAGTTCACAGGGTCTGTGAGCAGAAAGAAAAATTGGGTCACACATCCACAACAAATGGGGTGTGTCCTCACCCAAAGGGTTAATATAACTTTAAAAAATTTTTTTTGTAAATTTAAAAATTTTAAACTTAAATACAAAACAATAAAAGAAAAAAATGTCACATACACAGCAGAACACAAGAGAGGATTCAATATAAAACAATACATTTCCATTTCAAGAAAACTATATAAAAAATAAAACACATTGTTTTCAAAGCTGCCCGGCTTTTCTTTGTTTCCTTATTAGTTTTCATTTGTTCTCTACTGTGTACTTTTAACTTTATTTTTTCTACTCCCTCTCACCCCACCCTAAAGAAGACTACAATTAAACATGGATATATGCATACACACATATGTGTATATATATATTTTTTTTTTGTAAGACCATACTATGATTGTTTCATCCTGTCATCTGTTTCTCTGAAGGTGGATAGCATCTTTCTTCCTAAGTCCAAGTCTTTCAACGTTTTTTCTAAATCAACCAGCTCATCATTTCCTACACCACAACAATATTCCAACCCAATCACATCCTATCTGAGAGATTATCTTTGAAAGTTTCCTCCCAATTTTCTGCATTCCTTCTGTTCTTGGTTACATAGGTTTTATTTATATAAGAAAATTTTAATTTAAAATAATTGAAATTATTCATTTTACTCTCCAACAAGACTCTCACGTTATAAAAAGTTAAAGTTCTGCTGAATCTATTCCCTTTACATCTTTTTTTTCTTGCTTTCTTTGAAATTCCTGATTTTTTGTTCTTCAAAATGAACTTTGTGATTATTTATTCTAACTCAATAAAATAATCTTATAGTGATTTGAGAATACATTGAATAAATAGATTATTCTAACTCAGTAAAATAATCTTATAGTGATTTGAGAATGTATTGAATAAATAGATTAATTAGGTAAAAGTATCATTTTTAAAATTATATTACCCATGAACAATAAATATTACTTCAATTATTTAGATCTGAGTTTATTTGTAAAAAAAGTTTTATGTTTTGTTCATGTAGTTCCTGTGTCAGTTTTGATAGGTGTACACTCAGTTATTTTATACTGTCTAGTTATGTTAAATGGTCTAAAATGGTATTGAATGATATCACTGACAGTAGAGTTTCTCTATTTTTTTCACTTTTGATTATTTCATTTTTATTTTTATTTGATTATTTTAATTTTGACTTTGTCTAAGATCATGATTACTATCCCTGCTTCTTTTACATACTAAATTCTACTCCTGCCCTTTATTTTATCTTTGTGCTTCTTTCATTTTTTATAATGTTTCCTGAAAGTAACATATTGTTGAATTCAGATTTTAATCTGCTATCCATTTCCATTTTAGGGGTTAATTAATCCCATTCTACTTGTGTATTTTCCTCTTTCCTATTTTTTCTCACTGTCCTTATCACCCTATTTACTCTGTCCAGCCTCACTTCTCTGCTTTACATCTACCTGCTACCTTGTCCTCCTTTTCCTGAACCTACCCACTCCTCTAAGAGTCCCTCCCTTATCTTCTCCCCCAGCCTATCCCTTTGCCCTCTTATTTCTTTCTGCATTTAAAAGACTTTTATACCCATCTAGATATATACAGATAGATATAGATATTTAACCCTTCCTGATCATAGTAAGGTTCCAGCACTACTGGCCATCCCCCCAGTAGCTTCTTCTGGTTTAATTTTTCCTTTAATGTCTCATTTGTATGAGATTACGACTTTTTATATCTCCCTATAGAGTTTTATTTTTTTAGAATTGCCCTATCATACTCAACTTAGCCCAAGCTTTTCTTTCCAACTACCCAAATAGTGACAATTATAAGACTACCTCTATTTACAAATATACAAAGTAAACAATTAATCTTATTGAATCCCTTATAATTGGTCTTAAAATTTTTAGTTTAAACTTTAAACTTTGCCTTATATTTCTCCGGGATGTTACAAGTCAAATTTCCCCTTAAATTTTGGAGTGTTTGTCACAAAACCATAAAGTATTTCAGTTTGTTAAATGTCTTTTTTTTTCTCCATTCAGTATTATACTTAACCTTACCCAGGTAAGTTACCCTTCCTTTTAACACCAGCACTTTTATTCTGTAGAATATAGTATTCCAAGGCCTACAGTACTTCAGCTTAATAGACAGGAGAAACTTAATAAATCTTTAGTAAATTGAAGTTCACTATGGCAGAATTATATAGTAAGGGAAGAGTAGAAATGTTGACAAGGAAGTAAGTCCAGAAAGGCTTCAAAGAGATTATTATCAGGGTCCCTTGGCTCTTAAACATTCTATGAGACTCTGACCCTGGGGGAAAACGAAAACCTCATTGCCTGGGGCACTAAAGAGGAGCCAGTCCAGAGACTCAAGAAAATAACCTTTGAGACTAAAGCCTGCTTAGCCTCTAGGGATTGACCAGGTTAATAGGAAATAACCAGGTTTATAACTTGAACTCTTCAAACTGATGTCCCTGATCTCACATAGGAGTAACCCCTGAGGTGAGGCAAGAACTTAGAGCAGCCAGCAGAGGAGGACCTGAAAAGCCCAAGTCCTCTCACTGCAGGCACTGGGGCAACAGCTCACTGCCAGAGGCTGATTCCTCCTCTGTTCTCAAGACCAAAGCAGGAACTTTTCAGTGTTGTGCTCATGAAATTAATTTCCTTCCCATTCAAGAAACCACAACCTCTCTTTTGTGTTTTACACCTAGTTTCATTCATCTATTTTCTTTGTTTTTTTAAGGAGAAAATTCCAAAGGAATAGGTAAGTCATATTTCTTTGACTGACATGTAACAGTCCAATTTTTCTGATTTCGTAAAATAATTTAATTCTTAATCCTTGGGGATCTATGGGCAAAAGAATGTTCTCACCACAGGTGAAACCCAGGAACAATGAGGGCCATCAGATTTATTTTCAGCAGGGCTTCTGTGGTCATTTTAATGAACAAAATAGCCAATTCAGCAAAATACCATTTTATTGGCATTGCAGATGGTAGAGCAGAATGACGGTATCACTACATCAGTGCATTAGAAAGATGAGGCTGCCCAGCAGGAAGGCTTCTGTAGAGGGAGCAGAGAACAGAGGGAGGGAGATATGCTTTGGGGCTGCTACAGGACAGCAGGCAGGCACTTGGTGATGAGGGCCCCTGGGAGCCATGGGAATAGCAGGGAGAATGGGAAGGACAGATTTGAGAGATGTTTCAAAGGGGAATGGACAGGATTTGTTTCCCAACAAAGCTGGGAGAGAATAGAAGAATAAACAAATACAGCTACTGGCTGCTGTTCCCATTGATCTACCCCTGGAGCCAATAATTCCATCAAACCCCAAGCTCCAGCCACGTTTGTTGTCGAACATGCTCCTTGTGTGTAGATCTGCCCTGGTCTACCTCCCTACCCAAGCCTGCAGACCTGCCCCAACTGCCCAGACCTCAACAGGAAACCCCTCAGCCTGGAGGCAATTTACTGTCTCTAGATGACAATGTGCACTATAGGTATATTTTAGAAAAGAAAACAAGCCCCTTACCAAGGGCACCCCAAAGAACCAATGAAATATTTTAATTGGAAAGAACCTCAGACATCATCTCATCCAACCTCCACTTTATTTTACATGTGAGGAAACTCAGACCCAAAGGGTTAAAGATGATTCATACAAGGTCACTTGATCCTTAGGTGGCAGATTAGAATCCAAGTCTTCTGGATAAATTAAGTGAATGAGGCAGAGTAGAGGGACTGTTAAGAATCAGGGCTTGTAACCCAGGCTTTCAGTGGCTGAAATCATCAGGGTTTAATGATTTTCTCCACTGACACTCAGAAGCCCTGGAGGAGAAGCAGCAAAGTCAGACTTTGAGGGTTAAACAGGGATGAGGTATCATAGGTGATTAATAGTGAAGCTGAAGGATGTAAGGGAATGAAGGGTAGTCACTAATGAAACCTTCAATGTCAGACCATGTAGTCAAGGCTGTATATAGTGAAAACAAAATCCAGGGTATGAATTGGATTGGGAGACTAGAGGTCTGTCAAAGGACTCTAGACTGTGAAAAGGGCAAAGGATGGATTCACTGAGTGTCAGAGGAGAGATGGAAAGGGAGGAGAGGGGGTTCAGGGTAGAATTTCAAAATTCCAGATATTGCATGAGGAACAGTTCCAGACTTGTTGAGGTCTTCCAGATGCTCCTACAAGTCTAAAGGAAAAGAAAAGGTCAGGTTGCCAGAGAAGTCATCAGTAAGTCCCCTGAGATTGATAGCAGGAGACAGGAAGGAGAGGAAGATCCTTATAGAGTCACTGAGAAACTTCAGAGAGTGGCCTGAAAGATACAGATGCCAGCAAAAAGAATGGGGAGGATGTGATGCTCTAAGTGTTTTGTGATCCCACAGATTGGGGAGTGCCTTCCAGGGGAGCAGCCTGTAAGCCAGCCTTGCCTGCTCATCCTGGGCTGCTCTTGTCTATGTCATCCTGAAAGCTTGAGTCACCCAATGTGCTAGAAGCTGTTCTTTGTCCTGACATCTGAGCCCAGTTCCCTTTGGGGCACTCTCACTGTCCTCCTCTCATCCTTCACTCTTCCTACATGCCCAACCCATCTTTTCTTCTGCCAAGAAATTCTTGATGATTCTGTTCACATGTGTTCCCTTTCAGAGTTCCTCATTTGTGACATGTAGCCTCTTTCCATGCACTTCTCCATCGGACAAAGGGTGATGCTTATGTTGAGCTTTTTGCAGGCAATGGTGATCCAGGGCTCCCTGCCACACAGCAACACTAGTCAAAGTTTGTGATGAAAAGATGGGAGTTGGCTGTTAGGAGAAGCTTGAGGTCATTAGAAATGCTTCACAATTTCCTGAATGCAGATGAACACACTCTACTCCTCCTTCTCAATATGACACAGCTCATGGCCCATCTGCATTGCCTGTCCTAGATATGTGAACTACGTTAAAACGCTATAGGATGCCCATTCAGATTCATGTCCTAATTTGGACAATAGATATTCTCCAAGCATTTGGTCTTTTCTGTGATAATAACAGGAGCTGACATTGATATAGCAATAACATGTGCTTATGAGCACTTGATGTGTCTTGATCCTCAGCAGCCCTCTGAGCTACCAACATGATTGTGCCAGTTTTGTAAATGAGGAAACTGAGATGCAGAGAAGTTGAATGACCTTCTCCATTCAGGTAAGGTCACACAGGTTGTATCACTTCTTTGCTCAAGTGGGAGGGTCAGAACTTGAACTCTGGACTTCTGGTTCCAGGTCAAGATCCCATGTTAGCTCTGTTTCTTGTCATGGTTTTTGCTCTCTAACTCCTGCTTCCATCAAAGGAGGAAATATCCTCTTAGAAATCATTCTTGGATATCTCTATTTGTTAGGGAAATCTCCTCGAAACTGAACTGAGTTATGACTCCCTATGACTTGCACCTATGGAATCTTCTATTATCTGTATGATGAGCTTCACGTTAACTGCTGAAAACTCATTCTCCAGACAGAGTTATCTACAAGATGGAGAGTATAATCTATATCTCTACATATCTCTTGTATATCTACAAGATAGAGAGTATAATCTATATCTCTACATATATCTTGTATATCTACAAGATAGAGAGTATAGTCTATATCTCTACATATCTCTTGTATATCTACAAGACAGAGAGTATAATCTATATCTCTACATAGATATTGTATATCTACAAGATGGAGAGTATAGTACCCCAACATCACTAGTTTCTTGCACAGATGTTTTAGACTGCTTGACTGCCTCCCTCATTCCTTTGATTCACCCTCTTCTCTTACATCTCCATTTCTTCTACTTTAAATCTTGTTCCTTCTGTTCTTTGGTTCAAGACTCCAGGAGTATTGGAAGCAATGGAGAAATTTCATTGTGCTCTTTCCCTCTCCTCTCTGTTATGATCTTGAACCTGGCTCTCTCTCTTTGTTCTCCTTCCACTCAAGAAGGTGATTGTGTTGCTGCCCTACAGGCAATCCATAATCACAAGGTCCAGAGTTTGGGTGACCACAAGTTCTAAGCCCCTGCCCCAGCTCAACAGGCTGAGGGGAAGGATCAAACAACATAAACACAGCTTCTGAAAAATCCTTCAGAGGGGGACATGGAATAGAGGTCTGTGTTCCCTAAGGAGGGACATGGAGTAAAGAGCACACACAACATCAGTGATGGGGTATGAAGGATGATAAGCAGAGTGAGGTTGCATTCTAAGGGCTACCTAAATTTCCTTTGTATTTGTAGGTATTTCTCTTGGTGGCTTGCAGAATTTGTTGCTTGTCACTGGAATTGTAAATTTTACCCATCATATATCTTAGAGTCTAAAGCCTAGGATTTTTATTGTTGTTTTCTGGTGGTGATATATGTATTCCTTCAATTAGTGCTTCATTTTCTCTATTCAAAAGTTTTGTGGGTATTATTTATTGAATAATGTGTAATTTGTTGCATAGTTTTCAATTTCTTATATTTTTCAGAGTGGCCTATGATCTTTCAGTTGTCTTTTCAAATCTTGTCTTCAAGATCAAAGTGTTTTACTTATATGCAATTCATGTATCATATATAAAGATCTCTTATTGTTACTGGGTTTTGCTTCTCTTTTTCCAGATTGTCTTTCCCTTCAGTACATTTGTATTCCTCATCCATTATTTCCTCTTTTACTTCTTTGGAGAGATTTACTACTGTAGATTTAGGATATGGGTTTCAGAGTAACTTTCATAGTCAGAGATGAAGTCAAAAGACTGAATGAAATTGTCAAGGGAGAGAGAGTAGAGAAAGAAGACAAGTGGGTCAAAGCTGGACCTTTGAGGGATACCTTCCTTCAGAGGTCTGGAAAGATACAGGCGTGGTTAGAAAGGGAGGAGAACTAAGAGAATGTGACAGCTCTGAAGCCAAGACTTGGAGAAACAGCATGGAGTCTTAGAAAAGGGTCTGACCTTGGGGTCAGAGGATCTGGGTTCAGATCTGCTGCTTGCTAGCTGTCACGATGGGCAAATTACTTAAGCTCTCTGGGTACCAATTTCTTTTTCCATAAAATGAAAGAATTAGACTAGCAGATCTCCAGTTCTCTTCATATTGTAAATGGAGGCTTCTAGGAGCCTTCCTAAAAGGAAATGTAATGAACCATTCTCTTTATGTGGTGAGATCAGGACTATTAATTCCCTTTCTCAGAGAACCAGAACAAGATGGCCCATACTTTATTATCCATTCTTTTTTTTTTCTTTTTTGATTTTTGGAGGGGCAATTGGGGTTAAGTGACTTGCTCAAGATCACACAGCTAGAAAGTGGCAAGTGTCTGAGACCATATTTAAACTCAGGTCCTCCTAACTCCAAGGTTGGTGTTCTATTCACTGCACCAGCTAGCCATCCCCATCGACTCTTAAACTGAAATCATAGTGGACAAAATGCTTCCCCATGGTACTTCCCTTTAGGATGTGTTGTCAACAGGATTTGACTGAATGGACCATTAGTGGGATCCAGTGTGGCCATTCCTATGTTCTTATATTCTCTTAAAGTACAAAGAGATCACAGGTTGAAAAGGCTTGAGAAGCACTTCTATAATCACAGCACAGCTTCTGTCCTGCCTCACCAATGAGCTCACCTGCCCTCCCAAGAATCTTGACTTGATCTGTGACTTTCACTTCAGATCCAGGTGGGATGTAGACTGATTTGTTTCCAGGAATGGATGGTCCACTTTGGACAGTGGACAAAGGTCAGCCTTTTCTAGCAATTCTGATAGATCTGTCTAAAGTTTGGGTTCATCTCAAATGATGTGAGTGAGATGATGCAGTGAGCAGGACCTCATTACCTTAGCATTTGCATTTCATTTGCCATGAGACAGTTTCCTTCCTACAGGACATCACCTAATTCCATCCTTTAAAGAAGCACAGGTGTAATACTCATGACATTCCATTATTCACTCCATTGAAAAGAGATCATGGGCATAGAATGTCAAAGCCACCAGGGCCTATACAGGGACCCAAGATTGTGTGTCTGCTTCCCCACTCAGGGAGGTCTGAGGGATACTTTCCCTGTGGTTCTAAAGGTTACATGGTGTCATTTCCCTTCAGGGTTAATTTATGAGCCATGTAAGAAAATGAGTCTCATTCTTTTATAACCCAACTTCATCACCTACAGGTTTGAATGAGCTTTGGTGGCTCCCCCACACTAAACCCATCCCCAAAGAATGAAGATTTGTCACCATCAAGGATGTTTCAGAGAAACCCTGGAGGCTCAGGAGGCAATTCCCAAAGAGAAGTTTCCTAGAAGTTTTAAATAATGACAGCATCATTGGAATAAGAAGGAAACATGTTTATATGAAATGCCTTTGTTCCAGCCTCTGGGCTAAGGGCTTTACAAATTGTATCTCATTAGATCCTCCCAACAACCCTGCCAGGTAAGCACTATTATTTTTCTGATTTCACAATTGAACAAACTTGAGTTAGAGGTTAAGGGACTTGCCCAGGGTCATATAGCTAGAAAGTTTCTGAACCCCAATTGGAATTCAGGTTTTCCTGGTGTCGGGTCTAACTCTCTATCCATTGCACCACCTAGGTGCCTCAAAATACAAATAATATATAAAGTATAAGCCTATGTATTCCCAATGTAACTACTTTGAAAGGATGAACTTCTATTTGTTAATCGACCAGCCCTATTGCAGTTTAACCACAGACAAACAGACAGAACCATTGTAGGCAAAAGTTTCCAGGAGGTAAAGTTTGTAACTAATTCACTTCCTTGATTTCTCTCTTTGCTTCCCTCTCCTACTTTCTGCTCTAGTGGCTGCTCCATCCCAGGTCACATTTCCTCAGCCTTGTGCCCCTCTCCCCCATCCCCTACAGTGGTTGCCATAGTTCCCCCTATGAAAATGAGTTTTGAAGAGACTGGAGATCTTTAGCTTTCAGAAGAGATTTATGGGGGACATGATGATGTCATGACAAATGTGTCTGTTGGCTCTAGCTCCAAATGACCCCATAATGCCAACCAGACATTCATGTCACCTTAGGGCCCCATGTATGGGGCCCTGGGAAGATGTGACCTGCCTAAGGCAGCCAGGTGGCTTAGTGGGTATGATATTGGCCTAGACCTCAAATTTGACCTCAGATACTTTACTAGCTCTGTGACCTTAGGGTCACAGAAAGGGGTCAAGAAAGAAAGCAGTATGCTTGGACTGTCTTTTTTTGTATTTGTATCCTTAGTGCTTAGCACAATACATGTCACATAGTGGGCACTTAATAAATATTTATTAATATGACTGAAAGAATATCACACCAGCAGAGCCTTTGTATAAACTAGCAGCCAGTCAATCACTGAGCTCAGTACAGAGGGACCAGTGAATATCAGTGAAGCAGTCTAGTAAGAGAGAACTCCAAATTCATGAGTTGAGAATTCCAGTCAAACCAAGATTTCTCCCTTGGGTGGCTGTCCTTTGGAATTCATATCAGTATGTGTTTGTCCATCTGAGTCCTTCCTGGACTCTCTCTATTCTGGATATAGTGAAGAGGGGTGAGGTAGAGGAAAGGGTTAACTTTCTCCTCTCCCAAACAATGACATCTTCTATTTTCATTTCAGCTATGAAGGGCATTAAAGAAATGAGAAACCAAACAATAGTCTCTGAATTCATCTTTCTGGGGTTTTCCAACCACCCAGAACTGCAGGGATTATTCTTCCTGATATTTTTGGTTGTATACCTGGTAACTCTTTTGGGAAACCTTCTCATATTAGTAGCAATCAGAATCAACCCTGTTCTTCATACTCCTATGTATTATTTCCTCAGCAACTTGTCCTTCCTGGACATCTGCTACACCTCCACCACTGTCCCCACCATTCTGGTGAACTTTATCAGAGAGAAGAAGACCATTACCTATGAAGGCTGCCTGTCCCAGGTCTTCTTTCTTCTTACTTTTGCAGGCTGTGAGTGTGTCCTGTTGGCTGCTATGGCTTATGACAGATTTATAGCCATTTGCCATCCATTACGTTACCCAGTTCTCATGAGCAACAGGGTCTGTGCCTACTTAGCAGCTGGGTCCTGGTTGTGTTCATTAGTAAGTTCTCTGACACACACAGGGCTCACGGCAACTCTTACTTTGTGTGGTCCTAACGAGATCAGCCATTTTCTCTGTGACGTCCCCCTACTCCTGAAGCTGTCTTGCTCAGACACTTCTGTCAATGAGGTCGCTCTCTATGTGTCCAGTGCCACCATTGGTGTGAGCCCCTGTGTGTTCACTGCTGTGTCCTACATGTTCATTGTCTCTGCCATCTTGAAAATCCAGTCTGCTGAAGGGAGGAAAAAAGCCTTCTCCACCTGTGCCTCTCACCTCACTGTGGTGGTCCTCTACTATGGAACCATAAACTTCAACTATGACAGGCCCAGCTCAGGCTACTCTCTGGATGTGGACATCCTGGCCTCCGTCCTCTTCTGTATTGTCACCCCCATGTTAAATCCTATCATCTACAGCCTGAGAAACAAGGAAGTCAAAGTTGCCTTGAGGAAACTATGTGAAGGGTACATTTTACCCAATGATTCCAGGGTTCAAATTCATTCTTAACCTGGAATCCATGAACATGGTGCAAAAGAAATATTTATTAACTGTACTTTCAATATAATTGGTTTCCCTGGAAATCCTATTTCTCTTATACATTTAACACTGTTAGTCTCCACCATCACTGTCCTTTTCATTCACTCCATTTTCCATTTTTATCTCTGATCTTTACCTATCTACTGGTTGCTTCCTTACTGCCCACAAACACGATCATTCCTCATCACCTGCAAAACCTCTAAAAACCAATATCTCTACCTCCTATCTCTCCTCCCCTGTGGCTAAACTGCTTGAGAAGGCCATCTAAAATGCCTCTATTTCCTTTCCTTTCAATGTCTCCAAATTCTTTAGAATCTGCCTCATCATCCAGCTGAAACTGCTCTCTGCAAAGTTATCCATGATCCCCTAATTGCTGAATCTAATGCCTTTTCTCAGTCCTCATCCACAGACTTTGCCACACAGTTGATCACCCTCTTCTCCTCAGTACTTTCTTCTTCCTAGGTTTTCCTGGCACCATCCTCTCCTAGTACTCCTCCCCCCTAGGGATTATTCTTTCTCAGTCTCTTTTGCTAGATTGTTATTTAGTTCCTGCCAACCATTTTGGGTGCCCCACAGGGTTCTGTCCTGGACTGTCTTCCATTTTCTATCTGTACTATTTCACTCAGTGATTTCATCAGTTTCTATAGATTCAATTATCTCTCTGCTGCTGCTCAAATCTGTTTATTTGGCACTAAACTTCTCTGTTGACTTCCAGTGTCTTATCCCCAAGTACCTCTTGAACATCTTGAATTGGATGACATCTTAAACTCAACATGTCCAAACCCAAACTCAGCTTCCCCCCTAAATCCTCACTTCTACCTAATTCCCAGGTGTACTACCTGATGGCATCAATGATGGGTCAAGACTAGCAACAAGGTAGTAGGTCATAACAGGAGAAACCAGAAACAGGACCAGGTGAACATGGTTGGATAAGTTGAATAAGACAGAAAAGGTGGGAAGGAAGGAAGGAAGGAAGGAAGGAAGGAAGGAAGGAAGGAAGGAAGGAAGGAAGGAAGGAAGGAAGGAAGGAAGGAAGGAAAAAAAAGTATTTAGCAAGGACTTACTATGTGTCACACATTTTGCTTAGTCCTAGAGACAAATCTAAAAAGAGACACAGCTCTTGCCCTCAAGAAGCTTACTTTCTTACAACAGAAGACAACATTTAGTGGCAGTTGGTAGCCAGGGAAAGAGAAATGGGAAGGGATTGGGGTGGAAAATGAGTAACTATGCATGTGACAGGTAGGTGATAAGATGACCTGGATATATGGACGGTAAGGTGACTAGTGCATATCCATCATGTCAAAACAAGAAGAGAGAAAATAAAGGTTTGTTTGGTTTGGGGTTTTTTTGTTGTTGTTATTTTGGGTTTTGTGCTTTTTTTTGGAGGGGGGAAGGCAGGGTAATTTGGGTTAAGTGACTTGCCCAAGATCACACAGCTAGTAAGTATTAAGTATCTGAGGCCTGATTTGTCCTCAGGTTCTTCTGACTCCAGGGACAGTGCTCTGTTCACTGTGCAACCTAACTATCCTCAAAATAAAGTTTTAATATGTTTGGGTTTTTTTGAGCTAAGGGCTGAGAATGACATGTTTGTGAATGAAAACCACCCTCAACCACCATTATCAAACACTGACTGGTTTTGGAAATTACCTTTTGCTGTAGATTTGATCTTTCTTAATGCATTCATGGGCAGCTAAGTAGCCCAGTGAATAGAGTGCTGGATATGTAGTCAAGAAAACCTGAGTTCAAATCCAGCTCAGACACTTGCTAGCTTCGTGACTCTAGGCAAGTCATTTAACCCTGTTTGCCTCAGTTTCCTCATCTGTCAAATGAGCTAGAGAAGGAAATGATAAACCACTCCAGTTTCTTTGCCAAGAAAACCCCAAATGGGGTTATGAAGAATTGGTAACAACTAAAAACTACTGAGTAGCAAAATGAATTCCACATAAAACTACAAGGAAAAACTGCACTTATTCGTGAAATTTATACCATGGTAAAGTCAATTTGGAGACAACTAACACTGTTTGAATCACAAGTAATGGGAAGGTGCTTTACATCCACTTCAAGTTAAAACAAGTAAGATTAAACTTTAAAGTCTATGAATACATTTTATTCTTGAGGAAACATGTTTTTAATATTTCCCATCACCTTTAAATGTTGCTTGAGCTCAGGGGGAATGCAATAGAAAGCTCAGGGGATGAAATGATCACCAGATTTAGCCCTAGTAACTATAGACTTATAACAATAATAAGGGTGATGATAATTAGTATATGTGTGTGTGTATTTTATATATGTATGTACACTTTCAGGTTGACAAAGTATCTTTTATCCATTATCTAACTTAAGTCTTGCTTTCTCTCTCTTTCCCTCTCTCTCCCACCTTTCCTCTCTCCCCCATCTCTCCCTCCCCACAGTATCTTTATGTAAACTTTATATATGTGTGTATAACATATATATGTATACACCTGTCCCATACATGGCACAATACAATTCAGAAAAGGATAGGAATTTTAAAGACATAAAAATGAAAACTTCTTGGAACCAAGTACCACAAAAGAATATTATTTAAGCTAAAATGTTGGCTATGGTGCTGCAGAGGGAAGGCAAGATTTTGAATGACATATATGTGTCTGGTTGAGGAAAGAGCAAGGTCTGTATCTCTGGAGAGATACAGACAAAGAAAGAGGCGTTAACTATTTTAGTTAATTCAAGGAACTTTTAGGAGGTTGTAAGCAGGTGTGAGAGGGAGAGCTTGTGGAAATAGACAAAGCATCAAATTACTACAAGAAAAACTGATCTCAGGGACAAAATGTTAACTCAAAAGGAGAAAACATCAAGAAAAAAGGACTAAATAGAAGATGTAAATTCAACAATTATAACCATAAATGTACCTGGATTTTAAAATCCAGTCAAAAGAGAGAGAATGGGAGAATGGATGAGAAAACAAGGCCCAGCAATTTGTTGCATATAAATCACACATCTAAAAAATAAAGCTATACACACAATGAAAATGGGAGACCAGTACAAAGTTTACTTTGCATTAGATGCAATTATTGTCATCAGTAAATATATTTGCACAAAATAATATATAGAATCTGAATTCATAAATGTCAATGGGAGGAAAAATAGGCCAGAAAGGTTATTTAATAATTGTAGGAGACTTTAATATGTCTCACAGAGCGAGATAAATCTATTATAAAGAGAAATTAGGAAAATATAAAACTGAAATAACCATAAGACAAATTAGACTTGAAAGACCAATTCTGATTATAAACACCTTGTGTTTGATAAATGTAAAGATTTCAGCTTGGGAGATAAATAATTTACTGTTTGTTAAAATTTGTTGGGGAAACTGGAAGCACTTTGGCAGAAACTAGGTATATACCAATACCTTAACACCATTTAACTTGGTAAGGTCAAAATGGATATATTTCCTGGAGATAAAGAGATATATCATAATTAAAGAGAAGAGCATGGAAAGTATTACCTATCAGATTTATGGATAACAGAAGAATTATAAATAAACAAAGAGATAGAGAGCATTGTGAAATATAAAATATTTCAGTTCAATTACATTAAATTTAAAAAGTTTTGTACAAATAAAACCAATGGACCCAAGATTAGCAGGAAAGTTGAAAATTGGGAGAAAATGTTGTAGCAAGTTTTTCAGATAAAGGCCTCATATCTCAAATATATGGACAGCTTTGTCAAATTTATAAGAATATGAGTCATTCCTGAATTGGTAAATGGTCAAAGGATACAAACAGGCATTCTTTGTAGGAAAAAAATCAAAGTAATATTTACTCATATTAAAAAATGCTATACATATAAATGGATTAGAGAAACGCAAATTAAAACTACTTTGAAGTACCATCTCATACCTATCAGATTGACTAAAATTATAGAAGGGGAAGATAACAGATGTTGGAGGGAATCTGGGGTGGGGGGAAAATGGGACACTCATATGCTGTTGATAGAACTGAAAACTAGCCCAAACATTTTGGAGAACAATCTACAATTATGGCCAAAGAGCTACAAAACTGTGCATACCCTTTGACCTAGCATAGCACTATTAGATTTGTTTCCCAAAGTGATCAGAAAAAAAGGAAAGAACCTACATGTTCTAAAATATTTATAGCAGCTCTTTTTGTGGTGGTAAAGAACTGGAAATTGAGGAGATGCCCATCAATTATGGCTAAACAAGTTGTGGTATATGATTGTGATGGAATATTATTGTGCTATAAGAAACAGCTAATTTTACAAAAACATGGAAAGACTTGCATGAAATAACTGGGAGTGAAATGAGCAGAACCAAGGGAAGGTGCTGTACAGTAATAGCAATATTGTTCAGATTAACTGTAAATGACCAAACTATTCTGAGTAATATGAACATTAAAATCAACTATAATGAACATATGAAGGAAAATGCTATCTACCCCCAGAGAAGAAATAATATATGGAAGTATGTATTGTACAGTTTCACACGTATATCTCTGTCAAATGTTGACCTTATGTAGTATGGGTTAAGAGGGACGGAAGGAGGTAGCTCAGAACTTAAAAAGTAGCAAAAATAAATAAAACTTAAAAAAAAGAAAGATGAATATATATTCTGAACAGAAAACTAAAGAAAATACATATTCTTAGCAATTCTTGGTACTTTTATAAAAGTATACAACGGGCACAGAAATATTAAAAATATAAAAAAGCACAAATAGGAAACAGACCTTTTAAAGCCATAAATCAATAAAAATAATAATTAATACAGGGGACAAAACCCCAAATCTAAGATTTAGTAATGATATCCTGAATGAATGGATCGAGAACAAATCACAGGAACAATTAATAATGGTGTTAAAGAGTACAATAATGATATAACATACCCAAAATTTTAGGATGCACATAAAGCAATGGCTAAAAATACATTGCCAAACTTTAAAAAGTGAAGGAATCAACAGAACATGTAATTATTAAAAAACAAAAGTAGAAGAAGAAACCTTGACCATCAACAAACCCAACCAATGGACAGAAGAACCCAGAAAAAAAGATATGGGGCCAGCTAGGTGGTGCAGTAAATAGAGATGCAGCCCTAGAGTCAGGAAGACCTGAGTTCAAATGTGACCTCAGACACTTAACACTTACTAGCCGTGTGACCTTGGCAAGTCACTTAACTCCAAATGCCCTCCAAAAAGCAAAAAGAAGAAAAAACAAGATATAATATAAAATAAAATGCTATAGAAATGGTAAGAACGAAGCTGAGGACAGAGTCTCTGAGATGACTGATAAGGACCATACACCTTAAGTCAAGCTGATTTAAAAAAAAGATCAAATTGCCAAAATTAAAGTATACTGTGGTATAGACACTAAAAACTTAATAAATCTTTAGTGAATTGAAGTTCAATTTGGCAGAATCATATAGTAAGGGAAGATCAGAAATGTTGACAAGGAAGTAAGGTAAGAAAACTTCAAAGAGATCATTTTCAGTGTTCCCTTTCTGCTCAAACATTGTATGAGCCTCTGACCCTGGGGGAAAAGGAAAGCCTCATTGCTTGGGGCACTAAAGAGGAGCTAGTCCAGAGACTCAAGAAAATAACCTCAGGGACTAAAGCCTGCTCTGGCCTCTAGGGATTGACCAGGTTAATAGGAAATAACCAGGTTTATAACTTGAACTCTTCAAGCTGATGTCCCTGATCTCACACAGGAGTAAGCCCTGAGGCTAGGCAAGAACTTAGAGCAGCCAGCAGAAGGGGACCTGAAAAGCCTAAGTCTTCTCCCTGCAGGCACTGGGGTGGCAGCTCCCTGCCAGAGGCTGATTCCTCCTCTGTTCTCAAGACCAAAGCTTTTCGGGATTTTGCTCATGAAATTCCTTTTCTTCCCATTCAAGAAACCTCAGCCTCTCCTTTGTGTTTTACACCTTGTTTCTTTAACCTATTTTTAAAGAACATTCCAGAGCAAGAGGTAAGTCACATTTGTTTAATTCATGTGAAGCATCACAATTTTTTCTGATTTCCATAAAAAAAAATTAACTCTTTATCCTAGAGAATCCACGGGCAAAAGAATGTTCTCACCACAGGTGAAATCCAGAAGTAATAAGGGCCATCAAATTTATTTGCATCAGAGTTTATATAAAGTAAAAAAATAAACTAGACAATTTAATAAAAAAATTCAACTCAGCAAAATACCATTGTATTGGCATTGCAGATGGCAGAGCAGAATGATGGTGTCACTAGATCAGTGCATTAGGAAGATGAGGCTGCCCAGCATGAAGGCTGCAGACAACAAGGGGAGGGAGACCTACTTTGGGGCAGCTGCAGTAGAGCAGGCAGGCACTTGGTGATGAGGGTCCCTGGGAGCCATGGGAATAGCAGGGAGAATGGGAAGGACAGATTTGAGAGATGTTTCAGAGGGGAATGGACAGGATTTGTTTCCCAACAAAGCTGGGAGAGAATAGAAGAATAAACAAATACAGCTACTGGCTGCTGTTCCCATTGATCTACCCCTGGAGCTAATAATTCCATCAAATCACAAGCTCCAGCCACTGTTTGTTGGTGAACATGCTCCTTGTGTGTAGATCTGCCCTGTTCTACTTCCCTACCCAAGCCTGCAGACCTGCCCCAACTGCCCAGAGCTCAGCAGGAGACTCCTCAGCTTGGAGGCAATTTATTGTGTTTAGATGCCAATGTGAGCTATAGGTATATTTTAGAAAAGAGAAGAAGCCCCTTAACAAGGGCACACCAAAGAACCAAAGAAATATTGTAATTGGAAAGAACCTTAGACAGCATCTCATCCAACCTCCACTTTATTTTACATATGAGGAAACTCAGACCCAAAGGGTTAAAGATGATTCATACAAGGTCACCTGATCCTTAGGTAGAAAGGGAACTTGCCCAGGGTCACACATCTAGTAAGTGTCTGAGGCTGGATTTGAACTCAGATCTTCCTGACTTCAGGTCTGGCACACTCTCCACTATAACATCTGGCATCCTCAGCTATGAAGCAAACGAAGTGTATCCAATGGTATCCAATAGGAAGGAGGGAGTTAGAAGCAGTGGAGAATTCAAAAATGAGGAAAAAGGCCAAATCATGTGGAAACAAGAGTCACTGATGGTCCTTGAGGGGATGGTCTCAATAGAATGATGGGAATGGAAGCCTAGGACTAACTAGGGTTGAGGAGAGGATGAGTTTGGGAGGAAGTGGAGGCATTTGGGGGAGACTTACAAGAAGCTTAGCAATTAGAAAGAGAAAAGTTGTTCAGCATGGCAGCTTGACAAGATTAAGCAAACTTGTTTTCTGTTTGTGTGGTTTCAAGTTTTAGAATTGGGAAGACCTGACCATGACCACACACAGAGGGGTGTAAAGATTGATGGTGCCTGAAAGAGAACTGTTGCTCTAGTGAAGTCCTGAAGGTCGGGGTAGATAACAGATTCAAAAACCCAGGGAAAAGAATCAGACTTTGTTAGGGGAGGGGGGATCCATCTTATTCTGAGAAAAGATGGAAGTAGAAGAAAATGAGTGAGGATGCTGAGAAATTTCAAGGAAAGGGAGAGAATAGTTGACTGAAGGCTGAGTTGAGGTGTGATGTCCTCAGTCCTCTCAGGTCGGATGAGGCAGAATTGCTGGACTGAAAGTTATCGGGGATCTAGTGGCCATCTTGTTCAACCCATACACAAAACAAAGTCCCAGTATAACATACCCATCAAGTGGCAAAATCACCATTTGTGGAAATGAGGAAAGGAAGACAGAGCTGATACTATGGGGAATAACGAATGAAGTGAATGAGGCAGAGAAGAGAGACTGTCAAGAGTCAGGGCTTGTAACCCAGGCTTTCAGAGGCTGAAATCATCAGTATTTCATGATTTTCTCCACTGATACTCAGGAGCCCTGGAGGAGAAGCAGTGAAGTCAGATGGTGAGGGCTGCACAGGGATGAGTAATTACAGATGATCAATAGTGAAGCTGAAAGATGTAAAGGAATGAAGGGTAGTCACTAAGGAAACCTTCAATGGCAGCCCATGGCATCTAGGCTGTATATAGTGAAAATAAAACCACAGGGTATGAATTGGATTGGGAGACTAGAGGTCTGTCAAAAGACTATAGATGTGAAAAGGGCAAAGGATGGATGCACTGTGAGTGTCAGAGGAGAGATGGAAAGGGAGGAGAGGGGGGTCAGGGTAGAATTCCAAAATTCCAGATATTGCATGAGGAACAGTTCCAGACTTGTTGAGGTCTTCCAGATGCTCCTACAAGTCTAAAGGGAAAGAGAAGGTCAAGTTATTAGAGAAGTCATCAATAAGTCCCTGAGATTGATAGCAGGGGAGAGGAATGAGAGGAAGATCCTGATAGAGTCACTGAGAAACTTCAGAGAGTGGCCTGAAAGATACAGATGCCAGCAAAAAGAATGGGGAGGATGTGATGCTCTAAGTGTTTTGTGATCCCACAGATTGGGGAGTGCCTTCCAGGGGAGCAGCCTGTAAGCCAGCCTTGCCTGCTCATCCTGGGCTGCTCTTGTCTATGTCATCCTGAAAGCTTGAGTCACCCAATGTGCTAGAAGCTGTTCTTTGTCCTGACATCTGAGCCCAGTTCCCTTTGGGGCACTCTCACTGTCCTCCTCTCATCCCTCACTCTTCCTACATGCCCAACCCATCTTTTCTTCTGCCAAGAAATTCTTGATGATTCTGTTCACATGTGTTCCTTTTCAGAGTTCCTCGTTTGTAACATGTAGCCCTCTTACCATGCACTTCTCCATCGGACAAAGGGTGATGCTTATGTTGAGCTTTTTGCAGGCAATGGTGATCCAGGGCTCCCTGCCACACAGCAACACTAGTCAAAGTTTGTGATGAAAAGATGGGAGTTAGCTGTTAGGAGAAGCTTGAGGTCATTAGAAATGCTTCACAATTTCCTGAATGCAGATGAACACACTCTACTCCTCCTTCTCAATATGGCACAGCTCATGGCCCATCTGCATTGCCTGTCCTAGATATGTGAACTACGTTAAAACGCTATAGGATGCCCATTCAGATTCAGGTCCTAATTTGGACAATAGATATTCTCTGAGCATTTGGTCTTTTCTGTGATAATAACAGGAGCTGACATTTATATAGCAATAATATGTGCCTTATAAGCACTTGATGTGTCTTGATCCTCAGCAGCCCTCTGAGCTACCTGCTACCAACATGATTATCCCAGTTTTGTAAATGAGGAAACTGAAATGCAGAGAAGTTGAATGACCTTCCCAGTTCAAATAAGGTCACACAGGTTGTAACACTTTTCTGCTCAAGTGGGAAGGTCAGAACTTGAACCCAGGTCTTCTGATTGTAATTCAAGGACATGTTGGCTTCAGTTTCTTCCATGTTTCTTGCTCTGTAACTCCAACTACCATCAACAGAGGAAATAATCTCTTATAATCCATTTTTCAAAAACTCTAATATTAAACAATTCTCCAAAATGGACTGAGTTATGCCTCCCTATGACTTGTACCCATGGACTCTTGTTATATTCTCTATGTGATGAGCTTGATTTTAGCTGCTGAAGACCCATTCTTTGGAAGCTACTGGACATAAAGTATTATATGCTATTATCACTGGTTTCTTGCACAAATCTTTTGGAATGACTGACTGCCTCCCCTCCCCTTTTGATTCACTTTCTTCTCTTACCTCTCCATTTCTTTTACTCTAAACCTTTTTTCCTTTGATCTCTTTGATTGAAGGCTCCAGGGGTATTGGGATCTGTGGCCAAATATCATCATGCCACTCTCCTGCCCTCTCTGATATGACCACTAGCCTGGCTCTCACTCTTTCTTCTCTTTCCCCTAAACAACATATTTAAATGTGTTGTTGTTCAATAGACAATCCTTAAACACAGAACCCAGAGTTTGAGTAAACAGAAGCTCTACTGCTCCCAGCTCAACAGGACTAAGGGAAAGGATCAAGCAACAGAAGTACTGCTTCTCAAAAATCCTTCAGAGGGAAACATGGGAGTGGAGGTGTGTGAAAATCAGTGATAGTGTATGCAGGATGATAATCAGAGCAAGGTTGCATCCTAAGGGCTGTCTGAATTTCCTTTCCTTTATGGTGGTAGGTATTCCTCCTGGTTACTTGCAGCATTTGTTGCTTGTCATTGGAATTGTGAATTTTATCCATCACTTATCTTGGAGTTTGAAGCCTGGGATTGTTACTATTGTTGTTGTTTTCTGGAGGTGATCTATTGATTCCTTCAACTGGTGCTTTGTTTTCCGTATTCAGAAGGTCTGATGGTATTGTTAGCTGCATAAGGTTTGATGGAATCCTACTATGGAATACAATGGGGCCTCCAGTCCCAATATTCTAACTTACTTGTGGGCCTCACTAAACAACAGCCATGCCCTGATTTGACCACACAATCTGGTTTCAACCATATCACAGGCCCCCAGACTCAATACAACCACTTCTGCACCTAGCTAGCCACTGTCCCCAGATCCAATTCACATATTTGAACAAATGCGTCGTGCGCAACTACAATCACATAGCCCAAGACAGGACCATAATACCTAACTTTCCATCTTGACCAAACAGGACCACAATAGCTAGCCAATCAGAAAGCAGCATGATCAGGATGTCTGGCCAATGAACCATAGAAGGGACACCTCCCCTAGTACCTAATCCCTTAACCAACCCCTCCTGCCTTTTGCATAATTTCTCTTGTGTAATCAGCATCAATACACTATAAATTTGCCTGTGTTGTCTTACTAAGTTTCTGATTCCCCTGGGAACCACTATTCTGAGGGGCATCAATCATCAGTAAATGCCTGTACTTGGATTAGAGGTGTTCTGACCCTGAATCTTTGAGACAGTGCTGCCACAACACACAATAAAGCCACTACAAAGGTGTTCAGGTATTTTGACTTGTCATGTTTTTCAGGGTAGCCTATGATCTTTCAGTTGTCTCTTCAAATCTTGTCTTTAAGATCAATGTGTTTTGCTCACATGTGATTCATGTATCATGTGCACAGTTCTCTTAATGTTATTGGGTTTTCCTTCTCAATTTCAGATTGTCTTTCTCTCCAGCACATTTGCATTCCTCATTATTGCTCCCTCTTCCACTTCTTTAGTGAGACTTACCCCGGTAAGCTAAAGAGTGACTTGCATAGACAGAATTTAAGTCAAAGGATTGAATGAAATTGTCAAGGGAGAGAGAGTAGAGAGAGAAGTGGGTCAAAGCTGGACCTTTGAGGGATACCTTCCTTCAGAGGTCTGGAAGGATACAGAAGGCGTGGTTAGAAAGGGAGGAGAACTAAGAGAATGTGACAGCTCTGAAGCCAAGGCTTGGAGAAACAGCATGGAATATTGGAAAAGAGACTATTCTGGAGAAAGAGGATCTGGATCCAGAGCTGCTGCTTGCTAACTGTTACATTGGGCAAATTACTTAAGCTCCCTGAGTACCAATTTCCTCCACCATAAAATAAAGGATTTAGACTAGCAGATCTCTAGCTCTCTTCCCATTCTAAATGAAGACTTCTAGGAGCCTTCCTAAAAGGAAATGTCCTGAACCATTCTCCATATGTTGTGGGATCAAGACTATTAGTTCCCTTTCTCAGAGAACCAGATCAAACTGGCCCACACCATCCTTATTTCTTAAATTGAAATCAGAGTAGACAAAATGCTCTCCCACGGTACTTCCCTTTAGAGTGACTGTTCTCAACAGTATTTGACTGAATGGACCATTAGTGGGATCCAGTGTGGCCATTCCTATGTTCCTATATTCTCTTGAAGTACAAAAAGGTCACATGTGTAAAAGGCTTGAGAACCACTTTTATAATCACAGCACAGCTTCTGTCCTGCCTCACCAATGAGCTCACCTGCCCTCCCAAGAATCTTGACTTGATCTGTGCCTCTCATTTCAGATCCAGGTGGGATGAAGATTAATTTGTTTCCAGCAATGGATGGTCCACTTTGGACAGTGGACAAAGGTCAGCCCTTTCTAAGAATTCTGACAGATCTGTCTAAAGTTTGGGTTCATCTCAAATGATGTGAGTGAGATGATGCAGTGAGCAGGACCTCATTATTCCACTTACCATGAGACAGTTTCCTTCCTACAGGACATCACCTAATTGGATCCTTTAAAGAAGCACAAGTGTAATACTCATGGCATTCCATTATTCACTCCAATGAGGAGATCATGGGCACAGGATGTCAAAGCCACCAGGGCCAGTGCAAGGACACAGGATCATGTGTCTGCTTCCCCACTGAGGGAGGTCTGAGGGATACTTTCCCTGTGGTTCTAAAGGTTACATGGTGTCATTTCCCTTCAGGGTCAGTTTATGAGTCATGCAAGAAAATGAGTCTCATTCTTTTGTAGCCCAACTTCATCACCTACAGGTTTGAATGATCTTTGGTGGCTCCCCCACACTAAACCCTCCTTAAAGAATGAAGATTTGTCACCATCAAGGATGTTTCAGAAAAACCCTGGAGGCTCAGGAGGCAATTCCCAAAGAGAAGTTTCCTAGACGTTTTAAATAATGACAGCATCATTGGAATAAGAAGGAAACACATTTATATGAAATGCCTGCTTTGTTCCAGCCTCTGAGCGAAGGGCTTTACAAATCGTATCTCATTAGATCCTCACAACAACCCTGCCAGGTAAGCACTATTATTTTTCTGATTTCACAATAGAACAAACTTGAGTTAGAGGTTAAGGGACTTGCCCAGGGTCACATAGCTAGAAAGTTTCTGAACTCCAATTTGAATTCAGGCCTTCCTGATGTTAGGCCCAACTCTCTATCCATTACACCACCTAGGTGCCTCAACGTATAAAGAATATATAAAGCATAAGCCTAAAGATTCTCATGGTGACTACTTTGAAGGGATGAACTTCATCTGTTGTGCTTGTTAAGAGGCCAGTCCCACTGCACTTTAACCTTATACATGTAGACAGAGCCAGTTGTAGGCAAGAGTTGCCAAGGAGGCAAAGTTTATAATTCATTCACTTCCTTGATTTCTCTCTTTGCTTCCCTCTCCTACTTTCTGCTCTAGTGGCTGTTCCACCCCAGATCACCTTTCCTCAATCTTGTGCCTCCCTTCCCCCATCCACTAGAGTAAGTGTTTGCCACAGTTCTCCCTATGAAAATGAGTTTTGAAGAGAATGGAGATCTTTAGCCTTGAGAAGCAATTTATGAAGGACATGATAATGTAATGGCAAATGTGTGTGTTGGCTCATGCCCCATAATATATCATTAGGTATTCATATGACATTGAGGCACTATCCGATGAAGTCTTGGAATTTGTGACCTGTCTAAGGTGGTCTAATGGGTTTAGCAATGGCCTGGAGTGAGGTAGACTGAGTCTACATCAAATTTGACCTCAGTCACTTACTAGCTCTGTGACCTTCAGTCAAAGAAAAGGATAAACAAAGAAAGCAGGAAAATCAGACAGTCTTTATTTTTAAATATTTATATCCTCAGTGCTTGGAACCTAGTAGGCACTTAATAAATATTTATTGACTGACTGACTCAATGTCAGACCCACAAAGACTTAATATAAAGTGGCAGTCAGTCCATCACTGAGCTCAGTGCAGAAGGGTCAGTGAGTATCAATGAAGCATTTGAGGAGAGAACTCTAAATCCATGAGTTGAGAATTCCAGTCAAGCCAAGGTTCCTCCCTTGGGTGGCTGTCTCTTGGTATTCATAGAAGTCTCCCACTCTAAAACTCTCCGAAGAACTTTGAAATCTATTTCATGACATGGCAGGCCCACAGCAAAGAAGGTGCTGTGCTCTTTAAGCAAAGCAAAATGGAAGTAGTTCAAAAGAAACACATGATGCACAAATTTAGAGAAGCCCTCCCAAATGTTCACATGGACTACTTGTGCCTGACCTGTGGTAGAGCATTCCCGACTCCTAATGGTCTCATCAGTAGCATTAGGACCCATAACTTGACTCTAACATAGTGATGTCATTTTGATCCTAAGGACAGCGGCCATTCATATATGTTTGTCCATCTTGTCATTCCTGGGCTCTCTCTGTTCTGGGTTAAATACAGTCCATTGATTCCTGTAACCAATTGTGTAGTAAACAGGGATGTGATAGAGGAAGGGGTTAACTCTCTCATCAACCAAACAATGACATCTTCTATTTTCATTTCAGCAATGAAGAACATTAAAGAAAGGAGAAACCAAACAGTAGTCTCTGAATTCATCTTTCTGGGGTTTTCCAACCACCCAGAACTGCAGGGATTGTTCTTCCTGATATTTTTGGTTGTATACCTGGTAACTCTCCTGGGGAACCTTCTCATACTAACAGCAATCAGAATCAACTCTGTTCTTCATACTCCTATGTATTATTTCCTCAGCAACTTGTCCTTCCTGGACATCTGCTACACCTCCACCACTGTCCCCATCATGCTGGTGAACTTTTTCAGAGAGAAGAAGACCATTACCTATGAAGGCTGCCTGTCCCAGGTCTTCTTCCTTGTTACTTTTGCAGGCTCTGAGTGTGTCCTGTTGGCTGCTATGGCTTATGACAGATTTATAGCCATTTGCCATCCATTACGTTACCCAGTTCTCATGAGCAACAGGGTCTGTGCCTACTTAGCAGCTGGGTCCTGGTTGTGTGGGTTAATGAATTCTCTGATACACACAGGGCTTATGGCAACACTCACTTTGTGTGGCCCTAACCAGATCAGTCATTTTCTCTGTGATATCCCCCTACTCCTAAAGCTGTCTTGCTCAGAAACTTCAGCCAATGAGGTTGCGCTCTATGTGTCCAGTGCTACCATAGGTCTGAGCCCCTGCCTCTTCACTGCTATGTCCTACATGTTCATTATCTCTGCCATCTTGAAAATCCAGTCTGCTCAAGGGCGGCAAAAAGCCTTCTCCACCTGTGCCTCTCACCTCACTGTGGTAGTTATCTATTATGGAACTGGAAACTTCAACTATGACAAGCCCAGCTCAGGCTACTCTCTGGATGTGGACATCCTGGTCTCTGTCCTCTTCTGTATAGTTACTCCCATGTTAAATCCTATCATCTACAGCCTGAAAAACAAGGAAGTCAAAATTGCCTTGAGGAAACTATATGAAGGGCATATTTTACCCAGTGATTCCAGTGTTCAAATCTATTCTTAACCTGAAGTCATGAACCTGGTCTAATATATATATTGTATTCTCAATACAATTGATTTCCTCTGGAATCCTCCATCATTTATGCATTTAAAAACATTATTCTACCTGTCATACTGTCCATTGTATTCTCTCCATTCTCTCATTTTTACCTTTAATGTGAACTTATCTACTGGTTGCTTCTTTACCTGCCTAAATGTCAATTTCTCTCCTGCAAAATCCCCTCTATAAACCAATAGTTACACCTCATATCTCTCCTCCCCTGTGGCTGAACTGCTTGAGAAGGTCAGCTAAATTCAGTGCCTCAATTTCTTTTCCTTCTAATCTCTCCAAATTCTTTAGAATCTGCTTCATCATCCAGCTGAAATTGTTCTCTCCAAAGTTATCCATGATCCCCTAATTGCTGAATCAAATGGCCTTTTCTCAGTCCTTGTCTGCATCCTTTGCCACTGTTGATCACCCCCTTCTCCTCAGTACTTTCTTCTTCCTAGGTTTTCCCGACTATCCTCTCCTTGTACTTCTCCTGCCTAGGTGATTATTCTTTCTTAGTCTCCTTTGCTAGATGAGCCCACTAAACTTGGTGTCCCACAGGGTTCTTTCCTGGACTGTCTTCCCTTTTCCCCTCTATATTATTTCACTTGGTGATTTCATTATCTTCCATGGATTCAATTCTCATTTCTTTGCTGATGATGGTCAATTTCTTTTATCCCACACTAATCGTCTCTACTGACCTCCAGTCTCATATCTCCAGTTCCCTATTAGACACCTTGAACTGGATGTCTCATAGACATATCCAAAACTGAACTCAGCTTTTCCCCAGATTCTCCCTTCTCCCTAACTTCTCTTTACTATTGAGGGTATCCCCATCCTCCTAGTCCCCTCTAGGTGTTATTCACTCTTGTTCCCAATATCTAATCTATTGTCAAGTTCAAAGATACTCCCATTGTAACATCTTTTGCATAAGTTTCTTCTCTCTTCTGACTCTGCCACCTAACTGATACCAGACCCTTACCATCTTATGTCTGGACTACTGCATAGTCTGCTGATTGGCCTCTCTCTATTTCAGTCCAACCTTCACTCAGATGTTAAAGTGCTCCTCCTAAAGCACAGGTCTGACCACCTCACCCCATACTCAACAAACTCAAGTGCCTCCATATCATCAGGAGATCCCATATAAAATGGTCTGTTATTCAGAGTCCTTCATAACCTGCTCCTCCTCACCTTTACCTTTCTTACTTCGTATATTCCACCATTTATTTTGTGATCCACTAACACTAGTTTTCTTAGTGTTTCTTGAGAAAGACACTCTATCTCCTGACTTCTGGCATTGTCACTGGCCATAGATCCCCCATGCCTGGAATACTTTCCCACCTTGATTTCCACTTCCTGCCTTCATTGTATCCCTTCATGGGCCACCTAAAATCCAACCTTCTTCAAGAACCCTTTCCCAATCTTCCTTAATTCTAGTACCGTCCCTATATTTTTCCAATCCTGTTTATAGCTTATTTGTGCATAGTTGTTTTCATATTTTTTCCCTTATTAGACAAAGATCCTTGAGAGCAGGCACTGTCCTTGTTTGCAACCTTTGTATTTTCTTTATGTTTATACTTCCTTTATATTCTCAACACCTAGCATAGGATATATTCTAGGCGCTTAATAAATTGTTTATTGACTGACTAAGAAGGGGGTCTATAGGCTTCACCAGATTGCCATCCATGCCATATAAAATGGTTAAGAACCCCTAGTCTAAATCAATATAACACTTCCTATATAAATGACTCCTATGGTGGGAATAACAGAAAAGAGTTACATGACTGTGAGCTTCAAGTAGAAGCTTCTTGAGACTAAGGACTGGGATTTGTTTTGGCTTTTGCCTTTTTTGGATATCTTTAGCCCTTAGCATAGTGCCTAGTACATGGTAAATTATTAGTGAAGAAGCAACTTAATCTTGATGTATTGGGGAAAAAGGAGGATCTTAATAATTAGAATTTTTGAAACGTGAAATGGCTTAAATAATTATAATACACAATAACAAATATGAAATGAATTTTTTTAAGCTACTGAAGTTAAGGGTGAAAGACCTTACTAACTGGGGGCTTGTGGATCCCTAACACTGTCCTTGAGGAACTATGTGTCTAAACAATACACGTTTCAGCATTATAGTCATGCAATATCAAGTCTTCTAATGAGTACTATTTCTGTACTTCTATCTTGTCTGTAAGATTAACATAAGTTCTTAATACACTTGCAAGCTTTTGACTTCTTACATGACATTCTCAGATGATTTTTATCCTTGAATATGTGCAATTTAATATGTCATACACTTGCCTTCCTATCACTTGGCAGGCACTACATCATCTATAGAGCTAAGGACTCTCCATGAGCCCTATACTGTCTAATGGCACCATTGAAGGGTCAAGACTGGCAGCAAGGTAATAGGTCTAAACAGAAGCCAGGAACAGCACCCAGGTGATCAGGATTGGATAAATTCAATAAGGTAGACAAGGTGTGAATGAGGGAGGAAGGGAAGGAAGGGATGAATGAAAAAGCATCTTAGCAAGGATTTACTGTGTCACCCATTTTGCTTAGTCCTGAGGACAAATATAAAAAGTGACTCAGCTCTTGCCCTCAGGAAGCTTACTTTCTTACAAGGGAAGGCAGGTGGTAGTCAGGGAAAGAGAAGTGGAAAGGGATTGGGGTGGGAAATGAGCAGCTATGCATATAGCAGGCAGATGATGAGATGGCCTGGAGCAGGTAGCTGGATGGCTAGGTGACTAGTACATACCCATCAAGTCAAAACAAAAAGAGAGAAAAATGTTTATTATAAGTTTTTTTTTAACTAAGGGTTGAGAATAAACAACCATGAATTCAACATAAAACTACAAGGAAAAATAGCACTTATTTGTGAAATGTATACCTCTGTAAAGTCAATTTGGTGAGAACTAACATTGTTTGAATCACAAGTAATGTCAAGCTACTTTATTCATTTCCATTGCTGTCAAAAGTTAAAACAAGTAAGATTAAACTTTAAAGTGTATGAATACATCCGCCCCCCCTGCAGAATTCAGTTGTTAATATTTTCTAGCACAGTGCTTTAAACTTTGCTTGAGCTCGGGGGATAAGGGGAGTGCACAATAGAAGGTCCAGGGAATGAAATCATCATAAGACTTAGCCCTGGTAACTCTAGGCTAATAATAAAAATAATGATAATATTTACTAGTACACACACACACACACACACACACACACACACACACACACTGAATTCGTGTAAACATCATTTAAAACATATATATTATATATGTATATTCAGGTTCCATATGACACAATACAATTCAGAAAACAATAGGAATATTGAAGAAGACATAATAAATGAAAACTTCTTGGAAAAATGCATCACCAAGAATATTATTTAAGCTAAAATGTTGGCTGTGGTGCTCAAGTGGGAAGGCAAGATTTTAAGTAACATATTCATCTGGTTGAGGAACAGGCAAAGCCAAATATCTGGGGAAGGGAGACAAAGAAAGAGAAATCAACAATTTATGTTAATTCAAGGAACTTTGAAGAGATGGTAATATGGAGTAAGAGGGAAAACTTATGGAATTAGATAAGTATTAAATTGTTATAATCAAAACTCAATTTCAGGGCTAAAATGTTAACTTGAAAGGATATAAAAATCAAGACAAAAGAAATAAATAGGAAGAGATGTAAATTCAACAAGTGTAACCAGAAATGTACCTGGATTTTAAAATGCAATGAAAAGAAAAAGGGAGAATGGGTAAGAAAATAAGGGCCAGCAATTTGTTGTATATAAATAACACATCTAAAAAATAAAACTACACACAGAATGAACTGGGAGACTGGAATAAAATTTAATTTGCACCAAATGAGACTACTGTCATCATTGAATAAATTTGCACAAAATGGTATATAGTATCTAAATTCATAACAGTGAACAGAACAGAAAACAAACAAAAAAGTAATCTAACAATTGCAGGCAATTAATATGTCTCACAGAGCAAGAGAAATCTAACAGAAAGAGAATTTAAAAGGGAACTGTAAAACTGATATAACCATAGGACAAATTAGATTTGAAAGATTAATGGTGTAATAGCCACCTTAAGTTTGCTAAATGTAGATTTAAGCTTTTGGGATAAGAATTTACTACTTGGTAAAATTTGTTGGGAAAACTGGAAAACAATCTGGAAGAAACTAGGTATAGATCAATATCTTACAACATTTACTAAAATAAGGTCAAAATGGACATAAAGAAAGATATTATAAGTAAATTGGAGGAACATCAAAAATATTTCTTATTCAGTCATTTTAGTTGTGTCTGACTCTTTATGGTCACATTTTGGGGTTTTCTTACAAAGATACTATAGTGCTTTTCCATTTTCTTCTCCAGTTCATTTTTACTGATGAGGAAGCAGAAGCAAACAGGGGTAAGTGACTTGCCCAGGGTCATATAACTAGTTAATGTCTGAAAACAGATTTGAACTCATTGAACTCATAAACTGATTTCCAGCCCAGGACTCTAGCCCTGTGCCACCTAGCTGCCCATGGAATATATTACCTCTCTGATTTATGGATGGGAGAATTTATGAATAACAAGGGATAGAAAACTTTGTGGGATGTAAAATAGACTATTTTTATCCCATTAAATTACAAAGGTAACCAAGATTAGAAGGAAAGCAGAAAGTTGGGGAAACATTTTATTGGTAGTTTCTCAGATAGAGACCTCACATTTATGGGAGGTATGGGAGAAATCTGTCAAAATTATAAGGATATGAGTCATTTCCCAATTGGTCAATGGTCAAAGAATACAAATAGGCAGTTTTGAAAGAAGAAATAAAAAGTATATGTAGTCATATGAAAAAATATGCTCTAAATCATTATTGATTAAAGAAATGTATATTAAAACAACTTTGAGATACCATCTCAAGCCTATCAGATTGGCTAAAATGACTGAAGGGAAAAATGACAAGTGGAGGGGATGTGGAAAAATCGGGACACTAATACACTGTTAGTGTATTGCTCTTTATTTTGGAGAGCAATTTGGAAATAGGCCCAAAGAATTATAAAACTGTGCATACTTTTGACTCCACTATTAGGTCTGTTTCCCAAGTGATTAGGGTGGGGTGGGGTGGAGTGGGGGGGGCAGAGAGGGGGGAAGGAAAAGGACTTACATGTTTTAAAATATTTACTTCAGCTGTCTTTATGGTGGCAAAGACCTGGAAATTGAGGGGAAACCAATCAATTGGGGAATGGTTGAATAAGTTGTGGTAGAGAATCACAAAGAAATACTAGTGTGCTGCAAGAAACGATAAACAGATTGATTCTAGAAAAACGTGGAATGGCTTGCATGAAATAATGAAGAGTGAAGCAAGCAGAACCAAGAGAATGTTGTATATAGTAACAGCAATACTGTTCCAAGAGCAACTGTGAAGGACTAAACTATTCTGAGTAATATGAATATTAAAATCAATACAAAGGAACTATGAAGGAAGATACTCTCCACCTCCAGAGAAAAATCTGGTATATGGGAGTATGTATTGTATGGTTTCACATATATATCTGTGTCAAATATTGGTCTTGTGTATTGCAATGTTGAAAGAGAGGAAGGGAGATAGTTCAGAACTCAACATGTAACAAACAATAGCTTAAATTTTTAAAAAGAAGAAAGATGAATGTGATTTTCTGAATGGAAGACAAAGATAGATTTTCTTAGCATTTAGTGGTACTTCTACAAAAGTAGACAATGGACCCAGAAACATTATAAATACATATAAAAAATAGAAATATCAAGCACATCCTTTTGGACCATAATGCAATAAAAGTTGATATTTAATGCAGGGAACAAAAGCCAAACACTGAGATAATGATATCCCGAATGAATGGATCAAAGCACAGATCACAGAAACAATGAATGATTGTGTTAAACAGAACAATAAGAATGATACAACACACCATAAGTTTTAGGATGCTCACAAAGCAGTGGCTAAAAATACATCAACAAACTTTATAAAGAGAAGATTAATAAGCAGAGTGTGTGTTTATATTTTTAAAAACAATACCTGGAGCATCAAGAAACCCAAACGAAACACCAAAGAAGTCAGAGAAAAAAGCGATAAGGGGGGAGGGTACATAGGGGTAAGGGGAGGGATTTTTAGAGGGGAGAGTGAGGGAAGAAGATAAGGGGAGGGAGTGTAATAGAAGAGTCTTTAGATTAACAGGAATGGAAGGATAAGGGAGGAATCCTTGGGATAGGTTAAGTCATAGGAGGGCAAGGTAGAGGGCAGAAGTAAAGTAGAGGAATGAGGAGGAATAGGAAATGAGATATGCACAAATACAAAATAAAAATCAGGAGTAGAATTTATTATGAAAAAAAGCAGGGGTAGTAATCATGCTCTCAGACAAAGTTAAAGCTAAAATAGATTTAATCACAAGAGAAAAATAGGGAAATTACATTATATGTCAGCTATATTAATGGATATTGTTTTAGGTTATTTAAAATAACTAGACAGTATAAGGATGGAATATTGTAGTAGTATAGGAAATGACAAGTTGGTAGACTTAGAAAAATATGGAAAGATTTGGACTTATGAAGGAAGAGGTTATCCACCCTCAGAGAGAGGACAAATAAGTATAGTATGATCTTACATAGATGCATATGAATGTATGTATCTATATGAGTATGATTATAGATATCTAAGTATATGTATGTGTATGTAAGTGTACTATGTGTGTATATGCATATATATTTGTGTATATATATATATATATACATATATATATATATATATGTTTGTGTATGTAAGGAGGATTTTGTTATCCTTCTTAGAGTTAGTTTCTCAGGATCCATGGCCATGGGAATGTCTAGTTTCTAGGTGTTTGCTAATACCTCCCAGAATAGCCTCAAGGATTCTTGATAGTAGTTTGACAGGCAGTTCTACTGAAGCTGCGCCTTGAGATAACGGGTGACATAATGTAATATTTACTTTGCATGAGCAGAATGACAATATTGCTAAAGTTATCTATGAACTTAATGTTAGCAAGATGCCTTCTTTGTCTGTTGCCCTATAAAGCAGGTGGGCACAGAACAATGAGTGGAGAAACCATGGAGACCCCATGGGGAAAAACCATGGGGAACCCACAGGGGAATCTGTGTGCCTCAACCAGCCCCATTGAGGCTTGAGGGGATTTAGGGAGTGCATAGGTGTGCCTGTCTCAGTTGACCTCATCGAGACATAGGGGTAGTTGCCTCCCTTTCTTACCAGCTCCTGAGAGAAGGGTGATTAGGGAATGCTGTAGGAGCTGTTTCTCCCAGCAACCATCTGAGAAGACAAGACTAGAATAAAGCTGATTATTAACCCTTCCGAAGCTGTCTGCCTGTCTGACCAGATCAAGACTGAACCTGTTAGAGGTTGGACATAGATATCTATTGACACACACATACATACACATATACACTCATACAGACACACACACACACACACACACACACACACACACACACACACGTCTGTACTATGCTTATTTCATCTGTCATCTGTTTCTCTGAAGGTGAATAGCATCTTCTTCCATAAATCCTAGTCTTTTCATGTTTTTTAAATCAACCAGGTCATAATTTCCTACACACATAGCAATATTCCAACCCAATTACATCCTACTTGAGAGATTATCTACAAAATTTCCCCCAGTTTTCTGTATTCCTTGTATTCTTGACTATTTGGGAATGATTTATATGAGAAAATTTTATTTTAAAATAATCAGAATTATCCATTTTACACTTCAACAATGCTCTCACCTTATAATATAGTTTAAGGTCTGATACTACTGAGTCCACTTCTTTTACATATTTTCCCTGTTTTTTTTTAAGTTCCTAACATTTTGTTCTTCCAAATGAACTTTATGATTATTTTTAACTCAAGAAAATAATTTTTTAGTAATTTAATTGGGATGACACTGAATAAATAGATTAATTAGGTAAGATTGTCATTTAAAAAATCATATTGGCTTTACCAACCCATGAAAAATAAATATTACTTCAATTATTTAGATATGAGTTTATTTGTATAAAAAGTATTTTATGTTTATGTTCACATAGTTCTTGTGTTTGTTTTGGCAGGTGTACGTACACTCAGGTATTTTATAATGTCTAGGAATTTGGGGGTTTTTGTTTTGTTTTTTTGCTTTTTGGAGGGGGGAAGGCAGGGCAATTGGGGTTAAGTAACTTGCCCAAGTTCACACAGCTAGTAAATGTGTTAAGTGTCTGAGGCCACATTTGAACTCAGGTCCTTCTGACTCCAGGGCCGGTGTTCCATTTACTGTGCCACCTAGCTGCCCCATGTCTAGGTATTTTAAATGGTCTAAAACCACATTGAAAAATATTGCTGACACATAGTTTAGCTTCTCTATTTTTCACTTTTGATCAAATCTATTTTAACTTTAACTTTGTCTGATATCATGATTACTATCCCTGCTTCTTTTGCATACTAAATTCTCCTTCTGCCCTTTATTTCATCTTTGTGTGTATCTCTCATTTTTATGTTTTCTGAAAGCAACATATTGTTGAATTCAAATTTTTAATCTGCTATCCGTTTCCATTTTAGGAGTTAATTCATCCCATTCACAATCTAAGCTACAATTACTTGCTGTGTATTTCCTCCTTCCTATTTTTCCTCACTGTCCATCTCACCTTATTTACCCTATCCCTCCTCCTCACTTCTCTGCTTTACTTCTACCTTCTTCCTTGCCCTCCTATTCCTAAACCTACCCACACCTCTAATATTCCTTCTGTCTTCTTCTCTCCCCCATCCTATCACCTTACCGTCCTGTTTCTTTCTGAATTTAGAAGATTTTTATAGCCTTCTAGATATGTATATGTATATGTACATATATATGTATATGTTCCCCTCTGTAACTCATTCCTGATGATAGTAAGGTTCCAGCACTAATAGCCTTCCCCCTAGTAGCTTCTTCTGTATCAATTTTTCCTTTCATGCATCATTTGCATGAGATAATTACTCCTTTTTATCTCTCCCTACACAGTTTTTTGAGAATCACCCCATCATACTCAGCTTAGCCCAAGCCGCTCTTTCCAACTATCCAAATAATGACAATCCTAAGAGTACTGCTAATATTTTCACACATAAGAAGTAAACAATTTGACCTTATTGAGTCCCTTATAATCGGTCTTTAATGTTTACCTTATATTTCTCCTGAATGTTACATGTCAAATTTTCCCTTAAGTTCTGGCGTTTGTGTCACAAAAACTTAAAAGTCTTGCAGTTTGTTAAATGTCCTCCTCCTCCCCTCCATTCAGGATTATATTTGACTTTGCTGGATAAGTTATCCTTGGTCTTAACCCCAGTCCTTTAGCGCTACAGAATACAGTATTCCAAGACCTACTATCCTTCAACACAGTAGCTGCTAGGTCTTGTGTAATCCCTATTGTAGTTCCATAATATTTAAATTGTTTTTTTCCTTGATGCTTCCAATATTTTCTCCTTAACCTGGGAGCTTTGAAACTTGGCTCTGATATTTCTGTAAGTTTTCCTCCTGAGATCTCTTTTAGGTAGTGATTGGTGGGTTTTTTCTATTTCTCCTTTGCCTTCTTCTTCTAGAATTTCAGGGCAATTGTCCTTGATAATTTTTTCTAATACTGTGCCAAGATTTTTTAAAAATAATTTTGGGGTATTTTGACTATTCTTATATCATTTCTCCTTGATCTGTTCTCCAGATCAGTTGTTTTTCTGAGATGTTTCACTTTCTTTTTAATTTTTTCATTCTTTTGATTTTGTTTCATTTCTTTGTATCTTCAACTATTATTAGCTCCCCATGAACAAATTCTAGTTTTCATGAAATTATTTTCTTCCTTAAGTTTTTGATTCTCTTTTTCAAGTTGGTTGGTTTTTCAAATTTTTCTTTATTTTCTTGCATTGCTTTTTTCTTTTAATTTTTCCTTGACTTCTCCTATTTGCTTTGTAAAGACCTTTTTAAGTTCTTCCCAGAATTCTTCTTGTGCTTGGGACCATTTGACATTTATCATTGAAAAAGGAGTGACTTTTATAGCTCCATTATCATCTTCTTAATATGAACCCAGATCTTCTCTATCCCCACAGTAACTATCTAACTATATTTCCTTTGCTTAAGCATTTTATTTATTTTTGTCTTATTTTGCTTTTTAGTAGTTATTAATATAATCAAATTGTAGTATGGGAAATGATGTCCCAAGGCTCAGGTCCTCTTTAATGTTATTTTCTGAGGTCTGTCTGAGGGCCCTACCTTGGGCTCTCTTCTTCACTCCTAAGCCACAGGTAGGGCCCTCAGCCACACTATCCCATAAATGATCTTGCTCCCCTCGGTCCTTCTGGTGACTGTCCTCTCTGCTCTGTAACTGAAACTAGGGACTTTGCTCTCCTGCAGGTTCCTGCAGCCAGCAGGGTTCCTGCCCCTCACTGCTGCACTTACCGGATATGTGCTCATTCCTTCTCCCCACAACCACAGCCTGTAATGCATCTGGCCAGCACAGCTGTGCTTGGTGTCCCTTAACTGTGAAAGGTTCTTCAGTCTTCTCCAACTCAGCCATCAGACCCCCCTCCACACTGTCTACAAAATGAAAGTTTCTAAGGTTGAGGCTGCCTCTCAACCCAGCCTCCCCCTGCGCTTATTGCTTGTTGATTCTGCAGAGCTGACCAGGAGGTGTTTGCCCTTCACTCAGGCCCAAACTCAAAGCCTGGAGGTCAGGCTTTTCCTAAGGTCTTCTCAAATTGTCTTAGGAGGACAACTACTTTACCCCAAGTTTATTTCTGCTGCTCTGAGGTGATGGATATTCAGTCTTTTTTTTTTTTTTGTGGAGGAAATTGGAGAGCTGAAAGTTTGCTGACCTATTCTGACAACTTCCCAGAATCCTCTCCTTGGTTGTCATAGCTTGATAATTTCTAAGGAAGGATGCAAGCTACTTTTACCATATATGGTGCTGCAGAGACCATGTAGTTAACTCCCCAAGAAAAGTTTTTGAAAAATCATCAATGAGCCCATCACAAAATTCCATGATTTCTCCTTAGCAATCCTGGCTCCATGACAAATTGCCCTTGAAAACCCCATGGCCTTAGATACTGTGCTGGCCTCTAAGGGGTTGATAGATGACCCACTCTGCTCTGAATGTTTCACCTACATCTTCATACAGTAAAGAAATAGAGAAATATGCTCATTTTATACAGAAATACCTAGAGGAACTGGAGAAGTCCAAATTCCAACCTACGGATTGGACTCACTCCTTTGAGACTACCTCCTGGATTCCAAATTTCAGTATCTGGGCAAATCTTTCTCAGAGTTTAGTAATTCCTCTTTTGTAGGTTTGTGCGCTATTATATAGAGCTGTATTCTGTCTTATACCATACTTGATTAAGATGCCTTAAAACTGGAATATTAGTTCAAAGATTAAGAAATGAAAAAATAAACACACACAAAAGCATAAATCACAGAGAGGATACAATTGCAACTCATACGGGTGCTGAAAAGTGAGAAGAAAAGAAAACAAATTCTCAAACAGGGAATGACTGAGGTAAAAGCTGTCCTGCTATTGGCTTCACAAATGAAACTAAAGGGGACACCCAGAGTACTTCTTAAAAAATGTCAGGAAGCCTGAAGAACTGCTCAGCCACCAAGCTCTTAGCTAGCCAGCTTTACTGGTGTATAGCTATTTTTAACCAATAGTTTTCATTGTGCAAGCCTAATAACTTTTTCTGTTAAAAGAAAGATCTTGGGTCGGCTAGGTGGCGCAGTGAGTGCCGGCCCTGGAGTCAGAAGGATATGAGTTCGGATCCAGCCACAGATTTAACCCACACAAACAAAAACCTAGCTGTGTGACCTTGGGCAAGTTACTTAACCCCAATTGCCCTCAAAAAAAAAAAAGAAATCTAGTCTGCTGGCTCTCTCTGTGTATGAAATATGCTTGTTCCTAATACACAGCTCTTGGTGTCTCACAGCTTTTCTTCACTTTCATATAAGACATTTCTCTGACAGAATGGAACAAAGCTTTCCCCTCCATTCCATTTATTATTGCCAAGGTAGGTAGGTGGCTCAATGGGCAGAACACTGGACCTGCAGTAGGAAGACCTGAGTTCAAATCCAGCTTCAGACACTTTCTAGCTTTCTCTCTGCAGAGAAAAGGTAGCACAGCCCTTTCAGTAAGGCATAAGACCAGGCAGATCTTTTCTAGTTTGCTTTTTTTTGGAGCGGGGAGGCAGGGCAATTGGGGTTAAGTGACTTGCCCAAGGTCAGGAAAAATCTTTTAACATTTACCTGCTTCAGTGTCCTCATCTGTAAACTGGGGATAGTATTAACACCAATCTCTCAGGCTTATTGTGATCATAAAATAAGATTTGTAAAACTCTGCAAACCTTAAAAGCTCCACATAAGCTCTAGTTACTGTTATCACGTCCTGACTACTCCTTGTCACTAGAAATTTCCTCACGTTGTCCCCCATGGCTGGATTGTCTTTTACTCCATCTCTTTGCCTGTTTCAATTCTCAACCATCCTTTAAACTCAATCCAAATGCCACCTCCTCTGGGAAGCCTTCCCTCATCTACCTAGTAACTGAAAACCCTTTCTCTTCAGACTTCAAATAGCATTTTGTTCTACACTTCTCTGATAGGCTTAACATATGTTGTTCTGTATAGAGAGTATGGTGATTTGATTATTCAGGGTTTGTGTGGGGTTGTGGGGAGGGGAGATACAAGGCAAAGCCCAGGCCCTTTTCTGTGTTGCCCTCATGTGATATGCATGGAGAATAATTGTCATCATGAAAATGGAAGGAGTTGAAAGGAACTTTCTCACTGCAAGTCAGAAAGTAGGCAGCCTGAGGCAGAAACAATGATGTTAAAAGACCTACAATCTAAGCCTGAGGGTGTCTGCTGGCTCCTTGGTTGACTGAGGCCTAAATAGCCTATGGGGCTAGGGCACCAAGAAATAATATTTTCCCTTCAGGAAGAGATAGCATAGTTCCTTCAATAGGGCAGCAGAGGGCCTGAAGAGGCCTCTAAAACCAAGCACCTGAGTCTCCCAGCTCAGTGAAAAAAGCAGCCTTCCCAGACACATCACCTGAGGATACCAGGGGCATTTCCCAGGAGCAAACAGCACTGTCTGATGCCCCATTTGTCCTTGCCATGTCTGCTCCATCCATGAATGCTCCCCTTGTGTCTTCTTTGCCCACGCATGTGCCTTACCTATATGCCGGTCCATTCATGCTCCTACATAAGCCTTCTTTGCCACAGGTAATCTGGTTACCTATGGGCAAGTGTCCCCTGGTTTTTCTGTGGAGACTCTTGGGGCACTTACTTTGCTGTGCTGCTGAATTACGTGTCCTTTGCTTTGAACTAGTATTTCCTCTCTTTGACTCATAAAACAAACACATCAAGAAAGGATCATGGACTCTGATTTTAAGTGAATGCTGACCCACACTCATGATCTGCCTCCAACCTGGGGCTAATAGTCATGGGAGTTCTCAGGTGAAGGTGAGTCCCATGTGTTCTATGCTTATGTAGAGACTTAAGTACTGGTTATGTAGAGATTGTAAGGTCCATGAAGGCAGAGGCCTCTGTTAGTGCCCAGTGCAGTGTGGTGTAGACAGACAGTTGAAGCTTAACAAATCTTTAGTGAATTGAAGGATTATATAGTAAGGGAAGATCAGAAATGTTGACTAGGACGTAAGTCTAGAAAGGCTTCAAAGAGGTAACTTTCAGGGTTCCCTTCAAGTTCAAACATTCTGTGAGCCTCTGACCCTCGGGGGAAAAGGAAAGCCTCTTTGCTTGGGGCACTAAAGAGGAGCCAGTCCAGAGACTCAAGAAAATAACCTCAGGGACTAAAGCCTGCTCTGGCCTCTAGGGATTGACCAGGTTAATAGGAAATAACCAGGTTTATAACTTGAACTCTTCAAGCTGATGTCCCTGATCTCACACAGAAGCAAGCCCTAAGGCGAGGCAAGAACTTAGAGCAGCCAGCAGAGGAGACCTGAAAAGCCCAAGTCCTCTCCCTGCAGGCACAGAGGCTCATTGACAGAGGCTGATTCCTCCTCTGTTCTCAAGACCAAAGCAGGAGCTTTTCTGGATTTTGCTCATGAAATTCCTTTTCTTCCCATTCAAGAAACCTCAGCCTCTCCTTTGTGTTTTAACTTCATTTCTATCACCCGTTTTTTCTTTTCTCTTTTTTTTTTAGGAAGAAACTCCAAAGGAAAAGGTAAGTCATTTCTTTAATTAACATGAAACAGCTAGATGTTTTCTCAGTATACAAAAATAATTGAATTTTTTATCCTAGGGAAGCAATGGGCAAAAAAAAAAAATGCTCTCATCACAGGTAAAACCCAGGAGTAATGAGGGCCATCAAATTTATTTTCATCAGGGCTTCTGTGGTCATTTTAATGAACAAAACAGTCAATTCAACAAAATACCATTGTATTGGCATTGTGGATGGCAGAGCAGAATGACAATATCACTAGATCAGTGCATTAGGAAGATGAGGCTGCCCAGCATCAACGCTGCTTTGGAGGGAGCAGAGAGCAGAGGGAGGTAGACCTGCTTTGGGGCTGCTACAGGACAGCAGGCAGGCACTTGGTGATGAGGGCCCCTGGGAGCCATGGGAACAGCAGGGAGAATGGAAAGGACAGATTTGAGAGATGTTTCAGAGGGGAATGGACAGGATTTGTTTGCCAACAAAGCTGGGAGAGAATAGAAGATTAAACAAATACAGCTACTGGCTGCTGTTCCCTTGGTCTACCCCTGGAGTCAAAAATTCCATTAAATCTGAAGCTCTAGCCACATGTTGGTTGGTGAACATGCTCCTTGTGTGTAGATCTGCCCTGGTCTACTTCTCTACCCAAGCCCGCAGACCTGCCCCAATGCCCAGACCTCAGCAGGAGACCCCTCAGCCTGCAGGCAATTTACTGTCTCTAGATGACAATGTGCACTATAGGTATATTTTAGAAAAGAGAAGAAGCCCCTTACCAAAGGCACCCCAAAGAACCAAAGAAATATTGTAATTGGAAAGAACCTCAGACATCATCTCATCCAACCTCCACTTTATTTTACATGTGAGGAAACTCAGACCCAAAGGGTTAAAGATGATTCATATAAGGTCACCTGATCCTTAGGTAGAAGATTAGAATCCAAGTCTTCTGTGCCAGGGTCAAGGGCTCCTCCCACTACACCTACCCTCAAACATCTGATCCACAGCACGTTCCTCTGACTGGGAGTCAAGCTCCCTGGGTTTGAATCTGAGCCTGGCCAATTCCTACTGTGGGACCTTGGTCAAAGCACTTGATTTCAGCTTCAGTTTCCTTATTTGGAAGAGGAGGCTGCTGAGTAAGATGGTGTCAGTGGCCCCTTCTAGTTCTAAATCAGATCCTATAAGCTAGGATGAACCTGACCATTCCTTTATGAGTTGAGGGATAATCAGTAGGTACAGAGAGCTGAAAAGCCCTTCTGCATAGCATCACCTGATCCTCAAGAAGTTCCAAGGTACTTGTGGAAAAATCCAGGGGTACAGTAGATAGAGTACCTGGCCTGGAGTCAGGAAGACCTGAGTTCCAATGTGACCTCAGACATTAACCAGCTGGCTGGCCCCTATCTCAAGGTTATTGGGAGGAACAAATGAAATAATAACTTTAAAGTGCTTAGCCTGGTAGCTGACCTATATAGCATGTGCTCTATAAATGTTAGTTATTATTAATAACAAGAAAACAGTGGTACCACAAGCAAATGTAAAAAGAAATGGGGTGGAGAGAGACAGACAGACAGACAGACAGAGAGAGAGAGACAGAGAGACAGAGACAGAGAGACAGAGAGAGACAGAGAGAGAGAGCTAGATTGGTTTGGGACGTGATGTATCTGAAGAGTGGATGTGACATCCAGTTAGTGCTGTCTTAGACAAATCTAGAAGTGGAACATGGCCATACTCAACTTTCCCAAGAAATGGAGCAGTGAAGGAGAGAAGGGAGCTGAGAATCAGCACAGGAAGCATTTTTTAGAATTATGTCTGGGCCTTAGCTGGGAGGGCAAAGCTGCATACAAAGGTTTCAGAGTCACTTGCATAGACACAGGTGAACCCATAGATGGAATGATATTTTCCAGAGAGAAAGAAGTGGGCCAAGAAGAGGCCTTTCAAGGACATCCGTCTGCAAAGGTCTGCAAAGCACAGAGGAGGAGTGAGGAAGGAGAAGGAAGAGAACATGACAGCTTTGATAATCATAACCATTGAGAGCTAACATTTCTACAGCAGCTTCTATGTGCCAGGCACTGTGCTGTATTAACTCACTTCATCCTCACACACACCCTGCTTATGAAGTGCTGTTATTATCCCCATTTTACTAGTGAATAAACAAACAAAGGGTAACTTGCCCAGGGTCACACATCTAGTAAGTGTCTGAGGCTGGATTTGAACTCAGATCTTCCTGACTCCAAGTCTGGCACACTCTCCAGTGTGACATCTGGGATCCTTGCTATAAAACCAAAGAAGTGTATCCAATGGTATCCATTAGAAGGGAGGGAGTTAAAACAGTGCAGAATTCAAAGTTGAGGAAAAAGGCCAGATGATCTGAAAACAAGAGTCACTGATGGTCCTTGAGGGGGTGGTCTCAATAGAATGATGGGGATGGAAGCCCAGGACTAGGGTTGAAGAGAGGATGGGTTTGGGAGGAAGTGAAGGCATTTGAGAGAGACTTTTTTTTTGCTTTTTTGGGGGGAGAAGGCAGGAAAATTGGGGTTAAGGGACTTGCCCAAGGTCACATGGCTAGTAAGTGTTAAGTGTCTGAGGCCAGATTTGAACTCAGGTCTTCCTGACTCCAGGGCCTGTGCTCTATTCACTGCACTACCTAGTTGCCCAAAGCTTACCAATAAAAAGAGAAAGTTTCAGGATGGCAGCTTGGTAAGACTAAACAAACTTGTTTTTGTTTGCTTGTTTTTATGTGTTGGAATTGGGAAGACCTGGGCACATCTACACACAAAGGGGGAGCAAAGACTGATGGTGCGTGAAAGAGTGTATTGTTACTGTTGTGAGGTCTTGAAAGAGGGCAGAGGGAGAAAAATGAGACATTGTTAAAAGGGGTGGCTTTCACTTTTAGAGAAGAGGGAATTAGAAGAAAATGAGTGAGGATGCTGAGAAGGGTTAAGGAAAGGAAAAGTATAGTTGTCTGAAGGGTGAGCTGATGTTTGATGTCCTCAGTCTTAGTGAAGGAGGCAGAATTGCTGAACTGTGAGTTCGAAGGGACCTCAGTGGCCATCTTGTACTCCCACACACACAAAAAGAAGCCCCACTATAACACACCCATCAAGTGGCAAAATCACCATTTGTGGGAGTGAGGGCCATAGGGAGTGCAGAAGTTGGGGCTGATACTATGGGAAATAACATATGAAGAGAATGAGGTAGGGTAGAAGTACTATTGGGAATCAGTGGCTGAAATCATCAGGGTCACATGATTTTCTCCATTGACATTCAGAAGCCCTGGAGGAGAAGCAGTGAAATTAGATGTTGAGGGCTGCACACAGATGAAAAATTATAGGGGTTTAATAGTGAAGCTGAAGGATTTAAGAGAGTGAAGGGTAGTAACTAGAGAAACCTTCAACTGGCAGATTATGTCATCTAGGCTGTATATAGCAAAAACAAAATCATAGGGAATGAATTGGATTGGGAGACTAGAGGTCTGTTAAGGGACTATAGACTTTGATAAGGGCAAAGAATAGATTCACTGTGAGTGTCAGAGGAGAGATAGAAAGGGAGGAGAGAGAGGTCATGGTAGAATTTTAAAATTCCAGATATTACATGAAAAACAGTTCCAAATTTGTTGAGGTCTTCCAGATGATCCTACAGGTAAAGCTAAAGAGAAGGTCAGGTTGTTAGAGAAGTCATCAAAAAGTCTCTGAGATTGATAGCAGGAGAGAGGAAGGAGAGGAGGATACTGATAGAGTCACTGAGAAACTTCAGAGAATGGCCTGAAAGATACAGGTGCCAGAAAAAAGAATGGAGAGGACGTGATACTCTGATGATTTTGATAATACTTTATCCAGTAGCCTTCCAGGGGATGGAACTTCAGGAGATAAATTAAAGCTCAGCATATAGAGAATAGAACAAGAGTCTATGGGTGCAAGTCATAGGGAGGCATGCTTCAGTTCATTATAGAAAAAATCTCCCTAACAACTAGAGTTTTTTAAAAATGGATTATAAGAGGCTATTTCCTCTCGATGGAAGTTAGAAGGAGCAGGAAACATGGGAAGAGCTGAAGCTAGTATGGGTCCTTCCAGGGGAGCAGCCTTGCCTGCTCATCCTGGGCTGCTCCTGTCTATGTCATCCTGAAAGCCTGAGTCACCCAACGTGCTAGAAGCTGTTCTTTCTCCTGGCATCTGAGCCCATTCCCTTTGGGGCACTCTCACTGTCCTCCTCTCATCCCTCACTCTTCCTACATGCCCAACCCATCTTTTCTTCTGCCAAGAAATTCTTTGATGGGGAATGCATATGTCTATATGTGTATGCATATATTTATAGCTATAAAGAAACATATCTAACTTTATTGTGGTCTTGGGAGTTGGGGGGAGAGGAAAAAAGAACAAAGTAAAAAAGTGCACAGCAGAGAACCAAAGAAAACTCCCAAGGAAGCAAAGAATAGATGCACAATTCTCAGCACGAGTACTATTTATCATATAGGCTCTTTTTTTTTTTTTTTTTGCTTTTTGGAGGGCAATTGGGATTAAGTAACTTGCCCAAGGTCACACGGCTAGGTTTTTTGTTTGTGTGTGTGTTAAGTGTCTGAGGCCGGATCCGAACTCAGGTCCTTCTGATTCCAGGGCTGACACTCTACTCACTGTGCCACCTAGCCACCCCATATAGGCTTTCTTCAAATGAAAATTTAGTGTTTAGCATTGCCTGTGCCAGATATCTGTACTACTGAAAAACCTTATAGGATGTCCATTCAGATTCATGTCCTAATTTGGACAATACACATTCTTCATACATTTGGTCTTTTCTGTGATAATAATAATAGCTGACATTTATATAGCAATAATATGTGCCTTATAAGCACTTGATATGTCTTGATCCTTACAACAGCCCTGTGAGGTATCTGCTACTAACATGATTATCCCAGTTTTGTAAATGAGGAAACTGAGACTCAGAGAAGTTGAATGACCTTCCCAGTTCAGATAAGGTCACACAGATTATATCATTTCCCTGCTAAGTGGGGGGGTCAGAACTTGAACCCCAGTCTTCCTTTTGGTTCCAATTAAAGGACCCATACTAGCTTCAGCTCTTCCCATGTTTCCTGCTCCTTCTAACTTCCATCGAGAGGAAATAGCCTCTTATAATCCATTTTTAAAAAACTCTAGTTGTTAGGGAGATTTTTTTCTATAATGAACTGAAGCATGCCTCCCTATGACTTGCACCCATAGACTCTTGTTCTATTCTCTATATGCTGAGCTTTAATTTATCTCCTGAAGTTCCATCCCCTGGAAGGCTACTGGATAAAGTATTATACTCCAATATCACTGGTTTCTTACACAAATCTTTTGGAAAGATTGCCTCTCTTATCCCTTTGATTCACCCTCTTTTCTTACCCCTCCATTTCTTTTACTCTAAATCTTTTTCCTTCAACCTCTTTGGTTTAAGACTCCAGGAGTTTTGGGATCAATGGATGAATTTCTTTGTGCCCCTCCCCTTCCTTCTCTGATGTGATCTCATGCTTGGCTCTCTCTCCCCCTTCCCTTAAACAAGGTGATTGTGTTGTTGCCCAACAGGCAATCCATAATCACAGGGTCCAGAGTTTGGGTAACCACAAGCCTTATGCCCCTCCTGTAGCTCCAACAGGAATGAGGAAAAGGATCAAGCAATGTAAAGACTGCTTCTCAAAAATCCTTCAGAGGGGGACATGGAATGGAGGTCTGTGTACCCTAACAAGGGCCTTGGAGTAAAGAGTACATACAATATCATTGATAGGGCATACAGGATGAGAAGCAGAGTAAGGCTTTACCCTAAGGTCTATCTAAATTTCCTTTCTTTTATATTTGTAGGTATTTCTCTTGGTGGCTTGCAGAATTTGTTGTTTGTCATTGGAATTGTGATATTTAATCACTATATATCTTGGAGTTTAAAGCCTAGGATTGTTATTGTTACTATTTTTTTCAGTAGGTGATCTATGAATTCTTTCAATTTGTGCTTTGTTCTCTGTATTCAAAAGTTGTGGGAGTATTATTTGGTGCATGATAGTTTTCAGGTTTTTTAACTTGTCATGTTTTTCGGGGTGGTCTATGATCATTCAGTTGTCTCTTCAAATCTTGTTTTCAAGATCAATGTGTTTTATTTATATGCAATTCATGTTTCATGTATACAGATCTCTCAATGTTATTGGGATTTGCTAGTCTTTTTCAGATTGCCTTTCCCTCTAGTAAATTTGCATTCCTAATTTATTGTTTCCTTTTTGCATCTTCAGAGAGACTTAACACTGTTGATTCAGGACTGCAGATATAGGTTTCCCAGTCACTTGCATAGACATGGTTGAAATCAAAGGACTGAATGAGATTTTCAAGGGAGAGAGAGCAAAGAGAAAGAAGACAAGTGGGTCAAAGCCAGACCTTTGAGGAATACCTTCCTTCTGAGGTCTGGAAAGGATATAGAGGGAGTGGTTAGAAAGGGAAAACTAAGAGAATGTGATAGCTCTGAAAACCAAGACTTGGAGAACCAGCATGGAGTCTTAGAAAAGGGTCTGATCCTGGAGTCAGAGGATCTGGGTTCAGATCTACTACCTGCTAGCTATGTAACCTTGGACAAAGTACTTAACCTCTCTGAATACCAACTTCCTTCTCCATAAAATGAAGAAATTAGACTAGCAGATTTCCACCTCTTTTCATGTTCTAAATATAGGCTTCTAGGAGTCTCTCTAAAAGAAACGTCCTGAGCAATTCTCCATATGTGGTGTGATCAGGACTATTATTTCCCTTTCTCTGAGAAGCAGATGAAGCTAACCCATACATCCTCCCCTACTCTTAAATTGAAACCCGAGTAGACAAAATGCTTTCCCATGGTATGTCCTTTTAGAGTGTCTGTTGTCAACAGGATTTAGGCTGAATGGACCATTACTTGGACCCAGCGTGGCCATTCCTCTGTTTTTATATTCTCTTAAAGTACAAAGAGGTCACAGATTTAAAAGGCTTGAGAACCATCTTTATAATCATAGTACAGCTTCTGTCCTGCTTCATCAATGAGCTCACCTGCCCTCCCAAGCATCTTGTCTTGATCTGTGCCCCTCATTTCAGATCCAGGTGGGATGAAAACAAATTAGTTTCTAGCAATGGAAGATCCACTCTGGACAGTGGACTAAACATCAGCCCTCTCTAAGAATTCTTGGGTTTATCTGAAACAATGAGAGTGAGAGGATGCAGTGAGCAGGGCTGTATTACCTTAATATTTGCATTTCACTTGCCAGGAGGCAATAAAATGACTGAATTCACACCAGCAGAGCCTTTATATAAACTAGCAACCAGTCAATCACTGAGCTCAGTACAGAGGGATCAGTGAATATCAGTGAAGCAGTCTAGTAAGAGAGAACTCCAAATACATGAGTTGAGACTTCCAGTCAAACCAAGATTCCTCCCTTGGGTGGCTGTCCTCATATACGTATATATTTGTCCATCTTTGTCCTTCTTGGGCTTTCTCTGTCCTGTGTGTAGTGAAGTAGGGTAAGGTAGAGGAAGGAGTTAACTCTGTCCTGCCCCAAATAATGACATCTTCTATTTTCATTTCAGCTATGAAGAATATTAAGGAAAGGGAAAACCAAACAGTTGTCACTGAATTCATCTTTCTGGGGTTTTCCAACCACCCAGAACTGCAGGGATTGTTCTTCCTGATATTTTTGGTTATATACTTGGTAACTCTTCTGGGGAACCTTCTCATGTTAACAGCCATCAGAATCAACTCTGTTCTTCATACTCCTATGTATTATTTCCTCAGCAACCTGTCCTTCCTGGACATCTGCTATTCCTCTACCACTGTCCCTATCATTCTGGTGAATTTCTTCCAGGAGAAGAAGACTATTACCTATGAAGGCTGCCTATCCCAGGTCTTCTTCCTTGTTACTTTTGCAGGCTCTGAGTGTGTCCTGTTGGCTGCTATGGCTTATGACAGATTTATAGCCATTTGCCACCCATTACGATACCCAGTACTCATGAGCAACAGGGTCTGTGCCTACTTAGCAGCTGGGTCCTGGTTGTGTGGGTTAGTGAATTCTCTGACACATATAGGGCTCACAGCAACTCTTATTTTGTGTGGTCCTAACCAGATCAGTCATTTTCTCTGTGACATCCCCCTACTCCTGAAGCTGTCTTGCTCAGATACCTCAGTCAATGAGGTAGCACTCCATGTATCCAGTGCCACCATAGGTCTGAGCCCCTGCCTCTTCACTGCTGTATCCTACATGCTTATTATCTCTGCCATCTTGAAAATCCAATCTGCTCAAGGGCGGAAAAAAGCCTTCTCCACCTGTGCCTCTCACCTCACTGTGGTGGTCCTCTACTATGGAACCATAAACTTCAACTATGATCAGCCCAGCTCAGGCTACTCTCTGGATGTGGTCATCCTGGTCTCTGTCCTTTTCTGTATTGTCACCCCTATGTTAAATCCCATCATCTACAGCCTGAGAAACAAGGAAGTCAAAGGTGCCTTGAGAAAACTATGTGAAGGGTATATTTTGCCCAGTGATTCCAGTGTTCAAATCAGTTCCTAACCTGGAGTCTATGAATTTGTTCTAAAAAAATATCTATTAACTTTTCAATATAATTGGTTTTCTTTGTAATCCTATACATTTCCTGCATTTAAAAACTTTATTGTTCACCACCACATTGTCCTTTATATTCTCTCCATTTTCATCTTCTGTCTTTACCTATCTACTGTCTTTACCTATCTACTGGCTGCTTCCTTACTGACTACAAACATACCTAATTTCTCTTCATGGGCAAAAAACTATAACCCCATGATTATCACCTCATGCCCCTCCTCCTTTTTGGCTATTCTGCTTTAAAAGATCATCTAAAATCAGTGCCTCTATTTCCTTTCCATTTGTAAATTCTCTAGAACCTGCCTTCTGACCTCATCATTCAGCTGAAATTGCTCTCCAAAGTTTTCCGTGATCCCCTAATTGCTGAACCTAATAGACTTTTCTCAGTCATCATTTGTGTACTTTGCTATTATTGGTCAACCTCTTGTCTTCTATACTTTCTATTTTTCTAGGTCTTCCTGACACTACCCTCTCCTAGTACTCCTCTTCCCTAGGTGATCATTCCTTCTCTGTCTCCTTTGCTAGATTGTTTTTTAGGTCTTGCCACTAACCTTGGATGCCCCACAGGGTTCTGTCCTGGTACTTTTCCCCTCTATTTTATTTAGCTTAGTGATTTCATCAGCTTCCATGGATTCAATTCTCATATCTTTGCTGATGGTGCTCAATTTCTTTTATCCCACACTAAACTTCTCTTTTGACCTCCAGTGTTCCTGTTGGACAATCTTCAACTGGATGTCCCATAGACTTCTTAAACTCAATAAGCCCCAAAACTGAACTCAGCTTTTCCCCTAAGTCCTCCCTTTTCCCTAACTTCTCTTTCCTATTAACGGTACCCCCCACCCTCCTAGTCCCCAGGATCACAACCAAGTGATTCATGACTCCTCACTCTTGCTCCCTACATCTAATTTGTTGCCAAGGCTGAAGATCATTCCATCATAACATCATTTGTATATATTTCTTCTCTTCTCTGACTCTACCACCTTACTGATACCAACCAAACCCTTACCATCTTATGTCTAGACTACTCTGTAGTCTGCTGATTGGCCTCTCTCTACTCCAGTCCATCCAACACTCAGATGTCAAAGTGATCTTCCTAAAGCACAGGTTCACCCTCCTACTCAGCAAACTCAAGTGCCTCTGTATCATCAGGAGAATCAAATATAAAATGTTATATTGTTCAAAGCCCTTCATAACCTGCTTCTGCTCACCTTTGGTCTTTATTTTTAATTTCAGAATAAAACAAGCGTTTCCATAAAATATAAGATGATTGCACATGAAACTACAAAACTATTATGTACAACTTGCTATTTCTCTTAAAGATTTCATGTACATTTTTTTCTTCCCACCCTCTGCCTTAGATATGGCTACCTTTATCCTTCTTAGATTCAGCCATATACTCAGTGATTCAGTGACATTGGTCTTCTCATTGTTCCTTGAGAAAGACACTCTATTATTTCTCCACTTCTGGCATTTTCATTGGCCATAGATCCTTCATGCCTGGAATGTTTTTCTGCCTTGTTTTATTCCCTAGTTCACAGAGATCCCTTTATGGGCCCCCTAAAATCCTACCTTCTGCAAAAAGCCTTTCCCAATCTCCCTTCATTCTAGTTCCTTCTATTTTTTAATCATTCCAATTTGGCTTGTTTATAGTTTGTGCATGATTGTTTTCATGTTGTATCCCTTATTAAGATCCTTGAGAGCAGGGACTGTCTTTCCTTGTATCCTAGGTAAAACTTTCTTTATATTCTCAGCTCCTAGCAGAGGGCACATTCTAATTGCTTAATAGAATGTTTATTGAATGACTGATAGTCCATCGGCTTCATCAGACTGCCAGAAGGGTTCATGCCATATAAAATAGTTAAGAACCCCTAGTCTAGATCAATATAACTCTTCCCATATAAATGATTCCCATGGTGGGAATAACAGAGAAGAGTTGAAGGGCTACAAACCTAGAGGTTTATGCAATAGTACATGACTGTGGGCTTCAAGTAGAAACTTCTTGAGATCAAGGACAGGGATTTGTTTTGGTTTTGTCTTTGTTTTGATATCTCCAGCCCTTATTACAGTGCCTGGTACATAGTCATTAATGAAGAAGCAACTTTAATCTTAATTTGTTAGAGGAAAGGGGGGGGGAATCTTCTTAATAATTAGAATTTTTGAAAAGTGGAATGAATTAAATAATTATAATTACCCAATAACAAATCTGAAATGAATTTTCTAAAACTACTGAGGTTGAGGGTGAAAGACCCTTATGAACTGGGGAACTGTAGGTGCCTAATACACTGTCCTGTGATATTTACTTTTGGGTAACTATATGTCTAAAACATTACATATTTCATACTATTATAGTTCTACAATATCAAGTCTTCTAATGAGCACCATTTCTGTATTCCTCTTTTGTCTGTAAAATTAACATAAGTTGTTAATATGCTTACTTTTGACTTCTTACATGACAGTTTCAGATGGCTTTTATCCTAGTATAATTACAATAAAATATCTTTCAAAATATGCCATACACTTGCCTTGCTACCACTTGGGAAACACTATATCATCTATAGAACTAAAGACTCTCCATGACCTATATACTACCTTATGGCACCCAAGATGGGTCAAGACTGGCAGCAAGGTAATAGGTCTAAACAGGAGAAGCCAGGAACAGCACCCAGGTGAATATGACTGGTTAAGCTGAATAAGGCAGAAAAGGTGGGAAGAAAGGAAGGAAGGAAGGAAAAAGCATTTAACAAGCATGCACTGTGTCACACCTTTAGCTTAGTCTTGGGCACAAATATAAAAGGAGACACAGTTCCTGCCCTCAAGGAGCTTACATTCTTAGAGGAGCAGACAAAATTTATAGGCAAGTGATAGGGAAGGAGAGGTGGAAAGGGGCTAGGGTGGGAGATGAGTAGCTATGCATGTGGCAGGCAGATGATAAGATGCCCTGGGGTAGATAGCTGGATGGTAAGGTGACTAGTGCATGCCCATCAGGTCAAAACAAGAAGAGAGAAAAAAAGTTTTATTATGATTTTTTGAACTTAGGGCCAAGAATGAATTTTTTTTTAATAAGAACCATCTTCATCCACTATTATCAAACACTGAATGGTTTTGAAAATTAGTTTTTGCTGGAGACTTGATGTTTCTTAATGAATTCATGGGCAGCTAGGTGGCCCAGTGTATTATAGAGTGCCAGGCCTGGAATCAGGAATACCTGAATTCAAATCTGGCCTCTTACTAGACACTTACCAGCTGTGTGACCCTGGACAAATTACTGAACCCTGTTTGCCTCCTTTTCCGAATCAGTCAAATGAAATGGAGAAGGAAATGGCAAACTTTTCCAGTTCCTTTGCCAAGAAAACCCAAATGGGATCATGTAGAATCAGTCATAACTAAAAACGACTGAATAACAACAATGAATTTAACATAAAAGTACAAGGAAAAACAACACTTATTTGTGAAATTTATACCACAGTAAAGTCAATTTGGTGTCAAGAAATATTGTTTGAATCACAAGTAATGTCAAGCTGCTTTATACATTTCCATTGCTGTCAAAAGTTAAAACAAGTAAGATTAAACTTTAAAATGTGTGCATACATTATTTTTCTTGGAGAAACCAGTTGTTAATGTTTACTGCCACATTCCTTTAAATATAGCTTGAGCTCAGGGGGTGTGTAATAGAAGACTCAGGGAATGAAATCATCATCAGACTTAGCCCTGGTAACTGTAGGCTGATAACAATAATACTGATGATAATTTCATATATGTGTATGTACATATATGTAAATATATGTATTTATACATATATGTGTGGGTATGTACATTTTAAGACTGGCAAAGTATTTTATATCCATTATCTCACTTAAGCCTTGCACTTGCATTCTCTCCCCCTTCCTTCCCCACAGTTTATTTTATACATATACACACACACATACAAAACATTATATGCAACATGTTATATATATGTGTGTGTGTGCATGTGTTGACATACATACATATATACACAGACATAGACATATGTCTGTGTATATGTTTTTATGCACACATACACAACATATACAGTCCCACATATGACATAATACAATTCAGAAAAGAATAGGAACATGGAGGACATAATAAATGAAAACTTCTTGGAACAAAGTACCACAAAAGAACATTATTCAAGCTAAAACATTGGCTGTGGTACTACAGCAGAAAGGTAAGATTTCTAATAACACATTTATCTGGTTGAAGAAAGGGCAAAGTCACAGATCTGGGGAGGTATAGACAAAGAAAGAGAAATCAACAATTTAAGGAACTCTGAAGAGGTGGCAATTAGGAGTTAGAGGGAAAGCATGTGGAAATATATAAGCATCAAATTACTATAATCAAAATTAATTTCTGAGACAACATATTAACTCGAAAGGAGACAAAAGTCAAGACAAAAGAAATAAGTAGAAAATGTAAATTCAACAGTTGTAACCATAAATGTACCATTAAAATCCAATAAAAAGAGAGAGAATGGGAGAATGGAAAAGAAAACAAGGTTCAGTAATTTGTTGCACAGAAATCACACATCTAAAAAATAAGGCTACACACACAATGAAAATGGGAGACCACTATAAAATTTACTAAGCATCAGATGAAACTATTGTCACCATTGAATGTATTTGCACAAAATGGTATATAGCATCTAAATTCATAAACAGGATAGAAAACAGACCAAAAAAAGTAAATCTAACAATTGTAGGAGACTTTACTATGTCTCATGGAGCAGGATAAATCTAACAGAAAGAGAAAGTAAGAAAACACAAAACTGATATGACCATAGGACAAATTATATTTGAAAGGCTAATTCTGATTATAAAAAACCTTGTGTTCGATAAATATAAAGATTTAAGCTTTGGAGATAAGAATTCACTATTTGGTAAAATTTGTTGGGAAAACTGGAAGCAGTCTGGCAGAAACTAGGTATAGACCAAAACTTATACCATTTACCAAGATAAGGTCGAAATGGATATATGACCTAGACATAAAGGGATATATCAAAAGTAAATGAGAAGAACACAGAAGATGGTTTTTTGGGGGGATTTATGGATAAGAGAAGACTTTATTAATAAACTATAGAGAGCCTTGTGAGATATGAAATGGAAAACTTTGATTATATTAAATTAAAAAGGGTTTGTACAAATAAAACCAATGTACCCAAGATTAGAAGGAAAGCAGAAAATAGGAGGGAAAATTTATAGAAAATTTCTCAGATAAAGGCCTCATATCTCAAATGTATGGAGAAATTTGTGAAATTTATAAGAATATGAGTGATTCCCCAATTGGTAAATGGTCAAAGAATATAACCAGGAAGTTTTTGGAAGAAAAAAAAGTCTAAGCTATATTTAGTTATATTTTAAAAATGCTCTAAATTATAACTGATTAGAGAAATACAAATTAAAATTACTTTAGGGTATCATCTCACACCAGATTGGCAAAAATGATAGGTAAAATCACAAATGTTAGAGAGATGTGGAAAAATTGAGACACCCATACTTGTTGAATTGTAAACTCTAAATATTTTGGAAAGCAATCTGGAATTATGCCCAAAGAGCTATAAAACTGTTTATACTGCTTGTCCCAACTATACCACTATTAGGTTAATTTTCCAAGGTGATTGGAGGAAAAAAGAAAAGGAGCTATATTTTCTAAAATATGTATAGCAACTCTCTGCATGGTGGCAAAGAACTGAAAATTGAGAGGATGCTCATCAATTGTAGAATGGATGAATAAGTTGTGTTACATGATTGTGATGGAATATTACTGTACTATAAGAAATGACAAGGTGATTAATTTCAGAGAAACATGGAAAGACTTAAATGAAATAACTGGGAGTGAAACAAGCAGAACCAAGGAAATGTTGTATACAGTAATAGCAATATTATTCAAAGAGTAGTAGCTCAGTTAAGGGATTTTTCTTTTTATCCTCATTTACAGGTTCGGGGTTGGCCAAGAGACCTCACTAAGCCGAACAGCCCAGTAGACCTGGGTCCATCCCAGCTGGGTGGTTCCTGTTCCCACAATGCCCTGTGACTTCTCTGGGAGGCACCTCTGCTCCTGCCACCAGCCTGCCCTCCCCTAAAACGGTTTTCTGGCCTTCAGCTTCTCCCCATTCCAGGTCCTTCTCCCCTCCAGGCGCCCTCCTGCAGCTGCTGGAGGACCTCTGACAAGGGCCACAGCTCCCTGGCCTTCTCTGCCCTCCTCTAGGCAGGATCACCTTGGCCTGGCAGGGACTCATGTTACCTGGGCAAGGAGGCACCCTTCCCCCCGCCCCCCCATCTTCCTTGGACCACGTGGTCCATCTCCTTCCTGTGCAGGGCAGGCGTAGTTCTCTTAGTTGGGGCCTCTATTCTCCTTTCAGATTTCGGGTCTAGAGTCTGGGCCCTGGCAGGGGAGGGTCTTCCAAGGCCACCTCCCACTACTCCATCTTGGTCAAGCTGCTTCCTGTTCTCCCTCCCCCCCTCCCTGTGTCTTCTTTCAGGCCTGTCCCCTGCCCACGTGTCCGAGGAGTTCAGGTCCGGCTTCTGGCAAATGTATTAACAATGCAATATTCACTATGCCTATGGCAATTATAAATAGGCTTATGTGGTTATTAATCACAAAATATATCAGTCTCTCTATATGGGGGATAAAGCCAGAGAATTTATTAAAATACCAAATAACCGAGTCCCAAAACCAGAAAGTCAAAGCCATCAGGGCAGTCACGAAATTGGCACAAGCAGCCAACATAGTAAACAACCACATTCTCAAGCCCTCAAAACAGAACAGGCTACTTCAGGCAAAGGTCCTTCTCTCCTGACTCTCAGCAACTGCTCAGTGTCCAGGAAGCGTGCTCACAACAGCTCTGGCCCCCCACAGTTCCAGTTCCCGGCAGCCCCCAATAAGAGTCCTTAGCAGAAATTCTGGCTGGCTTAAAAAGAGATTTGGGCCTCCACCTCTACCTTGGCTGCTGCTGCTGCTGCTGTTGCTGTGGCCACCAACAGTCCCCAACAGTCCCCAACAGAACTCTAGCTTTTTCTTCCACTTCCTCTTGCCCCTCCCCTTCCTGCTATGTCAGCAAATCCAATGGGGCATGGAAGATCTTTAAATCCCATAACCCTTACATTCGGCCCCAAGATCTTTCATGTCCCTTACTTGGCAAAAGTATATTAGGAATAACTGGTGTCAACAGAATTTTACAACAATATAACAAAGATAGCACACAATAAACACAGAAAACAGAAAACAATATTTCAGGGTGGGGTTTGAGCACAAGCTCCCCATCATTCCCCCCCAAACAAATGGGGCCCCGAAATCTTGGGGTAAGGGGCGAAGATCTCTTCTTCCAAGGCTACTTGCTGCTGAAATCGGATCCCAAGGGGTCCCATTTGAGAGGTCAGTTCTTAATGTGCTTGATGCCAAGTCCAAGGGTGACACATCACAGTTGCAGACAGGGGGTGACATCCAGCTTAAGCTATCGGGCATCTATAGGTGGAGGGTACCAAGCCTGTGGAAACAAATCTAGCAAACAAGGTAAACAGACAAAAAGCCAAGAAAAAGCAAAGAGAAAATAACCAGACTACTGTAGCCTCACTCACGGTAGAATATATGAGTTAAGGGTACAACAACCACATTCTCAAGCCCTCAAAACAGAACAGGCTACTTCAGGCAAAGGTCCTTCTCTCCCGACTCTCAGCAACTGCTCAGTGTCCAGGAAGCGTGCTCACAACAGCTCTGGCCCCCCGCTGTTCCAGTTCCTGGCAGCCCCCAACAAGAGTCCTTAGCAGAAATTCTGGCTGGCTTAAAAAGAGATTTGGGCCTCCACCTCTACCTTGGCTGCTGCTGCTGCTGCTGCTGTTGCTGTGGCCACCAACAGTCCCCAACAGAACTCTAGCTTTTTCTTCCACTTCCTCTTGCCCCTCCCCTTCCTGCTATGTCAGCAAGTCCAATGGGGCATGGAAGATCTTTAAATCCCATAACCCTTACAGTCCGGCTTCTGGCAGTGAAGAGGTTACCCACTAAGAGTGTTAGGGTTGCTCTGGAGACCCCAAAATACCAACATTCCGGGTCAACTCAAGTCTTCTCAGCCAAAGAAAAGTAAAATTTATTAAAAGTTCGCTTGCATTAGACAGAGTAAGTCTGTGCTAGGTCATTCTGTGGAGCTATCACTATTCTATGGCATTCTATGGCATGGTCTTATTTACAGAAGATTGTGGGAGGAATCTAGGGGTGGTCTAGTGGAGGAGTTTGGGGAGGGTCTTCAGGAGTAGTTAATGAGGTCAATGAGTGATTAAGGGTGGGAGGCTATCTGGAGGCTACAGACAATGGTGGGCTAGGCCAGTTCAAAGGTGGATTGATATTTTGATAGGCTCAAGGGTGGGAAGTAAATGAACAATGGAGGGCTAGGCCTAGTAGTTAGCAGTTAGTAACTAGGCTAGTGGTCTGGGCCCAGCCACATTGTAAGGCTTATTGACTCATGCAAATGCCTCATCAAATGAGACAATTTAATCAAGAGTCCAAGGGAGGTTCCCAGAGCCCTCAAGGACTCAAAGAGAGCTCGAGGGGGCTCCCAGAGCCTATACCTTTTCAGCAGCAGGGTCCTGAACCTCTGAGCTCTCGGGGGAGGCAGCATGTAAGGAGCCGCATGGTCCACTCTGGCCGAAGACTCCTAGGTCTGGAGGGCCAGGGCGATGCCCCCGGCCTTGGCCTAGTCCCCTTCCGCACCATGTGCACAAGTACTGGTTCCCCAGACTGGGAAATCTCGAGGATGATGGGCCCCTTGGTCAGTATGGGAGGCCCCAAGGAAGACCTTGGCCTTAGGCTCCAGGCCTCCCGAGGTCTCCCAGACATTGGCTTCCAGCTATTGGAGCTCTGGATGAGCCTCCCCTTGGCCAGGACCTTCCCCTGGTGCTTAGGGCACCTGCACAAGAGCAGGGAAAGGTGGGGAGGAGGAGAGTGACAAGGGGAGGAGTCATGGGGGGAGGGAAGTGGGGGGGGGGCAAGTGGAGGTGCAGAAGGTAACTCTTGGATAAGAATTTAAAGCAAATGTAGGGTTCTAGAAAATGAAGAAAAAGGGAAGGAAGGAAGGAAAGGAGGAAGGGAGGGAGAGAGAGAAGAAAGGAAGAAAATGAAATAAAAAGAAAATAAGAAAGTTTATTTAACAATTCATTCTTAGAAAGTGAAATTGAAATAATGACTAGCCGTGTAACCTTGAGCAAGTTACTTAACCCCAATTGCTTTAAAAAAAAAAGAAAGTGAAATTGAACAAACTTTCAAGCATTTAAATGCTTACTATGTGCTAGGGAATACGGACCTACTTCTAAAAGAGAAAAAAATCCAGATGGATTTATAGGTAAATTACATCAAAGTTTTGATATCTAAACTAACAAATTATTTTCAAGAATGGTGAAAGAAAGAATGGAGGGGCAATGGTGACCAGGAGAGTCCTTGATCTACGAGTTCCTTCTTCAACTCCAGAGGATTACAAGTCCCACCCCCTCCCCCACAAGGAAGTTTCATTAAACCCACCGCTACATTACTGTTGGAAGACTAGAACCTAATCTAGTCAATCAGGCTTTTACTATTTTGCTGGACTCAGTTCTAAGTTTTTTTGTGGGGAACCCAAATAAATACAAGCAGAAAAAAATACTTGCCCTCAAGGGACTTACATTCTAATGGGAGAGGACAACACAGAAGGAAGCTGAATAGGGTGGCTGGAGAGAGATGAAATTAACCGTCCGTGGACCATGGCAGAGAATGTCTGGGAAGGGCTGGAGAGGAATGAAGACATAGCTGGTCGGGGTGTCCTCCTTAAAACAGAGTTTCTGGAAATAACTAGCCAGTCAAAGGGAAAGGCTGCAGGGTTAACTGATTCTTCCACTTCCTATGGTCTGGGAAGAAGTGAGCTCCCAGGGTGAAGAGATTTCTAGGGGGTTGTAGGGAAAGTCCTGAAGACTTAAGAGTGTAGCCTGGAGAGAAAACTGCTGACTAAAACTCATATTCCAAGGCTGAAAGTTCAAGGAGGAGACATTCCAGAAAGAAAAAGGGACTTGACAAAATATTTCCTTCCAGGCAAAAGAGGATCATCCTCAGTTCCTGTGTGATTTCTTATTTGTAGAACAAAGCCACTCACAAAGAATAGGTGTAATGGGAAGAGGATTGATTGTTCATCTGTGCCCTTCAAATAACTGCTTTCTAGGGTTTCTTTCCTTCTCCATTCTTGAAAATAATTTATTGGTTTAGATATCAATTGATTTTAATACTTTTATAGAATTTACCTGTAAATCCATCTGGATTTCTTTTTCTTTTAGTAGTTCCATAATTCCTGGCACATAATAAGCATTTAAATCCTTGAAGGTTTGTTTAATTAAACTTTCTAAACCACTGGAAGGACTACATAGGAAAGAGGGACTCAGCAGAATGTCAAAGTGTTGCTGGAATAGTAAACTCAAATTAATTTCACTTCTTGGAGGCAACTAATGGGCTCTTTCGGTGCTTTATATGTTGTTGGTGGTAAGTTTTGTATTTTTTATAGACCCCAGTAAGTCCTTTGCATATTCTGCATTTCATGTGTCATGAGATAAAGACTTGCTTACTTGATATGTATTTAGTACCTAGAGGTTTTACATGGGAAGAAAAAAAATCAGCAAAACTGATCCATACTGAAAAAAGTCTGAAAATCTATGCAATGCTCCACACTCATGGCCCTCCCACCTTGGCCAAGGAATGGGGTGGGCACATCTCATTGCATTCCTTTGGGGCCATACTCATTCTTTATAATTTTGCCACACTCATTTTTGATGGTTTCATGGTTACTCTTCATATTTACCTTGTTGTGGTCATTGTGTATTGTTTTCTTGGCTCTACTTCACTCTGTAACAGATTATGTAAATCTTTCTGCTTCTCTGTATTCATCATATTTGTCATTCCTTACAGTAATTTGTTATTTCCTATGTTCCTACCTCCTTACAGGAGATTTTCTTCAAGCAACATTTTTTTTTCTTTTGGGGGGAAAAGCAGGGCAGTTGGGGTTAAGTGACTTGCCTAAGGTCACAGGGCAAGTAAGTTTAAATGTCTGAGGCCAGATTTGAACTTGGGTCCTCCTAACTCCAAGGCTGGTTCTCTATTCACTGCACCACCTAGCTGCCCCTCTACAAACAACTTGAGGTAAAATCAGTGAACTAAAAATGAAGATGAAGAAACTCTAGGAACTTTCCAATAAATACCGGCATAAAACAAGAATACCCCCTTTCCCCACTATTTTTGACGTAAACATCAGCATGGAGTAGATTTGTGGGTGATAGCAAAATCAAGAATGTGATCATTTCTGTCAGTAGCTGAAGTGGAATTGAGGACTAGGTCATGGGAGTTGAGGAGATTGAGGAACTGGGGAATTAAGGTATTTGAGGAAATTTCAACATACATGTTGAAGTTCCATAACATGAACTTAAAAGATGGGGTCAAAAGGGAGACTATGACCCAGGCACTGAACTCATTAAAAAAGAAGGAAGAATGTTTTGAGAATCAGTATATAACCGCCTCAGTGATCTGGAATGGATGCTAAATTTTGTAGAATGGACTTTAAATGAGGAGAGGTTGCTAAGTGAGGATAATAGATGGAGGTCTGGCAAGTGTATTTTGACTTCTCCCCTATGACCAGTGAGTCAGGGAGTATTAGAGAAAATGAAACGAGTACTGGAAAGGAAGGCTAGGGATACAGTGTCATCCAAGGGGCATCAAATTTCAGTGATTACCAAACTATGGAAGGAACAAGAGAGGAAGAGGTCTAAAATAAAAGGAATTCTGTTAATTATAGAATGAGTTTCAGAGAGCATAGTGGAATGGATGAGCAGACTTGGGAGTGGGCCACTGGGTAGGTAGGGTTGCTCTACCTCCTGACTTCTCTGGCTTCCTTAGAGTCACAGATAAATTCCTCCCTTCTTCAAGAAGCATTTCGTAGTCCTTAATCTTAGTGACTTTTCTCTGAGATTATCACTAGAGTATCCTGTATATAGCTTGTTCGTTCCTAGTTGTTGGCATGTCTCCCCATTAGCTAGTGAGCTCCTTGAGAGTGGAGGAGACTATTTTTGCCATCCTTTGTATCTCTAGCACTTAGCAAAGTGCCTGGTACACAGTAGGCATTTAATAAATGGTTATTGACAAATGTTTTGATCAGGAAAAAGTCGAGATGATGTCCCTGAAATCCTGAATACTACAGCTCATCCAAAAAATAATTTAACTTTAATTCCTGCCGTATCATATTGTTGACACTTATTGATAATATAATGGGGCACTATAATGGGCATTCTGGGGAAAAAGAAAGTTTGGGAAAGGAGTGGAGGGACAAGATGACTCCCTTCAAGGTCTGTCACTGGGAAAAGAAACTAGACTGATTCTTCTTGATTTCAAATCTGACCTCAGACACTCACTGGCTGTATAACCCTGGGTAAGTCACTTAACCTCTATTTACCTTAGTACCTCAGCTGTAAAATGAGTTGGAGAAGGAAATGACAAACTACTCCAAGAAAACTCCCAAGTGGGGTCATGAAAATGACTGAACCACAACATTGAGAGTATAATACAATAAACAGATTGAGAATATAATCATTAAACTCCCAGATCTTTACCATTTACTATTTGACCAACTTCTCTTAATTTTTAGAATTAAGCATCCCTAAAGTTCCAACTGGAATGTTGGTGAGGGTCCAGCAAATTTGCCTTCCTAAGTGCTGAGGTTTTAGTATCTGCTAGAAGCAGAAGGTGCTCTGGTGAGACATGGGAGCTGGCTTGGGAGAGAGGGATAAAAGGTAAGTGTCCTAAGGGGAAAAATGTTGCTCTCTATTGTATAGGTTGGGTCGTTTCTCAAGAGCCTACACCTTATTAAACCCAAGTTAATTGGTTGTACTTGATTTATCAAATTTAGGAAGCACCAAACTGCTACCTTTGAGATATGTCTATAAATAGCTAAGGTATCAGAGCTTCTTCTTAAAGGTATAAATTTCTTTTCCCTGTTGATAGATTCAGAAGAATCTCTAAAGATGGTCTTAAAAGTAAGTAAAGTACATAAATTACAAGATGGGACAGTTATAACTGAGGGCAGTAATTATGCTCTCTCAGTGTTTGATGGCCGTGGTCTGTCGTTCATTCCTGGTACTGAGATATTACCATGGACTATCCATTCTTGCTCACTGGTAACTGGAGGGCTTGATGGTAATGGCAACATCTTGGCAAACTCCGCTTGTTCATTGGGGTAAGTATTTCAATGATTTATTTGTCATTTCAATTCAAGCACTTGCTGAGTACTAGCTAGATTCACCTATAAACAACAGGTTAGCAAATGTACTACTGCTTTTCCTCCTCCTCCTCCTCCTCCCCCTACTACAACTTCTGTTCATTTTTACCAAAGAACTATCTACTTTCAGAAATATACTGATACTCAGTTTCCTCATCTACAAAATGGCGATAATAATAGCACCTACCTCACAGGGTCGTTGTGAAGATGACAGGAGAAAATATATGTAAAGTACTTTGCAAACTTTTTAGTGCTATAAAAAATGTGAGTTGTTCTTTTTAATTGACTCAACACAAGATGAATCAAATGATCTCGGAGGTCCCTCCAACTCTGAGACTGTGACTTAATATAACCTTTACATTAGCATGTATTTGCTGTGTACAGGATTACAAAGGGCCTTAAGAACATGTTGTATGAGGATCAGTTGAAACAATTAATTGGGGATGTACAGTCTGGAATAAAAGAAGGTTTGGGGAAGGAATAGAGGGACCTGCCCTCAAGTATTCCAAGTTCTGTCACCGAGAAAAGAAACTAGACTGATTATTCTTCTTGGCCTGGAGGGCAGAACAGGGACTAGTAGAGAGAAAGTGTAGAGAAGCCAACAGAGGCTGAATGTACGGAAAACCTTCCTACCAATTGAAGCTAGAAGTGCACTGAGGTATTTCCAAAGATGGCTGTTTCCTCTCACTGTGAGTTTTTACACAAAGACTAAATAATCACTTGTTGGACATGCTATTACAGCTTCAACTCAGTGGCTTCTAAAGTCTTTTCAAATGCTCAAATTCTACGTAGGGACTGTTTGGTCAAAGGATACAAACAGTCTAGGTGATATACATTTTTGCATTTACTCATTCCCTGAAAGCTAGACAAAACTAGCTTACTTGTACATACAAGGAGTCAGAAGCTAAATTCTGACTGTCTGAACAAAAGAATGAGGAAACCTAAACACATTTTAGAACCATCCCCATTAAGGATGACTGTGTTACTCAAATTTATGATCTCCATAAATGTTTTCAATTAAGAAAGGAATTTTCTTAATTGAATAGATGGTAAATACAATAAAATAAGAGAGCTGACAAAGTGTCAATTGAAATTGTAACTCAAAATATCTGTGTTTTCTTTACCACTAATATCCCATAACATAGTATATGTCCAAAAAATATTAAGATAAGAAAAGGTCCCATTACTCAAGTTAGTACCTCCAGTTAAGGGTCTCATCCTTTTTTTTTTTTTTTTTTGCTTTTTGGAGGGCAATTGGGGTTAAGTGACTTGCCCAAAGTCACAAGATTAGTTTTTGTGTTAAGTGTCTGAGGCCACATTTGAACTCAGGTCCTCCTGACTCCAGGGCCAGTGCTCTATTCACTACCACCTACTCTCCCCAAGGGTCTCATCCTTAATGGCCATAAAGTCAGCCCCATCTGGCTTGGTTGACATAGGAAGAAGTATTCTCTGAGTTTACTCAGAAAACAAAGAAAATGTTAGATCCAGGCTCTTCTTCTGGTTGATTAGTTTAGGTCCTGAATCTTATTGAGGTTTATTAAATTGATATTAAATTATTATCAGGGCTGGTAGTTCTTTTAGGTAAAGAGAAAGCCAGTTACCACCAAGCTGTTGTGACTAGAGTTCCCCTTGACCACACATGTTACAGGGTGTCATGGTGTGAGAGTAAGGAAGGCCTGGGTTCAAGTCTCCCATCTAACAAGTAGTCAATGTGTATCTCTGAGCAAGTCACTTAATCTATTAGTGCCCCAAGCAGTTCATTAAGACTGTGGATTACAGAGTCAATGATGATTTATATACATAAAGGGAGTTTCTTCACTAGGAATTCTTTATACCAATAAAATCACAGAACAGGTTTTAAAAAATGTTAAAAGTACTGGTTCTAGATGCTGAAAAGAAAAGGTAACACACAAATCTTGTGCTGAAGAAGCTTATAGCCATAAGGGAACTTATAGAGGCAGTTCGGTGGTGCAGTGGATAGAATTTAAGTCAGAAAGACTGCCTCACACACTTACTAACTGTGAAACCCTCAATGCATTTAACAACCAGCTTGACTCGCTCTTAAATTTAATCTGCATTATTAACATTTTTCTCTATTTTGTTACTATTCAGTCATTTTTCAGATATGTCCTATTTTTCATGACCCCATGTGTTTTCTTGGCAAAGTTACTGGAATGGGTTGCCATCACCTTCTCCAGCTCATTTTACAGATGAGGAAACTGAGGCTCATCTGAGCTCATCATCACTTAACTGAGGGTTAAGTGACTTGCCCAGGGTCACACAGCTAGTAAGTTTCTGAGGTCAGATTTGAACTCAGGAAGGTGAGTCTTCCTGACTCCACAACCAGCACTCTATCCACTGCACCATAACAAAAAATTAAACCCTGATTTATAGATTGCTCCTTTCTGAAGTGTGAATGCTCACTCTGAATATTTTTAGTATTATATAAATGTTATTAGTTAAAAGTGGAGCTGACATAATTGTTCATATTTACATAGTGGTGTCATGGAGAAATACACTCTCAACCATTCAGGAGAACGTGAAGTTTCAAATTCTTGAACCTCTCTGATCACATACCTCTGTCATACCTATGATCATACCTATATGTCATACCTATGAGGGTATGATCACATACCCTCATCCCAGGGATTATGATGCCTTGGTTGCCATTGTTCAAACCCCATTCCTTATGTCCCTCTTGCTTCTACCTTATTCTCATCCTTGTCAACCTAACCCCTCCAGCTTGCCACTATAAAGCTACCTACACTTTCCACTGTGCTCTCTGGAATGCTTGCTACATAGATAACAAAGAATCTCTCATCTTAAAATTTTTCCTTTCTACGCCCCCTCCCCCATTTTCTTTCACAGAGTAGGTACTGTGAATGTGTGTCCTCTAATGCCTCATGGTTATGGTAGAGGTGAGCTGGCACTAAATGGAGATTAAGTGTATGTGGATTCAATCCTGCTTATGTTATTGAAAGATAACAAAGTCTCCTGATCAAGAGAGGCAATGACTGTTTATAGTCCAGCAGGTACATAGGTGTGGGAGAGTGCTCATTGGCCCAATAGTATAAGATATAGGCTCAAGTTCTGATTTTTGGTGCTTACTATCCATGTGGCAAGTCAAAACTTTTCTAGGCTTCTTTTTTTTTTTTCTCATTAATTAAATTAAGGGACTTGATAAGATGATCTTGAAGGTCCCTTCTAGCTCCAAGTTGCTCTGGACTGAAAGTCAAACAAAGTCAGAATTTCAAGATAATTTTGTTATCATAGACTTTTAGAGTTAGAAGATACCAAACAATCCACATCCCTTTGTTTGCCAATGCAGAATCAGTCAAGCAATCAATCAGTATTTACTAAAGACCTACTCTGTGAAAGAAAATGGGAGGGAAGGGAGAGAGGAAAATTTTAAGATGAGAGGTTCTTTGTTATCTAAGTAGCAAGCATTCCAGAGAGCACCATGGAAGTGTAGGTAGCTTTAGAGTGGGGAGTTAGAGGGGTTAGGTCGATGAGGATGAAAATAAGGTAGGAGCAAAAGGGACATAAGGAATGGGGTTTGAACGATGGCAACCAGGGCTTCATAATCCCTGGGATGAGGTAGGTAAGACAGAGTTACTCGATCAGAGAAGTTCAAGGATTTCCAACTAGTTGGAATAATGAATCCCCTGCATATGGATGGGGATTGGAGGGAAAGTACAGGTAGATTGACTATTTCATCCTCCTTCTTCATCTTCTAATCTCTTCTTTTGACTTAAGGTATAAAAGATATAAATATTAGACCACATCTGGCTATGGTTGTATATAGAAGAGTGACATCTTTCATTGAAAAAAGATCCATATAGAAAATCTACATACAAGCTGAATTATTAGTCAGGCCTGAAATGCTGCTTGTAGGCTATGTTCTCAGTACATGTCTATACACATGCACTCCACATTCATGTCTCAGCCAGGCCTATAGTTCTATCCTGTTTTTAAGTTTGCATTGGAAATTCTGTGTCAAGACAAAGAAACAAAACACAACAAAAATCCTTCTTATATGTGTAATCATACTAAATCAACTTTACCACAGTACCCTTGTATCTGGGAATTTCTTTCAACTATTTGCCCATAGTTTTAATGGGCAGAGTTCTTAAAACAAAATAAAAACCCAACATTTTAGCAAAAGGCATAGTGGATGTTAGGAAGTTAGGAAGATGGGTTCAAATTTTGTCTTGGGAATTTACTAGCTGTGTGAGCTGGGACAAATCATGTGACCTCTCTGAACTTCATACAGCTCCCTAACACTATATACTAAGATATAGAAAGGATGCTGTCTGCCTCACTAAAGGATACAGGCATAGATCAATGATGAGATAAAATAAAAGTGCAGTTTAAAAAATTTAGTCCCCACAAACAAAAGAAATCAATAAAACATGAAGAAAAACAACCTGGTTCAAATTTGATTCTTTGCATAATGTTTGTGAAATCATAAAGGAAGAGATTTTTCTCATCAATGCTCCAAGGGTTTAGTAGTCACTCCAATTACATTGATTTATTCCCATTTTGTTGTTGCCTTTGAGAAAAGAAACCCCTTAAGGTTAGTCAACTGAACACTCTCTGCTTTGCAATGCAAATTATTCTTGTCTTTCTTTAAGACCTTTAGGCTGTTGACTCCCCACAGTTTACATTTACTTTTAAAATTATTTCTATGCTAACTTTACTTCTGAAGTTCCACAGAATTTGAAATGCCTTAAATTCCTCAAAGCCCCAAGATCTGGAATTTTAAATGAAAACTGAACAAGAGGTATACTTTCTGTAGCTAACCACATGTTTCATTCAGCAACTCATTCAACAAAGCATTAACTAAACATTTATGATCTCAAAGCAATTGGAAAAACATGGGTTTAAATTCAGGTCAACAATATTGTTGGTTACCTTTAAGTGTTTGGGGTTTTGATTTTTTTTTTTAAATAAACCGAAACAAATCTTCCAAGAAAAAAAAATCTTACTAAATTGTTCAACCAGGTGGGCTTTTACCTTGGTGGGTACAACTCAGGACGACTTGTGTGTTTTATTTCTTTTTCTATTTATCCTTACCTGATTACAGGAGAAAATGAACATTCCTCCAAAATAAAGAGTGTGAGAGACAGCAAGTATAGTTCAATAGGCACAATAGATTCTAAGTTTCTAGTTTTGTGTGTGTGTGTGTGTTTTGTTGTTTGTTTTGCATTTTTTTTTTTTTTAAGAAAAAGTCTTGAGAACCAGTATGGACTTAGTACCAGGAACTTCTGGGGATGAGTCCTGACTTTGCTACTTACTGCCTGGTGGGCCTGGGCAAGTCACTTCATCTTTGCTTTCCATTTTTTGGCTCAAAGTATATAAGTTATGAACATATCAGATGTTGCCCAGAAATACTTATATAGAGTTGAATGAAATTCTTTACCGAGAGAAGCTGTCTTCAAGCATTTGTTAGACTATCACTTGCAAAAATGATTAAAATTATTTTGTTTGGCCCCAGAAGGCAAAACTATAAATTATGAAAAAGGGGTGGAATTTGCAAACAGGCAAATTTAAGCTTGATGTAAGGCAAAGCTTACCAACAATTAGCTACACCAAAAAGTAAAATGTCCTTTCTCCAGAGGGTGATTGGTTTCTCCTCACTGGAATTCTTCAAGCAGAGGCTCCATGAGAATATTTCAGATGGAGGATCATAGATTTAAAGCTGAAGAGATCCCAAAGGAGGATCCCACAAGAGATCCAACCCAACTTCCTCTCCACCATTTTATAGATAAGTTTACCGAAGTTCAGGGAGTTCAAACAACTTTTCTATGCATTAAGAATCAGAGGTGAGGTTAAACTTAGGTCCTTTGCCTCCAGACCCTGGGGATCTTTCAACTAAAGTGGAAAATATGGGCATTCTTTTTGCACATGCATCAAACTATTGACTATTGTGATCCCTTCTAATCCTATGATTCTGTAAGAGACCTCAAAGATGCACAATTGGTTGGTGTGTATGTAAAGTGCTTTGTAAACCATAAGCCATTATAAAAATGTCAGCTATTACCCTAATTATTGTTATTGTTGGTATTGTTTGTCGTTCATTCTTGAAGAGGACCATGACATCAGGAAGGTGATGTCAGGACTTGCAAGTGAATTGGATTTAAGTGAGGGAGGGTTGCACGAGGTCACCAGCCTCCCTTTCTCCTCCAGAGCCATCTAGGTCCAGTGGCCAACAATAGGTCAGGATGATTGGAGATGGCATCCTGTTATTAATTATATAGCACTCACAAGTACACTGTAAGTTAGACAAGTGCCTCTATCTTGACCCCTTATGTTAGTAAGCTTATGCCTATTTTACACATGAAGAAATTAAGTCACGAACAGCGTTACCCATAGTATTGTAGCTAGGATATGGCAGAACCAGGATTTGAATAGAATCATAATGCCTAGGAAACTAGCATGTACATTGATGCACTTAAGTAATACTGCTCCCCCACTTTAAATAATGATGACAGTAAAATTGGCACTGCTGTTTCACTTCAGTGTCTACAAAATCACACAGTCTTCAGTGACCTGAAAATATTCATCCAAACCCATGGAAGTATGCTAATACCTGATAAGAAAACGGATCAGTCAATTGAGCCAATCACATTTTGTTGTTGTTCAGTTGTATTTGACTCTTTGTGACTCCCATTTGGGGTTTTCTTGGCAAAGATACTGGGAAGATTTGCCATTTCCTTCTCCACTCGTTTTACAGATGAGGAAACTGAGGCAAACATGGTTAAGTGTCTTGTCCAGAGTCATACAACTAATAAGTATCTGAGGCCAGATTTGAATTTCGGTCTTCCTGACTTTAGGCCCAGTGCTCTATCTACTGCACCACCTAGCTGTCCCTATTTGGGATGGGATGGGGTGGTGGTATCTATTTCCTGTTTGTGCATGCCCCTGTATATATGAAGAAATGGGCATAAAATATGTTCTCTGAGTAGTAATTCTGGATTAGACTCCAAAGAAGGAAATATCACAATTAAAACTGCAGCAGGGACTTCCACTGGGCTCTGGCTCCCACCACCTCCAATTCACATAAAAGGTGACTTTGAACAAACTTTGGAGCTACAGAACCCAAAAATGACAGAGAGAAGCTAACCTCCCTCTGAGGACAGCCCAGTAGACTGTCAGGGAGCAGCCAGCTCAGCACTCTGGAAGCCGAGCCCAGTCCCAAGCAAGCTGGAGGTTTTAGCCCCAGGGCAGGCCTGAACAGCCACAGTCTGGAGGAACTTCAGATCACCAGCAGCTGTGGCGGTTTCCAGAATTATCAACACATAGATGCGAAGGACAAAGTGAGAGGTCAGTGCAGTGTGGAGTTTGGGATCCAGTTGTTGGGAGTGCATTGGCTTTTTCCCCTGGGGCGAGAAGCTGCTGAGGCACAATGGCCCTGTAGCAGCCACCATGTTGCAGCTTCAGCTCCTGGCCTGCAGACTGTAGAGGGACAAAGTGACCAGTCTGAGGGGTAATTGCTCTTGCTTTAACCTGCTTGGATCTGGATTGTGGTCTAGGGTGGAGGTCCTGAGGTGTGTGACCAGCTTGTCAGAGTGTGTAGAGGCTTCAGAGAGGGTACCCAGCTAATACCTTTAGCAACTGAGAAAATCCCAGCATTTGGTACAAAGCTCCCCTGTCTGGTAGCAGAGTCCTACTGTGGCAAAAACAGTGCAGCATTTGTTAAGTCCCTGGCTTATAGCTTCCCTTAGGGAGGGATTTTATTCAATAATCAATAGACAATAGACATTTATTAAATACCAACTGTGTGCCAGGCACTGTGCAAAATATTGGGTATGCAAATAAGAAAAAGAAAGCCAATTTCTGTCCTCAAGGAGTATACAGTCCAAAGGGAAAAGACAAATCCATAAAAGAAAAGTGAAAAGGGGTGGAGGTGTGGGGGGGAGCGGGGTGCCAGAGAGTACCTGGCATGGGGGAAATGATGTCCATGTAATAAATAGAACCCAAGCAGAGCAGCTGATGGGAAATGAAGATTAGTTGGAGAATTCTGAGTCCTATATAAAGGAAGGCTCTGGGAGGAGATGATTACTCTGCCTTCCAACTGGGGGAGGAGGGCAGGAAGGGACAACAGAAGATGCTGGGAAGATGTTAAGTTTCAAAATCTGAATCAGTTTATCAGGATGATGAGATTTCAGGTGATGAGTTTATTCTGGGGGGAAGACACGTTCCTAGCTTCAAATCCAAGTAGAGAAGCTAACAGAAAGAATTCATTGATTTCAATCCAATTTAGCAAGTTCAGAAACATGAAGTTGTTGGGCTCATAATAAATGTAGGCAGACTTCTTAAGGGTGGGAAATACAAAAATGCAAAAGGAAATAATTCCTGTCCTGGAAGAGCTTGCAGTTTCTAGTGTTTGTGCTGAGCTCTATTTACTATATTGTACTGTTTTACAAGTGTGGGAGAAATTGCCAAATACATTTAAAAACTCTAAATAATAGTAATAATAACACTTTATGGTTTGCAAAACACTTTGCAAAGAACTACATCTGTTCTACAGTGGAAAAAATATTTTCTGGGTTAGGCAGAAAATACCTAAAACAATTATTTTCACTGTGATACTATATTACATGGAGAAAACCCGTTAATTAGGTTTTCCAGGTTATTTAATTCATCAAACATTACTTATGACTTTGAATAGTATTCCTTTACTTTATCAAATCAGATTGAGCACTTTTTAAAATAGTCAAACAAACAAAGAAAACACATCAATTTGGCTGTGATAATCCAGCAGGAATGGCGATAATCCAGTTGGAATGGCATGGATTATGTTGGTCACCTTCTTTCTTAAAGGGGGTAAGAAATGGGGAATGAGGTGAGGGGAGGGTAAAGAACAATAGGAATAGTTAATGATCTGAAAGAACTAACTTAAAGGGTCAAGTTTACAAGTAAAAATCATAGCAGGCAAAGAGACACCTGACAATTACTTCTAAATGTAAGATGCATTGCCCAAACAAGGTTATCTAGACATAATTAGATCAAATGGGAAATAATTAGATTAAATTTTCTCACAGGAAGATGTGTTGGATACTGGAATCTCTTCTGAAAAGCAGATGAATGAATGGCTTCATGAGGGGTTTCAAAACAGATTAAGCAAAGACTCAGAAATCACAGCCCACAGAAGCATCCATAGGTTAGAATGGCCGGCTTAAGAGGAATGGGATATGTTAAGGTTTATGAGTGTATTAATTACTCTCCCAGGAAGTAGATAATGTTTGATGGAAGATAAGCATTAATCTATGAACAGTTTACCTTGATGAGGTAGCATTCCTAGGAAACTAATCCAAAGGTGATTGATTGTTCTAAAATGAATTCTAGCTTATAAATTCTGAGAAATGATACCATTAAGGAAAATGAAATTGATCAAAGGGTCAAATTGCGAAAATTTCTTGAGAAACTTGTAAAAACAACAACAACAACAACATTAATGACAGCAGAGGAGCCTGAGAATATTGGGCAAGAAGAAAGTATGTGTGCCTGTGAAGGGTTATTACTAGAGCAGGGTGACCTGGCTACGTCCCAGGATGCCAGTTTTAAAGGGTGCTGACAGCACAGTCTGCAGCAGTTTGGAAACAGTAGGAGGAGCTAGTTAGCAAGAATAATGATTTAAAATAGGAAGTTACCAAATGGTAGAATGGAATGAGTTGCTTTTCCACTGTGCTCTCCTTCCTTTTCCCACAGTGTCCCAGAACCTTGGTTTCCTCTGTGGAAGGAAGACATCCCATCCATCCTACTTCACTAATGGAGAGCCCTGTGCCACTTTCCCCACGGGCATTTGTGATTTTTGCCCCATATGCAAAAATTCCCAGGTTTGTTTCTGTGTATAAGAAAGGAATGGGAGGGTTGGGGTCATTTTCATGTAAAGATCAATAACCTTTCCAAAATGATGAGATAAGTTTTCACTTATCTTGAAAGAAGTGGGTGGAGTGCTGGTGGTCACTCAAATCCACAGGGAGATGGCCCAGCTGGACTGGTGAAGTTAGTGAACAAAGTTTAGAAAGTCCTGGCGAGCTGCCTTGATAACTCCAGATGTGTGTAACAGAATACTGCTGTGCATGCTGCCTATCATTGCTCCTGATTAATTATATTCTTCCTCTTTTATATTTAACATATCTTTCCCTCTCATCTTCGGATATGAGCTGGAAAAATCAAACAGTTACTGAATTCATCTTCCTGGGGTTTTCCAACCACCCAGAACTGCGGGGATTATTCTTCCTGATATTTTTGGTTGTATACGTAGTAACTCTCCTGGGGAACCTTCTCATATTAACAGCCATCAGAATCAACTCTGTTCTTCATATTCCTATGTATTATTTCCTCAGCAACTTGTCCTTCCTGGACATCTGCTACACCTCCACCACTGTTCCCATCATGCTGGTGAACTTTTTCCAAGAGAAGAAGACTATTACCTATGAAGGCTGCCTGTCCCAGCTCTTCTTCCTTGTTACTTGTGCTGGTACTGAGGGTGTCCTGTTGGCTGCTATGGCTTATGACAGGTTTATAGCCATTTGCTACCCATTACGATCCTCAGTCCTCATGAATAGATGGGTCTGTGCCTACTTAGCAGCTGGGTCCTGGTTGTGTGGGTTAGTGAATTCTCTGATACACACAGGGCTCACAGCAACTCTCACTCTGTGTAGTTCCAATGAAATCAACCATTTTCTCTGTGACATCCCTCTACTCCTGAAGCTGTCTTGCTCAGACACCTCAGCCAATGAGGTCGCTCTCTATGTATCCAGTGCCACCATTGGTCTGAGCCCCTGCCTCTTCACTGCTGTGTCCTACATGTTTATTATCTCTGCCATCTTGAAAATCCAGTCTGCTCAAGGGAGGAAAAAAGCCTTCTCCACCTGTGCCTCTCATCTCACTGTGGTGCTCATCTTCTTTGGGACAGCCATCTTTAATTATGATCAGCCCAGCTCAGGCTACTCCCTAGATGTGGACATCCTGGTCTCTGTCCTCTTCTGTATTGTCACCCCCATGTTAAATCCTATCATCTACAGCCTGAGAAACAAGGAAGTCAAAGGGACTATAAGGAAACTGGCTGGAGAATGTAGGTCATCAAGATTGCATAGAGCAAAGTGACCAATATAGAATTGCCATTCATTTCACTTTGACAGTGACTAGGAAGTGGTTCAGACCAACTTGTGTCAGTCTTAGTAGTGACTGTTAAGTCAGCTGAGAGTGCTGATTCCATCTATCTATCTATCTATCTATCTATCTATCTATCTAATCTATAATGTAACTTCAAGAACATATCACCTTCCAATAAGGGTAATGATTGATGTTCCTATTAGTGCATACCCATGTATACATATATAATGTGACTCTTTTGCTGCCTGATAAAATGTTTAAACAGCATACATGTACCTACATGCATATGTAAATATTTCTATTGCATCACTTTGGCCTGCTTATATTTCTGAACTTTGTTAAGGGACCTCTCTATGTCATATCTTCTTCACCTCACAAAATTATAAGTCAGAGGTCAATGGTCACTTGCAACATCCTAGAAGAAAGGGAATAGCTTGTATTTTGCTATGGATGATTTTTTTTTGGTTCAGCCACTTTTCAGTTGTGACTTCTGACTCTTCATTGACCCAATTTGGGGTATTCTTGGCACAGATAATGGAGTAGTTTGCTGTTTCCTTTTCCAGATCATTTTACAAATGAAGAAACAAAGACAAACAGGGTTAAGTGACTTGCCCAGGGTCAAACAGCTAGTGAATATCTGAGACCCTGGAGCCAAGATGGCAGAGTAGAAGTACAAACTTAGTGTGAGTTCCCACTCCAATCACCTCTAATACATGTAAGAAAATGATTCTAAATAAACTTTAGAGCTACAGAACTCACAAAGAGATAGAAAGAAAGAAATCTCCTACTGAAGGCAACCCGGCAGGCCGACAGGAAGGTTCTGTTGCATAAAGCTGGGAGCCAAACACAGTCCCACATGAGCTGCATGGTTCTGGCCCCAGGGCTGCCCCAACCAATTGCCAGAGCAGACTTCGGGAGAGTGAATCACCAGCAGCTGTGGCAATTTCCAGACTTTTCAACCCATAAACACCAAAGACAAAGTAAAAGGTCAGTGTGGAATTCAGCTGGAACAGGGGAGGACAGAAGAGCACAGTCCAGCCCCTGCCCCTGGGGTGAGAAGCTGTGGAGGGCAGCTGTGCAGCCACCTCAGTGTGGCTGCCTCAGGAGCTCCTGGCCTACAGATGTAGGGGGACCAAGCAACCATTCAGAGTGTAATGGCTTTTGCTTTAACCTGCTCAGATCTGGATCATGGTCTTGGGTGGTGGTCCTGGGGTGTGTGGCCAGCAAGCCAGAGCTTGTGGGGGCTGTAGAGAGGGCACCCTCCTAATAGCTCCAGCAGCTGTGAAAACCCCGGTGATTTGGGACAAAGCTCTCTCCATTCTGAAAGCAGAGTTCTACTGTGGCAAAGATCTCAAACATCAAGTAATTGACTGGCAATACGAGCAAGCCGAGGAAGCACAAACAGACCATAGAATCCTTTTTTGGGGACAAAAAAGATCAAGGCATGTAGTGGGAGGAAGACAGTGAAGTCAGAACTCCTGCATCAAAAGCCTCCATGAAAAATATGAATTGGTTACAGGCTATGGAGGAGCTCAAGAAGGATTTTGAAAATCAAGTAAGAGAAGTAGAGGAAACATTGAGAAGAGAAATGAGAATAATGCAAGAAAATCATGAAAAGCAAGTCAACATTCTGCTAAATGGGACCCAAAAATAAACTGAAGAAAATAACACCTTAAAAAATAGACTAACTCAAATGGCAAAAGAGGCCCAAAAAGCCAGTGAGAAGAATGCCTTAAAAAGTTGAATCTGCCAGATGGAAAAGGAATTTCAAAAACTCACTGAAAAGAATAACTCCTTCAAAATTAGATTGGAACAATTGGAAGTTAATGACTTTCTGAGAAATCAAGATACTATAAAATAGATCCAAACATTTAAAAAAAATAGAAGGCAATGTGAATGTCTGAGACCAGATTTCAACTCAGGAAGATGAGTCTTCCTGACTCTAGGCACACCCCTCTGTCCACTGTGCCACCTACCTGCTCAATAAATTTATAAGGCTGGCCAAAAGCAATCCCCTTTTCATCCCTTCAATTAACTGTAATGTTCAAAGATCCTAAGGTGTAAATTTGGAAACAAAGGTCCACTTTGTCCCCTAATCATTGGAAAGCCCAAAGCAGAAAAGCAGTGAGTCAAGAGAGGATTCTAAGAGAATTCTTAGGCCACCTAAAATATTGGGCACAAAACCTGAACCATCATATAAGTTGTCTTTCCCAATGACAGCCTCATCTTTGTATAGGCATATAACCACACAGACTCAAAAGAAAGTTTGCATCCACGGGAATAAAAAAGAAAAGTGAGGAAGGGCAAAGATATACCTTGTCTTAATTAAGAATTGGCTGCCATGAACAGTAGTGTGGTGTCACTAAATTAAAGAGTCTGTATGTTACTGAAGCAGATAATGTGCTGAATTTTTGTCAGGGAGGATTGAATTCAAATCTTGCTTTAGATACTAGTTTATCCCTCCTTCTGTGATTGAGGAAATGAAGAAAGAGAAGTGATAATACCAGGAAATTTTAAGGAATGGAGAAGGAGAAATAAATAAGCTGTTTGTTAAGTGGTGATACCATTCAGGTTCCTCAACAATAAAAAGGGGATAATGATAGCACCCACTTTCCCATGGTTGTTGTAAAGATAAAGTGAGGTAATATTTGTAAAATGCTTAACTCAGTGCCTTCCAAGTAGATTCTTAAATGCGTTTTTCCTTCATTCAGGCAACAAGTTCTTTGGTATTCAGAGAAGCCCTAGCTAGCCAGTGCCTTTTAGGCATAAATCTACTGTTTGAACCACATTTCCCAGTCACTGAAACCTCTGTCCTTGAGGGAGATCTCCCTCACCTCCCAGGATCTACCCCAACTTCAGGCTGAAAAGTCTGTATGGTTACCTATTAAATTCTCAGCTGGGAATCCCATTCTCTCAAGCTCATTTCAAGAGAACTCTGCAGCAGAAACCCTATAAAGCTATGTTGGTCTGATCTCTTACTCTGTTTTGGAGGACCCTACATGCTTTATGTCTGTTATGCAAATGAATATAAGCAAACACAAAAAGCTAATCCTGAGGCAAGGCCATGGTCTATCTCCTCCCTAACCACTTTGTCTGACTTTCATATGTATATGTGTCTGCAAAGCCTTCTCAGGCTTGGAGCCCACTCTACTCATCTTTAACAAACATACATCATCTTTAACATACATAACAAATATTATCTGACTTGTGGTTACCTCAGTCCACTCCCCTCCTTCCACTCTAGGGCTTGTATGTTGATTGATTGATCAATTGGGGAGGGGAGTGTGGAACTGCTTTCTTACATCCTGTATTCTCAGAGTCCATTAAAGATATTAGACAAGCGTGAGGTTAATTTGAAGATTGTATTGTCATTTTCTCCCCAAACTCCTGTCATTTTCACTTCACTCCTTCTTTGTTCATTAAAATTATTAAGTCTAAAGCTCTAGTTCTCATTGCTTCCTTTGGCAGACCCTCATCACCTCATGCCCAGACAATTGCAATGGCCTTCTGCTTGGTCTCCCAGCCTTGGGGCTCTCCCTACTCCAGTCCAGTCCATTCTCCACTCAACTGTCAAAGTGATCTTCTTAAAGTGCATATTCGACCATGTCACCTCCCTGTTCAATAAACTTGTAACTCTCAATCACCTCTAGGATCAATATAAAATCCATTGTTTGACATTCAAAGCCTTTCACAGCCCGACTCCCTCCTACTTTTCCAATCTTCTTTTGTTTTTCTTTTTATCATATTTATTTTATTTAATTTTTCGTTACATTTTTACTTCCAAGCTATCTCCCAACCTTGAACTAGAGAAGGCCAACATTTCACACACACACACACACACACACACACACACACACACACACACACATATGTGGAATAATACAGTACACACTTCCATATATCAGTTACTTATCTGGAAGTGGATAGCATCTTCCTTCACAAATTCTTTATAGTTGATCTGAATATTCATATAACTCAGAATAACTTAGTCATTCACAGTTACTGTAAGAACAATATTATTATTACTGTATACAATGTTCTCTTGGCTTGGTTCATTTCACTCTTTATTATTTCATGCAAGTCTTTCCATGTTTTTCTAAAATTAACTTGCTTATCATTCCTTACAGCACAGTAGCATTTCATCATGATCATATACCACAACTTATTCAGCCACTCCCCAACTGATGGACATCCTCTCAATGTCCAATTCTTTGCCACCACAAAGAGAGCTCATAAAAACATTTTAGAACAATAGGTCCTTTCCCTTTTTTCCCCAATCACTTTGGGAAACGTAATGGTATTTCTTGATCAAAGGGGCTAGGCAGTTTCATAACTCTTTTAATAATATACAGCTTTATAGATTTGGGGGCATAGTTACAGACTGCTCTCCAAAATGGTTGGATCAGTTCACAGTTCCACCAACAGCATGTTAGTGTCCCAATTCTTCTACATTCCTACATTTGCCATTTGCCCCATATCATTTTAGTCAATATGATCAGTGTGAGATAGTGCCTAAAAGTTGTTTTAATTTGCATTTCTCTAAACAGTAATGATTTAGATCATTTTTTGGTATGACTATATATAGGCTTGATTTCTTCTTCCAAAAACTGCCTGTTCATATTCTTTGACCATTTATCAATTGGGCAATGACTTACAGTCTTTTAAATTTGACTGAGTTATCTATATATTTGAGATATAAGGTTTTTGTCTGAGAAACTTTCTGTAAAATTCTCCCCCCGCCAATTTTCTGCTTTCCATCTAATCTTGACTACATGTGTTTTATTTGTATAAAACTTTTAAATTTAATGTAATCAAAAATTACCTATTTTATATCCTGTGATAATCTCTATTTCTTGTTTATTCATAAATTCTTTTATCTATAGAGTTGATAGGTAATATATTACTTGTTCTTCTAATTTACTTATATCTCTGTTTATGTTTAGATCGTGTATTCATTTTGATCTTATCTTGACAAATGGTATATGATATTGGTTTACACCCAGTTTCTGCCACACTGCTTTCCAATTCCTTTGATATTCTTGACCTTTTGTTCTTCCAAATGAGTTTTGTCCTTATTTTTTTCTAGTTCAATGAAATCATTTTTTGATAGTTTGATTAGGATGGCAGTGCCAATTCAGTCCCTTTCCAGTCTTCTTTATACCTTATTCCCCCACCCCTTCTCTTATCTATGCTTTATGATTCATTACTCTGGTCTCCTTGCTGGTGCTCAAATAAGACATGCCACCTCCTGGCTCTGGGAATTTTCACCGACTGTTTCACATACCCAGAAGAGTCTCCCTCCTCAACTTCTCCTGGTTTCCTTCGAGTCCCTGCTAAAATTCAATCTTCTGTGACAAATGTATCCCCCTTAATTCTAATGTCTTCCTTGTATTAATTAGCTCCAGTTATCCTATATGTTGCTTGTGCATAGTTGAGTTTTTTTTACATTGCCTCCTTCATTAGACTGTGAGTTCCATGAAGGCAGGGACTATATTTTGCCTTTCTTTTTACCTCCAGCACTTAGCAAAGTGCCTGGCATGTAGTATGCACATAATAAATCCTTACTGACTGGTCAATGACTGAGCAAATAAGTCGATTCATAGGATCAGAGGCCTACAGCTAGAAGGGACCTCAGAGGCCATCTAGTCCAACCACCTCATTTTCCAGTTGAAGAAAAGGAGGGCTAAGAGGTCAAGTGATTTTCTCAAGGTAATACAGTTAGTAAGCATAGAAGGCGGGACATTAACACAAGTCCTCAGACTCCTGAGCCAGTACTTCTTCCACTGTAAGGTGCTTCTTCTACACAGGCACTGGGGACTTACTGCTTAACTGATCTCATGGAACTTTTCATTACTTTCAACCAAGTAATTGTCATCTATAGAAATAACTCATTCATTCTCCTTTGAAGATAGTAGTTTTAACTTTAGAGGCCTTGGAAATCCAGTAAATAAACTAGTCTCTTAAGTACTAAGGACAATTTTGGACTTATAAGCAGGAAGCTGCCATGTCAGATCTCTTTCCCCTGTCCACATAGACCATGTAGAGATGAAATCTTCACCCTTTCCTTCATGTCCAACACCCTGAACTAGTTGTGGACTAGTTCTAGCCCAGAGAGTCCTCCTGTCTGAAACATAACACTAAAATTTAATTTAGCATTATAGGTTATATTTACATATAATTTACAATTTACAAACTGCTTTCCTTAAAACAACTCTGTGAAGTAGGCAGTATTAATATCATCTGAAGCTCAGCTCATAAGCAGAAGCTCAGGAGTCACATCCAACTTCTCAGACTCCAAGTCCACTGCTTTTTTCTAATACATGCTTTCTTTCCATCTGATTACTACCCAAGTGATCTTGATAAAGAAGAAGTCCAAGGAGAGTGGCACCAGGCTGTGCTGCCCTGCTCAATGCCTGGCTTCTTGTCCCCTCTTAACCAAGAGCTTTCCTTATGAATCTGATGTGATGAAATTTATGTGTATGTATAAAAAAGAGTGTATACACACATATATGTACCTATGCATATATAGAGATGTATATGTATATATGTTTCAATATATGGATGTATATGTATATACCTATTTATAAATATAGATAGGTAGATGACTAGATACACACACACATACACACACATATATATATACACACATATACATGTATAGGTATATATATATGGATATCCATCTCTATATATACACATACACAAATAGATACATATGTGTATATCTTTATATATTATAGATATATTAATATGTATAGATACCTATCTATATGTACATATCTATCTATACACACATATATACACAAATATGTGTGTAGGTGTTTACATGTGGGTATACATTTTTTTTCAGGTATACTGGCTTCAGATATTTATTTTCTGTGTGAACCTGAACAAATGTCCTAATGAAGCTGATGTAGTTTGCTTGCCCACCTCAAACATGTCATTTTATGTAAACTAAAGCTTCTGTTTTCTGTTCCTCTCTGTATTTCTCCTGTGTAGTGCATTCATTTCAGTCAATGACTTCTTAGAGGACTTAGAAATTGCACTGACTAGGTGATATGTGACTTGCCCAAGCACAGAACTAGTAAGTGTTAAGTGTCTGAGGCCAGATTTGAACTCAGGTCCTCCTGACCCCAGACCTGGTGCTCTACTCACTGCACCACCTAGCTGTCCCTCATGTGGAGATTTTGTGTGAAACACCTAAAATTAGCCAACAATTGGTGCTGTTCCCCATAAAGAGCTACATGACTTGAGATCTGACTGATTCTGCCCTCTACCCCTATCCATTATGACTTTAATTGGGTTCAGAATCTCCTTTCTGTTCATTTGAGTTTATTCAAGCCTTTAATCACCAGCAAGGGAATTGATAATTCCTCACGTCTTTCCCTTTTGTTCCTTTCTTTTCTTTTTTTCCTCTTTTTTGTATCTTTCTCTGTCTTTTTTCCCTTGCTTCCTTCCTTCTTTCCTGTCTCTCTTTGTATTGTTCAATATTTGTATGATTATCTGTATTTCTTTTAACTGTCTGACTTCATTAGCAGTCTCTTAGGTTATAATCTCCCCTGAGTTTGAGGATGAGCCTTGTTAACTCCCATTATATATAAGCTTTGTGGCAAGGCCAAGCACAGACAGTCATTCATTTAATAACTGTTTGCTAATGACCAATGGTGAAGTACCCTTCAGTCTAGACTACCTAATCCATCTATAAAGGTCAAGCCCTTTGTTCAGGGACCTAGTCTCATTCTACATTTCATATGGTAGCTAATCCTTGACTAGAAGGGATTAGTTTAAATGCCAAGGAAAAACAACACTATGCCACTACACCAACTGCTACCAGATGTTTTGCTTAGATTAAGTAAGAAAAGAAATCATTTGTAATACTCAACTGTAATATAAATTACACTTCACTTGTCCACTCTAAACATACCCTTTTATTAAAGCTTTGGTTTGTATCTTCTGTTCCTCTCTTCAATCACACACCTTCTCCCCTCTTCCCTCTCCCCCCACATTTTTAGCCTTCCCCTTTACCCTTATTCTCTACTTGCTCAGTGGGAGAATGTCAAAACAGGGAATGGGGGAATTGTACTCTGGTTGGAATAACTGTATGTTCTGGATGTTGAGGATACTGGATACTTTGGTTAGATCATGTTGGGAATAAAGCTAAACTTCATGTGGGTGTGACAGCTTACAAGGTACCAGAGGAAGTTCCACCACCTTCACAAGGACCAAGGAGATTTACATATGTATTGTACATCTGTGAATCATGACTAAAATCCTAACTCAGAAATGAATAATTTTATTTGTTTCTACCAGAGGACCAACAAGGGAAGAAGAATAGATCGCTGTATGTGTAACAATAGTACTGGAAATATAAACCATAAGCTTTGTGATCATCATATATAGAGGATGTCAGAGCTAGGCAAGATCTTAAGGGTCTTCTGATTTTAAAGATGAAGGCCCTGAAGCCCAGAAAAATTGAGAGACTTACCTGAAATCACCCAACTGGTTAGTGAGAGATTGTGAAAAGGAACAAAAGTAACCAGCTCAATGTTCTTCCTTCAGATGCCAGCAGTGTGGCACATTATTATGTGGGGTGGATGGAATTTGGGCAATAGCTTCAGGGATTCAAGATTCCTAGGTTCTCCTATTTAATAAATATGCATTTATACCCCACCCCACACATATTCTACTTTCATTTATGATTTTTGCATTTGGACCACAGAATCATAGGATTTCCGATATGGAAGTCTGGCCTGTGTGTGAAGCAAGAATTCCTTTTCCATCAGAACCAATTTCCTGTTTTCTGGCTTTTGTTTGAACACCTCCATAGAGGGAAAATGCACTATCTCTTGAGGCAGGTTATTCCACCTTTGAAAAACTCAGATTTTTAAGAAGTAGTTTTTCCTGCATCAATCCTACACCTCCCTTCCTATAACTTCTGCCTGTTGCTCCTTGTTCCTCCCTCAAGGGCTAAACAGAATGACTCCCGCTGCATTTCTTCATGAAAGACTTCCAAATACTTATGGTTAGCATGCTCACTCCCCCAAGTCCTCTTTCCTGAAAAACAAACATTCTCACTTCCTTAAACACCTACCCAAATGGAGTATTGGCTGGGGCTCTCTCTCAATCCTGTTTACTTCTTTCGGGTATGGTCCACCTTGTTGAGGTGACTCCTAGAACTACACTTTAGATGTGGTCTTACTCCGACATGGTACCAACACCATCAACTCTCCTGTTCTGAAGAGTGGGCTTCTGTCATTATATTCTCAGATTGAGCTGGTTTGAGGGTGGGGTGAAGGGAGAGACTCTTGCCACATTATTAACTCATGCTGTTTGTAGTACTCTAAACTCCCAAGTCTTTTTTTCCACATTGATTTTTCAAATCATATCTTTCCAATGCAATTGGAATGTAATTTCCAATGCAATTAAGAAGGTGATTTAAAAATTAAGTGTAGCAATAATAGATAATATGTATAGAGTGCTTTGGGGGTTTGAAAAGTTCTTTGCATATGTTATCTTATTTGATCCTCCCAGTTCTTTGACATAGGAGGTATTATTGGCCCCATCTGATAGATGAGGAGACTACTTATAAAAGCGGTTAAATGACTTTCTTAGGATCATAAGATTGTGTCTGAAGCAGGATTTAAATTTATGCCATCAACTGTTCCTATAGTGTTTTATATATTGATGCTTGTGAATATAAAGATTCATATTGTATTTTATCACATTAAACTTAGCCTATAATTCTAACCTGTAAAGATTTTAGGGAAATCCAAATTCTGTCATCTAATACATTAATTAATTCTCCAACCTTCATGTCATCTCCATTTGATGGTCTAGGATCTGTCCTTGGTCCTGCACTGTTCAAGTCAAGTCAAAAAGCATTTATTAACCACCTGTGGCAGGTTAAGAACTGCACCTAGGCTTAAGTGATGCAAAGACAGAAATGAGGCAGTCCCTGCTCTCAAGGGCCTTACATCAGTAACTTGGGCGGAGAAATGGATATTATGCTGATCAATTCTGGTGGTGGTGCAAAGCTCTGGACGACAACATGTTGTAGTGGAAAGAGCACCAGACTTGGAGTCACAGGGACTGGATTCGAATTTTGGCTTTGTTCTTTGCTAACCATAAGACTTTTGGCAACCCATTTAGTTTCTCTCGGTCTCCATTTTCTCATTTATTAAAAGTAGAGCTTGGAATAGATGACTGTTAAGTTTCATTAGCTCCAAATTATGTGCTTACTTATGGATAACTAACAAATTGGAAAAGAGGATGTAAAAAGATCTCAGTAGGCTAGAAAGATGGACTGAGTCCAAAAATATAAAACTTAATAGGGATAAAGATAGACTTCTACATTCAGATTCTTTAAAAATTGGTTGCACATGTACAGGAGACAACATGGTAGAATGGGAAGAATACTGGGTTTGAAGCAGAGGACATGAGTTCTGATCCTGTCCCTGTTGTTTACTACCTGTGGGACCTCAGGCTCTCTGGCTCTCAGTGTCCTTATCTATAAAATGAGGGAATTGGATTATATAACCTGTAAGATCCCTTCCAATTCTCTATGACCCTTTGATCCTGTTAAAGGAAGAAAGAGACGAGACTAGACAATAGTTTACATAAAAATATCTAAGGGTTTTGAAACTACAATATTTATATATCAATAATGTGATAGGGGATGGGGTAACCATTTAGATAGCACCTACTATGTTCCAGGCATTGTACTAAGTGCTTTACAAATATTTTCTCTGTTGATCCTCACAACATCCTAGGAGATAGATGTTATTATTATCCCTATTTTATAGATGAGAAAACCAAAGCAAACAAAAGTTAAGTTACTTGCCCAAGGTCATACAACAGATGAGTATCCGGAACTAGATTTGAACTGAGGTCTTTCTGACTCTAGGCCTAGAACTCCATCCACTGTACCACCCAGTTATCTTGAAATACTTCTCATATAGCAGTCAAAATGCTAATTTTATCTGAGATTATATTAAGAGAACACAATTTGCAGAATAAAATAGGTGATAATTTTTGTTCACTTCTGGGAATCACATTTTTGGAAGAATATTTGGAAGAACTAATGTAAATCTACAGGAAGGAATCCAGGCAGAGAATCAAATGAAGGAACCAAGGATATTTAGCTTAGAGAAGATAGCATTCAGACTGGAACCATGCTGTTTTCACATATTTGAAGAGCTGTTATTTGGAAAAAAGTGTTATTCTTGTCCTGGTTAACACCAGAGGGAAGGTGAATGGGTAGAAATGGCAGAGATAGATTTAGGCTTGATTCAAGGCTATTCAAAAGTGGCATTAGGTGCTCCAGAAGGGATGGAGGTTTCTGTCAGTGGACATATTCAAGAGGAGGTTAGCTGATCCTTCATCAAGATTGTCATAATAGGGGTGGCTAGGTGGCGCAGTGAATGGACCCTGAAGTCAAGAGGACCTGAGTTCAAATCCGGCCTCAGACATTTAACACTTGCTAGCCATGTGACCTTGGGCAAGTCATTTAACCCCAATTGTCCTGCCTTTCCCCCTCCAAAAAGCAAAAAAAAATTGTTGTAATACAAGATTAATGTTTGAATATAGACTGAGCTAAAGACTTGCTATTAGGAGTGGGATGACCTAGTAGGAAGATAGATGGGCTAGAAGTCAATTAAGCCATCTTCAGCATTTTAAGTTCGGAGGTCCTTATCAAAACTCCCACGTTCACCAGCAAACTAGGAACCCAAAGGACTGCTAACTATAGACCAGGAGTTTTTAACCTTTTTTGTACCATGAACCCCTTTGGCAGTCTGGTGAAGCCTATGGGCCCCTTATAGAATGTATTAAATGGACTTTGTAAGATTATAAAGGAAATCAATTACATTGAAATACAGTTATCAACATATCAAAAAACAGAAACAAATTTATGGACCCCAGGTTAAAAACCTATTCTATAGACTCTGGGGCTCATTGTTCCAACCTCCACTCTCATTGGCAAGTCAGGTCCCAAGAGGGAACCACTGGAGACTCTCAGGGTCCTCATCCAGGCTCCTACTCTCAGAAGAAAAGTTGAGTTCCCAGAACAAAACTACTTTTCCTCCCTCAGACTTTTAGGGGTATCCCCTAAAGACTTGAGATGATTCTTTCTAATGCTATTGGCTGAAATCCCCATTCTGGTGTTTTTTCCCCAATATCAATTGCCAGTGATTATCAATTGTCCTAGTATCTTTTAACTAATTAACATCAGTTAGCTCTTACAAATGGGTATTTATGGAAAAGACATAACAAGAACCAAAATATAAACACAATTCTCCCAATGTGGGGGGTACAATATCCTCTATATTATTACCTAGGTCCCTAGGGAAAACTGGCTCAAATGTAAGGCAATTGGTATAAAGCACACATCCTTCCAATGCAGTATCACCAACGTGATGGAAGTCACTATGCTGCTGGGCTGGGTCAAACAAGTCACTCCTCAGGACCTTGTTTGCACTTCACCTTGCTTGGATGCTAACACACTCTATTAAGGATTCCAGTTCCTCAACTCCTAAGGCTTTTGTGATCTTTCAAAGCTCAGAAGATCATAGTCTCATCTTTGATCTCCAATACTTCCTCACATAAGACCAGGAAAAAACAAACACAAAGAGACAAAAAAAAAAAAACCAACAAAACAAAATCAAACCACAACCCAGAGTACTGAGCTCCTGGCCACACATCAGCCTGGGTAGAGAGGCTGGGGTAGGTAGCTTGAAGCAGGAAGTCGATGCTGCTGCTACCGCCTCCATCTACCCTGCTTACAGCAGTCACTGCTCCCTTTACCTCCAGGAAAGAGAGCATAAAATGTGTTGATGAGCATTCTTTGCATCATAATCAGTTATGACTCAGCAGTCAGAAACTTGCGCACTTTCTGAAATTGAGAAGAGGGCCCTTCCATTGCACATCACCCCTTACTTCCAGATGCAGGATTTTGAAATCTCATACAGCTCAGAGGATGGGGCTCCCATTGACCAAGCCCTGTTGCACAATCAAAAGTTGTGTCTGACTCTCTGTGACCCTATTTGGGATTTTCTTGGCAGAGATACTAGAGTGGTTTGCCATTTCCTTCTTCAGTTCATTTGACAGATGAGGAAACCAAGGCAAACAGGGTGAAGTGAGTTGACCAAGGTCATTTTACAGATGAGGAAACTGAGGCAAACAGGTAAAATGACTTGCCCAGGGTCACACAGCTATTAAATATCTGAAGCCAGATTTGAATTCAGAAGATGAGTCTTCTTTTTTTTTTTTTTTTGCTTTTTGGAGGGCTATTGGGGTTAAGTAACTTGCCCAAGGTCACATGGCTAGGTTTTTGTTTGTGTGTGCGTTAAGTGTCTGAGGCCGGATCCGAACTCAGGTCCTTCTGACCTCAGGGCCAGCACTCTACTCACTGCGCCATCTAGCCGCCCTGAAGATGAGTCTTCTTGACTCCAAGCCCAGCACTCTATCCACTGTGCTAATATTATAATACTATCATTTAATCTGTCAGATCCCCACCCACTGGAGAGATATTGCCAACTTGTTGTACTTTATAAATATCATCCCATAACAACACGGGTAGGTAATTGCTATTATTATCTCAGTTTTGCAGATGAGGAAACTGAGTCAGGAAGAGATTAAATGACAGAGCTAATAAATGTCTGAGGTAAAATTTGAACTCAGATTCTCCTGACCCTAGGCTCAGAGCTCTAGCCATTGTACTACCTAGCTGCCTAGTTAGCATTGTATAAGGGCAATCAACAAGAGGAAGCGATCTTCCTGGTGGAAAAAAGGATGTGTTCTATATTCAATAAACTGCATCTGATGATGAGTCCAGCCCAAAGTTCCCTAGGGTATCAATGTGGACAGTGGGGTAAGAGTTAGGAAATGGGGGCGGCTAGGTGGCGCAGTGAGTAGAGGGCTGGCCCTGGAGTCAGAAGGACCTGAATTCGGATCCAGCCTCAGACACTTAACACACACAAGCAAAAACCTAGCCGTGTGGCCTTGGGCAATTTACTTAACCCCAGTTGCCCTCAAAAAAAAAAGAAAAGAAAAGAAAAGAAAAGAAAAGAAAAGAAAAAAAAAAGAGTTAGGAAATGGAGTATGCAACTACAGTTCCCAAAAGTGGGGGGGAGTGTTATGTAGACTAGAATTGGCCATAGTGCCCTGTAAGGTTAATGGAACATAAGATCTTCCTTGCCCATTAACAGGCTTCACTTGGAGCCCTGATGCAGAGACAATTGGGGATCCCCATACCTTTCCAGGTAAGTGCTGATTTTCAAGCTTCTCAGCACTAAGACAATCAAGTCTTTGATTGGAAACAGTATATATATATTGTATTGCTTGGAGAGATAGATGTGGGCTGAGAGAAGCAGATGGAGGGAAGAATTTGCCTAGGGGAACTTGCTTGTGGGGAGGCTGGACAAGAGAACACTTGTGGTATCAGCACTCCCTGGATTGGTTGATGAATATCTTACTAAACCTTGCTTTTTGGTAACTTAATAGAAATGTCCCAAATAAATACTTTGGCTTTGTTTTGGAGGAGGAAGATTTATTATATTTTGTGAACAAGCCCTGGGAATACATATACTTATTCATAGCAACTGCTATGGGTATAGCATTGGTGTTACATGCTCTACCATGTTTCTCCTGCATGATAGTTCATCACCTTTCTCCATGCCTTTGTTCTGGTGATCTCTTAGGAATCCAGGGTTGGAGATAAGTTCCACAGAGCTTATCAGTGAAAAACCCTACACTGGTGACAGCATGACTTGCTCTTGTGTGCCAACCTCAGACAAAGCAACTTTTTAAAAGGACTTCTATGTTTTTTTTTTAATGGCATGCTAACCCTCTCCATCCCCACCCCCCACCATCTCCCCAACTAAATCTCATCAGACTAAACATATCTTACTATTTTGTTAGCCAGGATAAAGGGAGCAATTTAATAAAATACTTTGGGGAAATTTCAGGTTACCTTGGTCAGAAAGTTAAAATGTTATAAATGGCTCTTTCCCTTTCTAAGTGCTAAAATAATTATCTCTTTAGTGATGTTTTCTGGGATTTTTCCCTAAAATTCGAGACAAGCTCACTTGATGAAGCCTCATATGTGAGGACCATAGTAGGGCATTATGGTTGAATTGGAGACTACGTAGAGGGAAGTAATATATAAGAAAGAAGGCAGAAAAGGACCAGATTGTAGAGAGATAAGTGACAGACAGAGGATTTGATATTTTATAACTTTTGTCTGAAACAAAAAGAGGTAACTGGGATTTGAAACCCAAGACATTGGGTTTTAAAGAATTTCTTTTTTTTTCTTTTAACAATGAAAACGTAAGGTTTCTTGTACAATCATTTTAATTTGAATGTGTTTGTTTATAGTTACTAAGGGTTTTTTTTTAATTGTTTCTGATTCTTTGCAACCTCACTTGGGGTTTTCTTGGCAAAGATACTGGAGTAGTTTGTCATTTCCTTTTCCAGCCCATTCTACAGATGAGAAACTCAGGCAAACAGTTTCTCTCTGGTGTTTTAAAACCAGCTTGACTCTTTCTTTCTTTCTTTCTTTCTTTCTTTCTTTCTTTCTTTCTTTCTTTCTTTCTTTCTTTGTACCCTCTGAATCTACCACAGTACTTGACATATAGTAGATACTTGATAAATAACTTGTTGAATTAATTAGTTGGTACTCAAAAGTTCTTTTATCATGCCCAGGCCATGTGAATTGAACATGTTGAAAGCATCGAGCTATACATTCTCTTTATATCTTCTCATTTATCTTGGGTTTCAAATCTCAGTTATCTATTTTTGTTTTAGACAAAGGCTGTAAAATATAAAACTCCTCTGGGTGGTATTTATATCTCTTCACAACTTGGCCCCTTCCTACCTTTCTAATCGTCTTAGTTGTTTCCCTCTATGGAGCCTAAAATTCGACCATATGGCCCTACCTTGGTTCTCCCACATGATGCTTCATCATTTTTCTCCATGCTTTTGTTCTGGTGATCTCCTATAGGGGTGGGGAACCTACAGCCTTGAGACCACATGTGACCCTCTAGGTCCTCAAGTGTGACTCTTTAACTGAATTCGAATTTCACAGAACAAAATTTTCTGCATATATTGAACTGGACATATAGACATCTTCCTCCTTGATAAAAAAAAAATGAGTAATTCTGTCTTTAATGTAGTCGATTATCCTATCACCTGTGCAAAGTAATGGCCCTACCATATCTTTGATCCCGCTTGTCCCCAGCATGGCTAATAATGACCTTTTTATTATCATTCTCCTTGGTATCAATGATTCAGTCTCTGATTGTTTGGGTCTCCAACACCCTGGTCATTATTCTTATAGGTCTGTGTCTTCATTTTGTCTCATAGATTACCTGTATCCTACAATTACGTTCATTTTCTGTTTGCTCTTATAAGATCTAAGTTGGCACATGAGTTCTCTGGGCAGCCACAAAGATTTCTTTAAATGAATCTGCCCCTTTCTAATCTCACCTTATTCAATTTAGACCCAGAATAGATCTTTGAGGGATTTGTCTGTTAACATCATTTTTTTTTTGGCTTTTTAGAGGGCAATTGGGGTTAAGTAACTTGCCCAAGGTCACACGGTTAGGTTTTTGTTTGTGTGTGTTAAGTGTCTGAAGCCGGATCTGAATTCAGGTCCTTCTGACTCCAGGGCCAGCCCTCTACTCACTGCGCCACCTAGCCGCCCTATGATACCATCATTATACAAAGAGAAAATTAAGTGCAGATCAAGGTCATACAGTTTGCATGTGACAGGGCTGGGATTTGAACTGATGTATTCGGACAACAAGTTACTGCTATCCTATAACTGTTTTTCAGCCCTTTTCAACATAACAGACCTTCAAATATCTGAAGACTGTTGGCATGCCCATCTACTGTTTTCTCTTACAAACCACAAGTGTTTTTTAATGACCCTTTAATGAATAATTCCTTTCTGTATTCATTACTGTCCCTCTAATATTCTCCTGAGCTCTCAGAAACCTAGTCAGCTTTAATCTTGAGACATTTCTAGCTAGAGCAGACCCAGTGGTCAAGAGGCCTGGATTCCAGACCCAACTCTGACACTAATTTACTGTGAGATTTTGGGTAAGACAATTTTTGGTTATGAACCTCGGTTTGCTCTTCTGTGAAATGGGAACAGCTGGAGCACAGGATTGCCAAGAACCTTTTCTGCTCTAACATCCCGTGGTCAGCATCTCTCTCCCTTGAGAGTCAGTTGAAGTGAAAAGACCCAATTTTCAATGAGAACTCTGCTACTTGCTGCCTGCATGCAAGTAGGGCAGATCACTTACTTCTCTAGATTCTCAGCTCCCTTGTCCAAGGACCAGACTGGCTCCCTTGAAGCTTTAAATGCTAGGTCTTAAGAAAGGGTGTCTTGGCCCTTTGTGTGGAAATGCTACTCATTTCTTCCGTAATCTTGACTATTCCCACAAGGGGGCAGCAGAGACTAGCAATGCTGTCTAGTAGTAAAGGGGTGCAATGGAAGGGAATTGGAGCTGAGACGGTAAAGCCAGGTGTTCTTGTCCTGGAAAAGAAGATGGTTAACTGCTTGTCATTGTGCAATAACTTGTACCAATAATCTCAAAACTGCTCTCCTGATAACATCTAAATTTAATTGGGGAAGTCTAGCCTATATATGGCCTGAGGGCTTTAAGGAGGAAAGGCCCACTTATAGTTGAGGGGATCAGGGAAGGCTTCATGGAAGATGTGGTGCCTGAATCAAATTTGGAGGAAGAAGGAGGATGTTAATAATGGCATAAACAAACAAACAAACAAAGGCATAAATAAATAAAAATAGCATTTATTTAGCACTTTAAGGTTTGCAAAGAGTTTTCCAAATATAGTCTCATTTTATCCTCACAACAATTCTGTATGCTAATATTACCGTCCCCAGATAGGAAAGTGAGGAAAACAGGTTGAATAATTTGCCCAGGGTCATATAACTTGTAAGTGTTTAAGACAAGATTTGAACTCAGATCTTCCGGATTCCAGGTCCAGCTCTGTATTCAAAGTGCCATCTAAAAGGAGATAGAGCTGAGTTTTGGGGTAGGAGTGGGGGAAAGAGAATCCATTTCAGGAATGGGAGAGAGCCTTCTCAAATGAACAAAGATGGGAGGGGACAAAATGAGATGACAGTAATAATATCACCAGTGAGCATTTATATAGCCCTTTTAAGGTTTCCATGTGTATTATTTCACTGGGTTCAGTTCCTGAAAGGTGAACAGTGAAAAACCTAGTTTGATTGGGTCTTAAAGTTCATGAAAGAGAGGACCAAGAAATAAGGCAAGAAAGGTGGGATGGAGACACTATTTACTTCATGAAGCCTCTCCTGGTCCCCCCAACTGCTGGCATCTTCTCCACCGGACTGCCTTGGATTTAATGACTTTTTGTATTTATTATCTTTATAGATATTCTGCATGTATTTGCACATGTACTTGTCTCCCTCACTAGCATATAAGTTCCCTGTGAGTAGGAATAGTATCATTTGTTGTTTTTGTATCCCTAGCACCTAGCATAGTGTCTAGCACACAGCTGGTGGTTAATAAATGCTAGTTGTTTATCCTTCATTTTCTAAAAGGACCCATAACATCACAGGGTAATGTCTTGACTTGTGTGTGAATTGGATTTAAGTGAGGCAGGGTTGCACAAAGTCATTAGCCTCACCCTCTCTTTCAGAGTCATCTGGTGGGACAAAAGTGCAGATGATTGGTGATGGTCTGGTATGCAGTAGATGACCTTAGCATCTTCAATAAATGACCAAGTTCCAAGCTCTCCACATCATTTATTGGCAATAAATGAATGAATAAACAAGCAATAAATGTTTATTGATTGACTGATTGATGTAAGAAAAGGACCAGATCTGATTTTCTATGGATCTTACCAAGGGCAGTGGTTTCCCTTTCCTCTCATTCAAGGGTGCCAAAGAAGCACCTCACTGGCTATGGATAGGAGAAGGAAGGAAGGAAGGAAGGAAGGAAGGAAGGAAGGAAGGAAGGAAGGAAGGAAGGAAGGAAGGAAAGAAGGAAGGAAGAAAGGTCTCACCCTAGATGTTTACTAGCTGGGTGATCTTGTGCCAATATTTACCTTATTTGAGCCTCAGTTCCTTATCCGTCAGGAGTTAGACTAAACTACCTCCAACATCTCTTTCAGCTCTAGCTATATGAAGTATCAGAAATGACTAAAGGATGCTGGGAGGGCAAGGAGGTGTGCATGAAGGAAGCAAAATACTTTGATGAACAAAAGACCCCACACTGGAAAGAAGAAGGGTCTTAAAATAAAAGACGTGCCATCGCCTCTCCCCACCAGTTCCCATGGGAAATTAATATCATGTTGAGTTGCTCTATTTAAAAACCCTGACGAAGTCTCTGCAAGGAAAACAACCGGAATGGCCCCAGGACCATCCTAAGGCATTTAAAGCCTCCAAAGGCTGACCTGACCTAAACTGGGGGGAGGGGGAAGGAAACTAGGGAATACCAGCCTCTCTTCCGCTCCCTGCCAGCCTGGCTGACTGCCACGTAAAGATACCAGCCCGAGCCTTGTGGTTCCTGCAGCAGCTGGCAGGCTGCCCCCCGGCCAGAGGGGATGCTTGCTATCAGCCTGTCGTTCATTAGGAGGCATCTTCTGAATGCAGGGATCCAAGTGCTCTTTCAAAGGAGACTCAAGAGAGCCAGGGTACCTGAATGAGCCCTGATGCCTGTTTGGAATGGGTCTGCTGTTGGCATGGGGCTTTAAAAGAGTTCAGGGAAGAAGGACGTGGAGGACTTGGATTTGAAGGACCCGATTGTTAGTCACTGGGATACATTGACTAAACCTAGAGTAGCATGGGCGGCTGGGGGTGTGGGGAGGAGGAGGAGAAATGTACTCGGCCTTGCTCAGGCCACATCTAGAGTGTTGTACTTAAATCTGAGAGCCCGTTTTAGAGCACTGGTAACCTGGAGCATATCCTGACGATAGTGAGAAGATGGTAAACTAGGCTGTGGGAGTGTCATTCAGTGTCACAGGAGACTATCCTTGATTTGAAGGGAGAGGACCTGGCTTTCATTCTTACCAGCTGTGTGATGTTGGGCAAATTCTTCGGACCTTACATTTTTCATCTGTAGAATGACCTTTAATATCCCTTCCAGCTTTAAATCCATGGTCCTATGAAGTAGAGATGTTTTAGCCTAGAGGAGAGAAGATTTCACGAAGCAGATAGGTGATAAAGTAATTAGAGCAGGAAGACTTGAGTCCAAATCTGCCTCAGACACTTACTATCTTATAATGACTCTTACTATCTGTCTGCCTCAGTTTCCTCCATTGTACAAATAGGGCTAGTAACAGCACCTACTTCATTCACAAAGTTGTTGTGAGGACCAAATAAGACAATATATGTAAAACACTTAGCACAATGCCTGGTACAAAGTAGGTGATTAATAAATGCTTTCTCACTTTCTACTTCTAGTATCTGAAGCGCTGGGACACCAAAGAAGCCTGAGACTTGTTCTTCAGACCAAGGAACAGAAGTTGAAAAGAGGCAAATTTTGTATAAGGAAAAACTTCTTACCAAATAGGGCCAACTAGGGACCATGGTGGGTAGAGCACTGGGCCTAAGTCAGGAAGACCTGAGTTCAAATCTGACCTCAGACATTTACTAGCTGTATGACTCTGGACAAGTCACTTAATCCTGTCTGCCTCAGTTTCCTCATCTGGAAAAGGAGCTGGAGAAGGAAATGGAAAAACCCTCCAGTGTCTTTGCCAAGATTTGAACCCAAATGGAGGCATGAAGAGTTGGACATGATTGAAAAACAACAATGAATACAGCCACCTGAAAGTGGAATGGGCTACCTAGTAATCTGAGATTCTCCCTTCCTAGTGGCCCTTGAGTGGAGGCTGCATGGTCGCTTGTTGGAGATGTTGTCAAATCTCCATTCAGGTATAGGTCGCCTGAAGTCCCTTCCAGTGCTCATACACAGGACAATAGCTCTGGCAGGAGATTAAGTGGGGTCTACTAAAGCAGAGGATGCCCCTCAGTGATCAGACCACACCTTGGATGAGCACTGGGTTCCCTGATGGAAGATCAGTTAAATACACAAATTATTAATTTCAAAACAACCTTCTTTACTATTGCAAAAGCTTGGTTACTCTCAGCTTTTTTGGGGTGGGAGTTTCCTCCTCAGCACTGGTCTGCAATCCCCCCAACCTTTACTAGTGGGTCCTTTGACTCTATGGCTAAAACAGAAATCATCACCTGGTGGCTAGCCCTCAGCAGGCAAGTGCACTAATTTGCTGCTGTTTTGGAACATGAGTTATTTGTGATGGTGCATGGCCAATAAAGAGATGGTAACAGAGTGGTCTGGCTGGACAGATGAGTCGATGTGAGTGGGGGAGACCTCAGGTCTGGCTTATGAGGTCCAGTTCTACTATTGAGTTGTAGGCTATTACAAAGCATTTGTCTCTTTAGCAAAATGGGCTTAAAAATATGCTGTCATCATAACCCAGAGAAAAATAAAGCATAATGGGGCCACAAGCACCGTGGATTCAGTTTATATTGCCCAACCTCATGATCTTGAAGATGGAGAAACTGGGGTCCTTATATGCAAAGGGTTTTGCTGGTTCATAGATTTAGTGCTAGAAAGGGTCTAGTCCAAGTCCTCATGTGACAAACAGGGGACTTGAGACCAAGATTATTTCAGTGACTTGCCCAAGGTCACATAAGTGCCAGAAGTAGAATTTGAATCCAAGTGTCAAGGAATGAACATTGGACTCAGCATTACTAGACCTGGCTTTAGGTCATGGCCCTGCTGCTCCTCCTTACCTGCATAACAACAGTCAAATCACTTATGAGCCTCAGTTTCCTCATCTGAATGGGGGCAATAAGTCTTAATGGTGGTTCTTCTTTTTGAAGAAGACCAAAATGACATCACTACATTGGGGTCAAGGTACAGTGTGTCCAGATGTGTCTGATCAGAACAATACGAGCTCAGAAAGCTCTAGCACAGGTTGGGCACAAATAGTTCATGTGAACATTTGGGGGAGAGATGTCTCTAAATTTGTGCATCTCAAGTTCCTTTTGAGCTACTGGAATTCTGCTTTGCTCACAAAGCACAGTGCCTCCTTTGATGCAGGCATGCCATGTGGGACAGTCCTGTGCTAGTGTCACCCATGTCACACAATCAATTCCAAAGTTTTAAGAGAGCCCTTGAGAGTGTCCTTGTATCACTTCTTCTGACCACCATCTGAGCGCCTGCCGGGCATGAATTTGCCATAAAATAGTCTTTTAGACAAACACACATTTGGCTTTAGTATACCTACACCAAAGGAACTGAGCTGTAAATCTTAGTGATATGAGATATTATCATTATTGCCCATAGTCATACAAATAGCTAAGTGGTAGAGATAGGGCTAGAAATCTCATGTCCTGAATAATTGCCACTGAAGTGGTCTTCAGTACCAGTAGCCATAAAGCATTTTGGAGATAGAGAGTATGATGGAAATGTTAATGATTAATTCAATTAGCTGTTACCATAGTTGGCTGGCCTGGTAAAAGGGCCGGGCCTCGGCAAAATTGTGAAATAAAAGAAAAGCCTGGTTTTTTAGAGCCTTCCATCCTTTTGTGAGGAGGGAGAAGGATCTGAGCTATGGAAGCTTTGCTGTGAATGAGTTTGATGGTAAACACATTGAATAACCTCTCCCAAGAGCATTGACATTGTAAAAGGACTCTTTAGAAGATGAACACAAAGGAATGTCTCTATAATTGTGAAATTTTAAGCAGTGCAATATTTTAGGTGAGCTGGATTATCTTGCCACAGCTTTGGAAAATAGCATGCAGGCCAACACTTGCTCTGTCTCTACGCCAGCCTAACAGTCACAGAACGATGGAAGTCTGGGGAATTGCCTACAAAGTCTCATGATGTATAAAGAAGAGGAGAATGGGACAAAGCACTATCTTCTGAAGAACTGTGTGGAATCCAAATCTCCTCTTCTTCCTCCTCCTTATCTCCATCAACATCATCCATCATCATCATCACCACCACCATGTAATGGTAATGGTAATTTGAAGATCTTCCCTGCCCCTTAATAGATCGAATGTAATCACATGGAGTCTGTGGTGGAGGAGTTTGCTAAATGGGTGGTAACAGACACCAGAGGAAGCTGGGAGTCAGAGCAGTTAGAAAGGAGGGAGGAGAGGATATAGACAAGGAGACAGCTTGGTATGGTGTTACTCCTTGCAGTGATAAGGTGTATTAACTTCTTTGCTGCTATGATGGATTTGGTTTTCTAAGTGTTGGGATTCAGTTTTTGGTGTTGGGATTTGACTTTCTGGTGTTTTGCTTCTGTCTTCTACATGGAGAGTCTGTTATATTTTGCAATTCAGAATTATGCTGGTATCTTCATAGTCGCCATTGGTGCTGTAAATATTGCCTTGATAATACATACCACCATCACTGCCATCATTGTTTATGTCATCCTACATGAACCCTCCATTCTATTTTCTTCTGCTTCCTCCAGAATCTTTCTCCATAAACCATCCCTTCTTGCATATGAATATATAAGACCGGTATTCAGCCTCAATTAATATAACTAACAAGATGTTCTACTCCCCAATACTTTCATCAGATGAAATACCCAGAGCTATCTAGGAGCCAGCTAGAATGAATTCCTGAGACAATTTTTTAATTTTCAGGGTGAACTTTTATGCCCCAGAAATCCTCAAATGCTACAAACCAAGGCTTAGTTTACTTTTTTATTGATTTCTAGACTTAAGGAAGCAATGAAGAAAATGTTTATAATGTAGATTAAATATAAAAATGTGTCCTGAATGCATTTTCCCCCAGAATGCTGATTGTTAAACATTTACCCTCACATCCCTAAAAATATCTCTTTGATTTTAGGCTCAATAAACCAATCAAAAGTATAAACTAAACTTGAACAAGTCTTTAATCAGTTTAAGAGGAGTGAAATGCTTCAGGGACCTGAAGAGAGTCTGAAACCTCTTGTTTTTCTCTTGGAATCTGAAAACCAGGAGATCTCTCTTCTTCCAAGCTCTCACCAATGCTGCCCCTCATACAGGCACTAAGCATTGAGTTAATCAGTCAAAGAGTCCAATGCAAATGGACTTTGAGCCCTGGTTACATCTATTTACCTTCTGCACACCCTCTCATCTAGCTTTTTTTTTTTTTTTTTTGAGGGGAGAAGGTAGGGCAATTGGGGTTAAGTGACTTGCCCAAGGTCACATGGCTAATTTTTTTAAGTGTCTGAGGCCGGATTTGAACTCAGGTCCTCCTGACTCCAGGGCTAGTGCTCTATTCATTGTGCCACCTAGCCACCCCACACCCTCTCTTCTTTTATCCTACTTGACCTTCATAGGAGACCTAGAAGCATATGTTATCTAAGTCCTTAACTGCTCATTCTGACTTTTTCTTTGGCTTCTCATCCTCTTTTAAGAATTAATGCATTAGAGTGGAGAGAGAGCTAGACCCCAAGTCAGGGGATATGGATTCTAATAATGGTTCCACCAATGACTAGTAGTGTGACCATAGGTAAATTTAACGTCATATTCTGCATCTGATAACTAGTCATAACAATACTTACACTAATAAAATGTTTAGGAATGTATTTTATAATCGTCAAAGTACTATATAAATGTGAGTTACTATTTCCAACACTTTAAGGTAGATGTTTTCTAAGGCTCTGTCCTTAGTCTTTGACCCTTCTCTCCCTACACTCTCTCCTTTGATAATCTCATTTAGTTTCACACTTTTAAGAATCATTTCTACTTGGATGACTTTCAAAACTAGATCTCCAGTCCTGACTTTTCTTTCTGAGATCCAGACCTTTGGCCCTAACTGCCTATGGGACATTTTCTCCTGGATATCCCACCAGCACATAAACATAACATGTTCAGTCTGAGTTTATCTTTCTCCCTAAACCTGCTCTTCCTTTTGACTTCACTATTTCCATCAATGGTACCATCCTGGCCCTAGTTTTGTTGTTGTTCAATTGTCTTTCAGTCATGTCTGACTCTTTGTGAGCCCATTTGGAGTTTTTTTGGCAAAGATTCTGGAATGGTTTGCTATTTCCTTCTCCAGCTCATTTTACAGATGAGGAAACTGAGCAAACAGGGTGAAGTGACTTGTCCTAAATCACACAACTCCTAAGTGTCTGAGGCTGGATTCAAACTCAGGAAGATGAGACTTCCTGACTCCAGACCTAGAACTCTATGCACTATGGTACCACCTACCTGCCCCTTTTCCTAGTCTACCATGTCCAAAACCTGAGACATTATCTTCCTTTTATCCATAACCATTTCTTTCTAATCCCACCTCCACAATTTTAGGGCAGTTCCCCATCATCCACTGTCTGCTCTATCCCAAAGAGCTAAAATATCTTTCTGCCTCCACTCTTGTCACTCCCTCCCACTGCAGCCCCAAAACCTCCAATCCATCCTTCATGCCATAGCCAGAATAATCTTCCAAACACATAGACCTGCTCAAATTACTCTGACAGCTCTTTGTTTCGCATCTCTCCAATAAACATGTTGGGCAACTAGAAGTTAGGGAGACTTGTCAGTCTGAAACCAGGAACACTTGTCTTCCCTGAGTTCAAATTTGGCTTCTTGTGATCCTGGACAAGTCACTTCACTCTGTTTGCCTCAGTTTCCTCATCTGAGAAATTAGCAGGAGAAGGGAATGGTAAACCACTCTGCTATCTCTTCCAAGAAAATTCCAAATGGGGTCACAAAGAATCAGAGACACGATTGACCACAACATACACATTAGATCATACAATAGTTACCTTGCATATGTTTTCCCCTCTTACTAGACTCTCTGTTCCATGAGAGCAACATTATGTAGTTTAAACTTCCAATCTCTTCCAGCACCTAGAACAATGCTCTGCACACAAGTCAATGCTTAATCAATGTTTGCTGAATTTAAATTTGTTGCATCACTATCCTCTTCGTTCCCAGACACATGCAGGATGGCAGCTCCCTGTGCAATCTCTGAAGTGGAGCAGGGTCTATGACATTCACCAAATGGTTAACTTCAAAAAAGGCAGCCATTTCCACCAGCTGCTTAACAGAGCTGGCTGCCCTTGGGAGATGATCAGCCAATCAAAGAGAAAAGCAGGGGGGTTGGGGTTTTTTTTGGTGTGTTTTTTTTTTTTTCAGTAACCAGATTCAACTGGGTATCTGTTGTGTAGTTGTTTGTGTAATTCCAGTTAAGCTCTGGGGAATATAGTTTGGGATAAAAGCTATTATTACCTTTATACTATTATTCCTGTTATACTGATGGCTCGTATCTGTTCTTAACATGTTAATTATATCAATGTGTTCTCTAATAACCAACCTATTGATGAGAGGAATGGATGCAGGTGCTTACTCGCTCCTTTCAGCTCCAATATTTTCTGATTCTTATATGGAGACTATGACTATTATTATTATAGTAATTAAGATGGGTAGGGAGGCCAGCTGTTTGGCTGCTTCAGATGGGGGCCTCAAGAGACCATGGCATCGGCACCTGGGTGAGGTCACCACACATCCAAGATTCGGTCCTCAGATTTACACTTTCAGAAATGTGATTTTATCAGTTGGCCTGGGGATTTTGAATATCTGATGGCTTTATTCATGACAATCTAATTCATAAGAAACTATTTGATTAACCCAAATTGCAATGAATGAATTTATAGTCAATTTAAAAAGTGCCCCAGTCTACACAAGGCACTACTTACTGGTAGACAGATCCATTCAGGAGGCCAAATTACAGACTGATAGATGAAGAGTTGGAATGGAGTCTTAGAAATCATCAAATCCAAACCCTTTAATTTTCAGTTCAGGAAGCTAAGGCCCAAAGAATTTAAGTGACTTACCCAAGGCCACACAACTAGTATCAGAGTCGGGATTTGCACTCAGTGCTTCCTGGCTCTTAAGTAGAATGCTTTCTCTAGTATACCCATGCTGCCTTCCTGAAGGTTGCTTGGTGAGCACAAAAAGAGGGTGTCCTTAAACATGAGCCTGGACCTCTAAATTCAGATAAATCTTTATATCTCTACTCTCCTCTGTCTAAACTCATGGTCTAAATGCTTGCTTCTGTCATTAATGTCCCAGATTCCAAAACTGCAGTTTATTTTATGTGATACCTTTAGAAATTCTCATGTCCCCAAACTCTAGGTGTATATAACCAACTTGGCATCCACAGGTACACAGCAATTACATATATCCATTGGCATTAATTCAGTACAAAATCTGTTGGTCCAATACACTATAATAACCCTTTGTGGGGATAAAATTACCTTGGCATACACAAGTGTGTAAGCATGGCACAAAATAAGTACTTAATAAATACTCATTGCCTGCCTGTCTAGCAAGGGGCATAACCCTCTCCATCCTAAAGAAAGCTTCCCCTTGACCTTTTATTCCATCTAGCTGCCATCTATCTTATCCTTCCGCTTCACTTTGCTCTTAATCATATTGAAAAAAACCAGGTGCCTCCTCAGCCCTTTGCAAAAGGGCTTCTGCTCCCCCCTCTCTCTTTGAGGTCACCAGGACCCCCTAATTCCAAGCCCTCTTCCCATTCTCATCCACCCTTCATCTCTCCTGTATGCATTGCATTCCTGCTTACTCCCACTCTTCCCTGATCCCATTAAAATGTAAGCGTCTTGAGGGCAGGTATTGCCTTATTTTCTGTTTGTATCCTTATTATTTAGTTCAGTTTTATCTTCTGCTACTGCCCTCTATTCTATGCTCAAACCAACTGGACAACTCTATTCCCTGAATCCCCCCTCTTGCTCTCACACTTTTGTGCCTTCCTTCACTTGGGTCATTCCATATGCCTGGAATGCTTTCTCATCATTTGTGCCTGTTAGCCTTCTTTCTACCCTTTAAAGCCCAACTCAAACATCATCTTCTTCAGAAAACCTTCTCTCACCCCTCAGGGTGCTAAGCAACCTTCCCTGATCCCCACTTCACGGTGCCCTTTCTGCTGGAACTCTCCAAAGCACCTATGGAATGTTATACATCATAACTGATCATGATTGTGTCTTCCTCATTGTAATGGAGAAAGACATTCTTCTTCCATTCCACTTCTATCCACTCCACACCTCACAGACATCTTCCTGGGGAAAAGCCACCTCTCCAGGTACAACTAAAGCCATCTTTCTACTCCACCTAGAGCCCAGTTAGAACAATGGACCAGTGAGACATACAGTAAGTCTTTGGTAAATGCATGAATGATTGATTGCACACCCTGTGTACTTTAGAATTAATTCATAATTCTAAGACTCTGTCCAGAGCCTTGCTGTCTTTCCTCTCTAACTCAAAGGTCCAAGAATTTGGGAAGGAAAATATTTATGTTCACTAACCTCTGGCTGAAATTTAGCATTTCCTTCTTTATTCTGAGAAGGAGTTCATGGACTTCACCAGACAGCCAGAGGGGTCACTGACACATGAAACTGACCTGCTTGATGCTCTCCAAAACTGAACTCTGCCTCCTGTCTCTATCCTTTTGTAGAAACTAATGTTAAGACCCAAAACTCCATCCCTACTTCTGTCTCTAAGAATGCCTAGCTTCCTTCGAGACCAAGCTCATGTTTCTACTAGGAAGTCTTTGTTGATCTTCTTAGTCTGGATTTTCTCTCTCCTTCACAAATGATCATATATATGCTAATCTATCTATATGTTCTATATACTCCCGGGGCAGCTAGGTGGTACAGTGGATAGAGTGCCAGTTCTGGAGTCAATAAGACTCCTCTTCTTGAGTTCAAATCTGACCTCAGATACATACTAGATATGTGACCCTATGCAAGTCACTTAACCATGTTGCCTCGGTTTCCTCATCTATAAAATAAGCAGGGGAAGGCAAACAACTCTACTATCTTCCCTGAGATCCCCAAATGGGATCACAAAGAGTTAGACAGTATTGAAAACAACTAAATAACTAAAATACTCCCAGTAGAATGTATTAGAGATAAATATTCAACCCCACCCCTGCCCCCATGAGGGCAGGGACTGCTTTTCAATTTTTTATGTGTTAAATTTGGCAACAGTAAAAGGTTTCTGAACACAAAAACCAAAAATTAATGAAAAATCAAACATAATGAATCTAATGTGTTTCTGGCAGCACTTGCCTGTGTTGCAGCCTGGGTTCTGAACACAAAACACGTGTACTTTGTATTGCACAGGTTCTAGTTTAGTGCCCTGTACATTGGAGGTACTTAATGCATGTTGATCAATGGAAAGGCCAGAATGTTGTTGGTACTGTTGTGGTCTAGGGGTGCTAGGAACCTGCAATGCAAGTGTTCAAGGAGAGTATCTGTCTTGAAAGAATTTGACTACTCAAGCCTTCCAACCCAAGTAGCAAATTTATTTGAGATGCCAAAACAAGTGGCCAGATTCCTAGGGAGTCTGTGCATTTGATAGGGACAAGACTGATATTTTTATAGGGAACTAGATCGTGGGAAGATTTGAAAGGGATTAAGGAGTGGAGAATGGAGAATTGGGCTGGGGTAAGGGCCACAATGAAAGGATAGCTGAAAGGATTATAATGGGATGAGCCCTATGTCTCAGGCAAAATTCAGGGATCTCAGTTCAGGGGCTGAATTTCTGAAATTCATGGAAAAGTCCAGGTGGAGTCCAGACCCCATACCCTGTCAATACTAGTAGAAATTAGATCCCTGAGAAGAGTAACTGTTTGGGTATGCAAGAGTAACATGAAGTTTGAAGCAAGGGTGAGGCAGCCAGGAGCTGTGCTGTCGAATCACCAAAATGATCACAGACATCATTCTGATATTTTTCAACATTCTCCTTTATCTTGGTTCCCTGACCAAAGGAGTCACATATTATTGCTTCTTTCTTTTTTTCAATTCAGAGGAATCTGTCACTCATTTAATATAACAGAGAGAGCGAGCAAAAGACAGCCCCAAACAGACTAAGCCAACTGTTAAGCTTTCAATGTGGGCATTTATACCTTGAGAATCAGCAAATGCTACAAGTCAGGTTTAGAGTTGTTTTGTTGATTGGCTAGACTTAAGAAAGTGATGGAGAAAATGTTAATAATAGAGTTGTTGGTGACCCTTTGTGACTCCATTTGCAATTGTCTTAGCAAAGATGTAGAATGGTTTGCCATTTTTTTTCTCCAGCTCATGTTACAGATGAAGAAACTGAGGGAAACAGGGTTAAGTGACTTGCCCAGGGTCACACAGCTAGGCTAGATTTGAACTCAGAGAGATGAGTCTTCTCGAATCCAAGCTGGCACTCTATCCACTATGGTAGATTAGTCTTAAAAGTGTGTGGATCGGGCATTCTCCACCTCTCACCCAGCCAGTTGTTAAATATTTCCTAACATGAGTAAAGGCTCAGCCCTCTAAGGGCCACAAAAGTCTCCTGATGAGCAGAGCCTACAAGCACTCTTTCCTGAATTATTACCAGAACACAAGGTATATAAAACATTTTGTATTTGTAAATTCATCACTCAGTCCCCTTCACAGCCTTGTTGAGGGATGGAATGACTAATCTGACAGTGAGTAAAGTAAATTCAGGATTTAAAACTTCAGTTTCCTTAGAATTTAGATAAACAGAAGCAAAGAAGGGAGCTGAGAGCTAGACTGTAGGCTGCTGTTAATTACCACATCTTCGCCAAATTAGATAAAGGGATAAAGAGGAGAAGAATATGATTGCAAGCAATTACAGTAGTTACAACCTGGCTTGTTTAAATAAACTATCAACTCTAAAAAAGGATAAAAGTAAATACATTACCTCAATACTTCTTATAGAAGTGTGAATAAGGCAAAAAAACAAAAAGGCACTACATAACAAGCATGTTGAAAGAGCTCTGAGATTGCCTCAACCAGGAAATATGGATCTGGAGTACAAAGAGATGTTGGTAATTAGATGGCTGGAGTCAGGAGAAACCCGAGTTCAAATTAGACCTGGGACACTTACTAGCTGGGTGACCCTGGGCAAGTCACTTCACCCTGTTTGCCTCAGTTTCCTCATTTGTAAAATGAGCTAGAGAAGGAAATGGCAAACCACTCTGGTATCTTTACCAAGAAAACCCCAAATGGAGTCACAAAGAGTCAGACTGCCCCAAGCATGTGAAAACTTGCCCAGGTGGAATGGGTGAATAAAGAACATTTTGCTCCAAGGCCACGAAGGTGCTGAAGTTTAGTGCTTAGAGTTTGGATGGACATTGAAGATGCTTATCCCAGACCATTGCTAATCCTCTTGACTTTTGTCTTGCCATTGGACTTCAGTGGCTTTGAAAAAGAGTGTGAAGCTGATGACTGTGTGGAGTGTACATTCTAACCCTCTCACCCAGCTGGTTGTTAAATGTTTCCTAACATAAGTAAACTTTGTGCAGCTCTGCCTCACTTAAATACAATTTATGCTCAAGTCTAGATATCAACCTATGATGATGCTGGTCCTCTTCTAAAAATGAAGGGATGGACAACATAAAATATCGGAGGCAAGATTAGAACTCAGGTCCAGTGCTCTACCCACTGTACCACCCAGACACCTAAGATCACGACAAGATTCAAACCCAGGTTTTACTTGAAATGGACACTCGGACAGAATCACCAGGCCAAGACCATCAGTAATCGAATTCAGGAAGCGTTTATTAGCTGGCCAGCGGCAGTCCTAGGGGTAAAGTCCCAGGAGCTGCCCCGAACCCCAGTAGACACACAGTTTAAATAGTCCAAAAGCCACCATCGTATCAGGGGCAGGCTGGTCAGGCAGGATATGGGGCGGGGGCACTCTTAGATAACACAGGTTGTTCAGTGACCAAAGGGAGGATTTTTGGGTTTACAAGGCTTACTACTTTAGTCGGATGAGATGAGAGTGGGCTGGGGCACACTGGGTTAAAGATGTTCGATAACCTAGCGGAATGGAGGATTCTTGGGTTTACGAGAATTCAGGATACAAAGATGGGCCCCTCGTAAGCCAGTGAAATGTCAAGGCATACTACTTCACTACTGATTGTCCCGCCTTTGAATTTCCATCACACCAGCCTGCCTCTACCAGTAAGACTATCTGTCCTAGGGAATGGCGGAAGCTCCACTTTCTGACCACCAATAATAACATTATTGTCAGCACTCTACATTAAGGCACTTGATTATATTCCAGTTTGCTCTTCATTCTGGATAGTGATGAGATAATATATGTCAAGCACTCGGTAACCATGAAGCAACCTTTTCACAAATATGAGCTACCATGCTTCTCCCATTTTTTTCTTCATGCCCACGTGTCTGGTCTCCCCAGCACAATTGTAACTGTAAGCACCCTGAGGGCAAGGAATATGTCATATTTTTTCTGTATCCTTCCCTGGGGTTTGTAATCAATATAAAACTTATAAGAATAGGTCCAAAAGCCTTTATTTTACTGCTGCATATTGGGTAATTTTGCATCATAAAAATACTATCAAAAGATACATTACACCCAAAGAGGAATCCTGAGAACCTGAGAAAAGTTCAGAGGAAAACAAAAAACAAAACAAAACAAGAAGATGAAAAGGTTTGGGAATAACACCTTTAAGGATATGTGAAGGAAGCTAGTAATTAGGGCATGCCTGGTTCCAGCTGTGTGACCTGGGGCAAGTCATTTCCCCTCCTCTGAACTCAGATTCCCTCATCTGTAGAAAGAGAGAGGATTGAACTCGATAATCCCCCTTCCAACTCCAAATTTATATAATGAGATTATTCCTCCCAGAGAAGAGATGGTTGAGAGTCAGATTAATAAAGACGTATAGTAAGTGCTGAAGGACCCTTAACAGACAGGGGTAAACAGTTGCTTCCCATTTCCAAAGTGGACGGAAGCAAAGGGAACGAGTGGAAACTGGAGGGATTTAGATTAGAAAGAAGACATTTCCAGCCAGAGAGGTCTGTTGAGCGGCTGAATGGGTTATTCTAGGGTGGTGCCTCCTCAGCTCAGATCCTTATAATGTAAATAAGATAGATTTTCATTTCTGGGAGATGACTAAGCTTCAGATTTGCCTAAAGGCTGAACCTGAGGATTTAGAGCTGGAAAGGATCGTGTAATCCCAACCTCCCCATTTTACAGCTGAGGGGGAACCGAAGCAAACCCTGAGGAATGAGACGGTTTGCTCCAAATCACACCATTACTATGCAGCAGAACCAACATTTAACCCCAGACCCCTCCCTCCCCGCCCATAGTGCCACAGTGTTGGATTTGGAAGGGAGTTTACGGCCACACCGCCCTGAGGCTCATTGATTTTTAGGGTCACCCGAGCGCCAAGCCGCAGAGGCTGGATTCAAACCTAGGTCTTTCCATTCCTCTCCTCTCCGAGAATCGGACTTCTCTGCACAGGGAGGGCAGGAGAGGAGAGGATGCGCCTGAATATTAAGCATCCTTGCTGCTTGGCTCTGCTCTCCTTCCATTTCCGTATCTGGTTTTCTTTATTTGTCCACAGAGTGTGTGATTACCATTCATTCCCTCCTTTTGCATTCTCTGGGGGCTTATTCCTTATACATGATTATATACTCATCAGCTCTAACAGGACTGTTGGTTCCCGGGTGCGGGGGCCTTTAAGATGAACTGGCTGAGGACGTGGGATCGCTACAGGGTGTTGGAGGTTGGAGCCTCCCCTGGGCTCGAGGCTCCAAAAGCTTCTCCTGGCAACAGCGGAGCTGGAAATCATGACTGCTATTTATTAATTCCTCTGCTTCGCAGGTGCTGGGTAATAGGGACAAATTAAGGGGAAGAAGCCGATAAACAGACTGTTTTTTAACAAGTGACTTTATTCGCGCAAAAGCAAACCAGAGGCACACGGCCATGCAGCCCAGTAATTAGACCACGCGCGGGTTTCAGCTCCCAGGTTTGAGCTGGCTGTGTTTTGAAAGGGCAGAACAACTCAGTTGCCTGAATGTCCTGGGGGAGAAAATTCCACTGGGACAGATGATTACCATGCTGTCATGGAGGAGGAGGGCCGAGGCAGCCCAAGGAGGAAAGCGATTCGCCGAATGCTCTTTGGAAGAACCAATAGTGGCTCGGATCAAGGCTCACCCTGCCTGATGCTGCTGGATTGTTTAATAAATGCTCAGGGCTAAATTCTATCAGTGCAAACTCCCTGGCTAGTCCACGGGCTTCCGTCGGGGCTGGAGTTTCTGAGGGTGGGAGGGGCAGGGTAATGAGAATGTAAGGGGCGCTTTCCGTCTCCACCCGCCCACTGAGCTGCTAATCCCTTGGGCGAAACCTTTACGCTCAGCCCTTAGGACTCTCGGTGCTTGAGAAGAGAATGCTAACATTTGCTGCTCTAGTAAATGTTAGGAAGCTCCTTGAGCTTAGTAACGGCTTCACTGCTGCTACTGCTACCAATGATAAAGATAATGAAACGTCAGAAGAGGTGAAGCCCTGTAAGCATATCCAGCCACCTGGGGATATTCTCCGGGCTGGACCCTCCCATTGCACACAGAAAGTAGCAGGGTGTAGGGGAAAGAACAATGAATCTGGAGTCAGAGGCCCCGAGTTCAAAGTCTGACTGCTATTACTGCTACTTGTGCGAGCCGTCATACGCAAGTCACGTTCCCCCAACTCACGCTCCTGATCTAAAGACGCATGCTAAGGTGACCTCCAGTTCTAAATCAGGGGTTCTTAACCTTTTATGTTTATTTGTTTCACAGACCCCTTTGGCAGTCTGGTAGAATTTAAACCTTTCTTAAGATTATGTTTTTTAATAATTGAAGGAAATACTAAATTACAATTAAAGGTCAGTAAGAATAAAGATGTATTCTTTCCCCCCATCCACATTCACAGGTCCCCTAAAATCTATTTACAAAGCTGCAAAGGGTCAACAGACCACCGGTTAAGAATACCTTTTCTAAATGATATGATCTGCCCATTTTCCTAATATTCCTTGGAATTTCTGGAGTGGCAGTGAGTCACTAGGCAGCTAGCTGGTGTAATAAATAGAGTTGGGGGTAGGGGGCTGGACTCAGGAAGACCCTGTGTTCAAATCTGATCTCAGACACTACCTTGTGACCCTGGGCAAGTCACTTCACCTTGTTTGCCTCAGTTCCCTCATCTGTAAAATGAACTTGAGAAGGAAATGGCAAACCACTCTGGTATCTTTGCCAAGAAAACCCCAAATGGAGTCAGGAAGGGTTAGACACAATTGAAATGATTGAACAACAACTGAAGTTAGCTATCCTTAGCAACCTCCATATTTTCTTATTTCTTTGTCCCATGTCTGAGCCTGTTCTAGGTCAGTCCAGTCAACAGCTTCTCTCCTCATCCCTTTCTCTTTCACTCTGTTACTCTCTCCTCTGCCTCACCCATCCCTTATACCATTTCTCTTTCCCTTTGTTCCTTTCCTCTTTACTTTCTTCTCTCCTCTAACTCCTTGTAGCACACTTCTCCTGGCTTTCTGTTCCCCTACCTTCACCACCATCACTCTTTTACCTTCTTTTATTCCTCCCCTGGATTCTTCTCTTCTCTCCCATCACCCCACACTTCAAAAATATAGTACCAGTTTTCCCTTTTGTTCTGATTTTTCTTTCACAACATGACTAATGTGGAAATATGTGTGATATAATTTTATATGTATCAGCCCATATCAGATTGCAAGCTGTCTCAGGGAGGAGGGAGGAGAAAAATTTAGAACTCAAAATTTTACAAAAGTGAAAGTTGAAAACTAAAAATAAATAAATTTTTAAAAAGAATTGATATATATATACATACATATACACATATATTTATGTATGTATATGTGCATGTGTGTATATATGTATGTATGGTATCAGGACAGCCCAATACTGCAACGTAGAATCCCAGAATCTAGAGACCAGCTAGTCCAGTAAGTACCTAAATAAGACTCCCTTTTGCCACATCCCTGACAAGTAGTCATTCCAAGATTGTGGGAGGAGGTGAAGTTACGACCTCCAGAAGGCACCTCATTTCACTTCTGAAAAGAGCTAATCGGAAGTTTTTCCTTGCAACAAGGACCACACCCTAACACCTGGCACAGTGCTTTGTACATAGAAGCATAACAAATGCTCATTGATGTGATCGATCCTGTCCCTCCCATCTTCTCTCTAGGATAAACATTCCCAAACATTCAGTTAGTCCTCAGATTTCATTTTCTCAAGGTCTTTCACCTTTCTCACCAACCTCCCTCTCTATGTTCTCTAGTTATTCAATTTGTTTCCTAAAATGTGGCCTCCAGAATTAAATGCAGTACTTCCAAAGTGCTCTGACTAGGACAGAGCATTAGAGGGCCTTGACCTCCCTAGTCCTTTACTATGCCTTTCTTAATTCAGCCTAATATACGATTAGCTGTTTTTTTTCTTGTTATCTGTACCAAACTGTTGCCTCCCATTAAGCTGGTAGTTCAACAATAATACTTCCAGATCTTTTCCAGACAAACTAATCTCTAGCCAGATACTTTTCTGCCCCAATCTGGCACATGTGAAGTTTATTTTTGGAACCCAAACTTAAGAAATTACATTCATCCCTATCCCTTTACATTTACCCCTACATTCCATCTAACTAGATTTGGCCCAATATTCCAGTCAGTTGAGGTATATTTGCATCCTAATTTTGCCATCTAACATATCTCTCCCAACTTTGGGTCATCTGCAGATTTGATCAACATATCATGTATGCTTTTATCTATAATTGATAAAAAATATTTGATACCAGGGAAAGCACAGCTCCCTGGGACATTTCACTCTTCTTGAACTGACATATAATTATACTGATTCAAAACATCCAGTTTTGAATCAGTATAATTATACTATCACATCTATTCTAGCCCATATATCCCTTCATCTTGTTTACAAGAATATCATGAGAAGTTCCATTAAATGCTTTGCTAAATTCTAGGTAAATTCATAATTAGACATGAGTTTAGGGAAACAACATTCCCCTGATCTGTGTATCTCATGACCCCATTAAGAAAGGAAGTGATGTTAGTGTGATGTTCTTAACAAAGCCATGCTAACTCTCGACTGTTCTTTTAGCTGTTCCCTAACTATTTCTTCAGGGCAGCTAGGTGGCACAGTGGATAGAACACTGGGTTTCCAATATGGAAGACTCATCTTCCTGAGTTCAAATCTGTCTTCAGATACTTACTAGGTGTGTGACCCTGGGCAAGTCACTTAACCCTGCTTGTTTTAATTCCCCATCAGTCTGGAGAAGAAAAAGGCAAACTACTCCATTATCTTTAACAAGAAAATCCCAAATGGAGTCACAAAGAGTCAGCCATGTTTCACCAACAGCAATCTCTTTATTAGTATGTTCTGGAATTTCATCAGGAATCAAAGTTAAACTTATTAATCTGTAGTTTACAAGCTACATTCTCTTTCCTCTTTTGAAAATCAGGACACTGTTTGTTCTTCTCCAATCACAGGATTGTAGATTTAAAGCTAGAAGGGCCCTTAGAGACCACTGAGTGTGAGCTTTCTCATTGAGAAGACGAGGAAATTGAGGCCCAAAAAGTGATTTGCCCAGAATAGCATAGCTAGTAACTGTCTAGGGCGGAGTTTGAACCTAGATCTTCAGGATTCTCCACCCCACTGCAATCGTGGCCCATGGTCTTTCAAGGGTCATCGACAGTGACCCAACAGTCCCCTTTGCCCATTCTTTCATACCTTGGGATGCAGCTCATTTGGGTCAAATGATCCTGCCTCATTGAGGTACTCTTTTACTCTCTCCTTACTTATCTTAGCTATCAACTCCCCATTAGCCAATTTTATTCTTCCTTTAGCAATCCAAGGATCACTCTGGCTGCTGAGATGGCAACATGGTGTACCATGCATTAAGCAGTATAGGATGGGAGGAACAAAGCATCTTTCCTCACTGAGCCCAGTCTGAAGGGATCTTTTCCTCAGAACTTCTGTAACAATTACTGCTTGTACCATATATTTGACAATTAATTATCTTTTGCCTCGTGACACTTCTGGTTTTGCCTTAAATGCTTATTTAAATCTTTCTTTGTTATATGACTTTTCAAGTGGTTGTGTTTTTGTAGCCCTGTATTTATGCCATGGATGTACACCTCCCATTTCTCTGGTTTCCATGGGGACCTTCACACTCTGGGAGGGCAGGAACAGAGGGCTGACAGGTACCCAGAACTGAAAAGTGAACTGTCTTACTGAACTCAGGCTCTTTAAAAATGACAGACTGGACTGCCTGATAGAGGAGCTCCCCTGAAATACCATTCCATGGCATACCCTGAGACAGAGTTGGACCCTCCTGGCAGGGGTCACTTTCCCCTATCCCTGTCTTAGGCATCACAGAGCACAGTCAGGGGCCATCACAACCTAAGACACTGGAGAAAGCCCTGATAGAGCTCAGTGAGAGGAGTGGCAAGAATGGCTTGGTTGGTTTGCTGAATGAAGGTAACAAGGAGAAAACTGAGGGAGTTCCTAACTGGGAGCCTTCTGAGAAATTGCCCACAAGCCAGGAAAGTAGCATGAGATTATATAGTTCTACCATTCTATGATTGTGAGATTGGGGAAAGGGTTGGTTGGGGCAGACAGGAGCTCCCCTCTGCCAATAGCTCCCTTGGGGAAAGTGTGTATAGTATGTGAACTCAACCATTAAGGAGGTAACAGCTGCTGCTGGACCCAGAAACACCAGACCCTTTTACCTGAGCAGTGAGCAGACTCCTGGGAAGTCTCAATTCTCTGTTCATTATTTTTCTCTTGCGTATAGTAAATGTATTTTAAGCCTTGATTTATGTCACTAAAAGTGGGACAGGAAATAAGAATCTAATGGGAAATGAAACATAAGCTATTTCTAAGCTATATTAGGGTGGGGGGAAGGAGAGTTTCTGGAGTAAATTCCAGGTGGGAGCACAATGAGCCAAATTTGGGATAAATTCATGAAATAGTCTATGAAAATGATTCTTTTACATCTGAAAAGCACTAGATTGAACCAATAGAAACCTGAACCAAGTTGGAGGGAAAAGGGGTGGGGAATGACTGTATTTAAGACCAACTTCCTCCAACCACAATATTGGTTCTTTACCTGTGGGAGGCAGCCAACTAGCCTTTTTACTAGACAGCTAGAAAATACTCTCTGATTTTAATGCCTTCTTTGAGATATCGGGATTAAAACTCTCAAGACATTTTCTTTACCCAATGAGACTATAAGCTCCCTGAATTCTGGGATGAAATCTTACATATTTTTGCATCCTTCATAACAGCCCAGCAAAATGTCTTTAATCAACAAGGCATTCAATGGCTATGTTGTGATTTGATTAGATAGCAGTTTACTAACCCTCCTCACAATGGTTCCCCTTCTGGCCACACTCTTCTAATCACCTCAGAACTCACCCATGCTCCCCAAACTTTCTCCTTTGTACTTTCTGTTGTGATCCTTCTAACCTTGTCTTGGTTTTCTCTTGTTGTCCTACCAATCATTCACAGGACAATTTCCCTGCATTACTCCAAGGAGTAGACCAACTCTACAAGACAAAACAAAAACGCAACATAGCATTAGAATCTGATCTCTTATGATTTAACTTTGAAGAATATGGCTTCTTATTCAGAGGATCATGTATCTAAACATGAGAGGGATCTTTGAGGTCATATAGTTGAACTCCTTAACTTTACAGATGAGGAAACTGAGGCCCAGGAAGGTTAAATGACTTGGAGGGAGCATAAAGCATGGGAAAGAACATTAGATTTAGAATAAGAGAATCTAAATGAAAATACTGGATCTGTTCCTTATTACCCAGGTGACTTTAGGCAAATCACTTCACCTGTCTTAGACTAAAAGACCCTAAAGTACCTCCAAGCTTGAAATTAATTCTGTGATCCTGGGGTAAATCTGATTTGGGTGATTTCCTGGGTAAGCTTTGCTCCTAAATTGAAGAGAGCTCATTGGGAAGGATACAAATGTGGGTCTAACAATGCCTTGAGACCCATTTAGCCCATAAACTATCCTTTCCTGACCTACAAATAGTAAGGCATTCTAGGTCAGTACTTCTACTCTTTTAAATGTCTTTAATGAGTTCCTTAAAGCAGTTATCAAAATATCATTTTATTATATTAAACAAGAATTTCTTGAATGCCCTATTTAAGGGAAAAAAATCCTTGCTTTCAAGGGGTTTATATTCTACTGATCTCACCTGCTTTAAAATGTTTGAATCAACAAACAATGACTGAGCCTCTACTCCTGCAGTGATCCTGGTCTGGGGGTGATCTGGAATTCTCAAAGGCTGCCAATAGAGACTAAGACATGGCAGGTCCAACCAAGCCCAGAAAGCTTTAAGAACCAGTCCACCTCCCCCAAATTCTGGGAGGCTTATCAATAAAAGGTAGAGCAGCAGGTGATGATTTTGTCAGGTAGCACAGGAACTCATGAAGACCTCTGTCAAGATATTAGGAGAGACCCTGTTTTCCAGGGCTAAGGCCCAGCAAGCAAGCTATGCCCTGAGCTTAGCATAACAACAATCCTTTGCTCTCACCCTCTGGACAACCACTACTGCAACTAAATCACAAAAGTGATGGTCTCTAAGCTCGGACAAACACCAACAGGCCCAGACATGAAGCTCAACTATGAACAGACTTTTTGTCACTAGACAATCTTGGCTCACAGTTGTGCCTGGCCACTGTTGTGACACTATACTGTTTGATTCTTTGTCTAGCCACAAATATATAAATCAAGGTTTGGTCAAACTAAGGTAGGTTCCTTTACTAGGGGTAGGGACCCAATATATGTGTATAAAGCCAATCACAAGCAGCTCTCCTGAGGACTGCTGCTGTGAATAATTTTAAGGATCTGATCACATAGTACAGTGAACTCTCTATTTATTTAGTAATAAACTAAAGCAAAACATTCAAGAAACTAAAGCACAACATTCACACCAATATAACATTTAACAACTTATTGCTATGGTGGCCACATAGTCTTAAACAAAACATATCATTCAGTAAGTCACAATCTCCTCAATCAATATAAAGTACCCATCTAAAGTCTTCCTTCATCTTGACTTAAGGCTGGCTTCCAATCATCCTTAAGTCAATCATCCTTAAGGGGTAATCATCATTAAACCAATTACCCTTAAGGGACAGTGAAAAGTATAAGGCCGTCTACCCCTAGGTCACAGTAAATTACAATAGCATCAGTCACTATTGAGTACCCAAGTAAAGTTCTCTTTCATCTTGACTTGAGGCTGGCTACCAAATCCCATGGCTCCTCCTTTATGGGCTGACTGCTCCCAGCTCTTGCCTGGACTCACAGGGAGGCAGCTCTCCACTCCTGTTTCATAAGGACTGCTCCACTCCAAGCCCTTTGCAGTTTCTGTTTCTAGGAAGACAAAGCTTAACAGAACTACAATATTTACACACATTGCCAGCACTATCATTTCAATTCACCTTCTGTCTGATAAAGTAACACAAACCAACAGACAAAGCTTCTGTCTGAGAAATCAAACACAAATTAACAATAAAGTCCCAGGGTTTCTGTAAACAGCAGTAAAAATCCTCTTTCAGGACTTCTGTAAAGGGCAGCAAAGTCCTCTTCCAGGGCTTTTGGATCATCAATAAAGTCCTCTTCCAGGACTTCATTACAAAAACAACAGACAAGGCTTTTGTCTGACAGACTAACAGACAGAGTGCTACAGAGTGCTGAAATAAAAAAGCATTCTCCCTCTCAGTTCTGCTGGTCCCAAACTCATGCTCAAATTTTTATCTGCTCTGTTCTTTCCTGTTCCATCCTTCCTGTTCAGCTCTTTCAGCAAGTTCCTCTCACTGGGAGCTCCATGTGATGATGTTAGACCTATTAAGGGCAAGGAAGGTCTCCAAACTCCCTTTGACCTATTAAGGGCAACACAATGTATACTGTGTCCAACAAAGACTTGACACAATCAAAGGCAAAGCTCAAAGGCACTTGAATAGCTGAAACTAGGAGCAAAATACTATTTTTCTTGCCATTGCAATGTGTCTAATTTCCCTCCTTGCTTGCAAGTCATTTACTTCACTTTGAAATTAAACGTCTGATTGATTCCTGGCTCTCCTGTCTCTTCCCTGCTTTGTTCATCTCTGGCCATGCCCAAGTTGACATTAATTGGTGTCAGAAGTGGGATTGGACACAGATGGATTCTCCAGTACCAGCAGGAATGGACCAAGTATCACTGAAGATTTATTTCTCCAGAGTCTGACACACACCGCCGCCCCACCCCACCCCCACATCTGGTGAGTCCTCTTCCCTTGTTTTTGCTCCAATATTTGAGTTCGCACCTTGGTTGAGCTCAACATTCTTTGTGGGGAAAACTCCTGGGCCCTCCAGTGATCCAATTCATCTCAGGATCTCTCTGGGAAGGATATCCTTTCTTCATGCCCTCTTTCTGTAACCAACTATTCCTGCCTACTCTGCTTGGCTCCAATCTCCAAGAGACTGCATGTTCCAGGCCAGGAGGCTCTTACCTGCTCTATTCTAGCCCCCCATCCCCCTCACCCCTACCTCCACACCATCCCATCCCCCAAGCTAAAAGAATGTTCAGTTAGCTCTGTGTCTCTCTTAAACTGGTAAACGCATGCTGGCTACAGATTGTGACTGTGTGATTTGTTAGAACTCTTTGTGTTTATCTGTATCTGTCTTATTGTTTTGTCTGTTTGTATCTTTGTAAAATGTCAAATGTCTCTGTTATATTTGTGTTGCTTGTAGATTCTATTGCCTTGAAAGAGTTAAAATGCGGTCAACGAGAAAAACAGAAAAACAGGATTGTAGCCAAAAAGTTTTAAACAGTGGGAAAGATTAATGAACTTTCACCCAGTAAGCAGGACTAACCCCCACTTTAGACTTTCCTTGGGAGATTAGGTTATAAGAAAAAAAAACCTGCAAGACGTTTTCCCCCCTGTCATTTCAGGTTTGGTTATGCTGGAATTATAGAAATTAAGTTGATAATCAAAGTTGGTATAACTGCTAAAAATGTCTTAGCACATTTTGGAGCTTTGAAGATTTATCATTTTTAAGACTCCTGGGATTTGGGGTAATTCTAAGAACTCACTCCTTTCTGAAATATCTTAGGAAGTTTTGGGGTACCACTTTGTAGAATTCATTTTAGGGAAAAATAAGGATTACATTTTTTGTAAAATTAGATGACATTTCTTTTGAAGACTGATGGCTTTGTTATGCTAGGGAAATGAAGGAAGGCAGCTAGTTTGGAAGTGAGCAGAGACTGAAGAAAGAAAAAAATAGGCAAATGGTTTGGACCTTATAGTCACCTCTTGTTAACCTTTCTTTGATTATGAAAAGAAAAATTATTGTTTAAACCAAAGATGTCCTGTGAGCACCCCAGTTCAGAGACCCCCTCCCTCTTATTCTGTTAGCCCTCTCATCTCAGATCAGTTTCCTAAATACAGGTGTTAAAATAAAAATGCCAGAAAAATGCAGGGAGATTTGAATTACGTTCCAGTTGCAGAAATGTATTGGTCATATAATCTTAGGCAAGTTATCTTGTTTGCTACAGTTTTCTGATCTGTAAAGACAAAAAATAATAATGATACCCACCTCTCAGAGCTGTTGTGAGGATCAAGATGATATAATGATTGTAAAGGGCTTAACACAGTGACTGGCATATGCTAAGCACTACATTATTATTATTTATTTAATTGAATTTTATTGTTCCATACCAAATAACTTTAAAAAGAGTTTAAAATGCCAAAGGTAATAAGAGTAATGATTTTTATATGTGATAATTTGGAAATGCAATTGATGTCATTTGAAGTTTTGTTTCCTGTTTTAAATATATGATATTGTTTATGTTATTATATTTTTAATTCTCTTATATTATGAAATTTGAGAGACTATTACAACAGAAATGCTGTTAGACAAAACAACTTTTTAATCTAGATGCTATTACATATAAATTGGGTTTTTAAAAGAATGTGATAAAAAAGTAGATATTTAAAAATTGTTAAATAATGAAGTATATTTTGCTATGAAAACAGATGATAATAATATTAAGTTTGCTATAGTAGCAAAATTTCATTTGAAAATTTTGACTATTGTGAAAGTATATATGGTGATTTAAAGATGTAGTTTCAACACATCAGTCATGAATCAACTATCAGGTATTTGCTGTATGTTTGAAGCCCCAGAATATGGGTAGTTTTAATTTATAAGTAAAGGATAAATGAAATGTTAACTATTAGGGAAATATCAGGAAAGACATTCAAGCCCTAAGTTGTGGTTAGTGAAATTTTGTTATATAAGGTAAAAATTCCTGGGACTGGAATTTACTATTGCTTTGAGCTTTGGTTATAGGGATAGTTGTCTGAATTGTCATGAAACCAATAGTAGAAAATAGCATGTGCTGTGGTTTGGGAACAGCTAAAAGTGGATGTCTGTGCCTAGGAAAAGTTTTGGGGATGATTTTGGAATGGCCTAAGGTAGGATGATCTTGACTTTATTTTCCCATTGTGCTGTTACTTTTCTGAAAAGGAAATTTTCCCACCTGGTTAATCCTTAGCCTTGCTTTTAACACCCTGTGATTACACGATTGACTGTCATGTATGACTCATGCCTGGGATCAAACAGAACTAAGGGAGTTTCCCCCCTGCCCTCTATAATATATGACATTATGGTGCTATGTCCCACTTTTTACTTTTATAGCAAATTTCTATAATTAAGAAGTTCTGTAAGTCAATACTAAATCTATTAAATAATAGACGGATACTGAATTATCTCTGAATTACTATAATAAGAGGCAAATGTGAACTTCTTGAAATTTTAACCTGTATCTGTGGTCAAATTATAATATAGGAATGATATTCTCTAAAGGAGGAAATTATTAGAAAAAGTACTGACAAAAGATGTAATGTAAAACAATTTTCTAAATAAATGGAATGGTGAATTTTGAGAAAGCAACAGGGTTAGGTTGTTTTCTCTAAGAACTATGTACAAATGCAAATGTATGATTGGCTTCAAAATTTATGTCAGGAAGACTCAGGTTTTGAGTATGTTTTAGTAATAAGTCATATAAACTGAAATTCTCTGAAGTTTCAAAATTGGAGAACTAAATTTAAATGATTGTACTAAATTATATTGTCAGAATTATCTAGGAACCTCTAGATTTGGAACTAGAAAAGTAGAGAGCTGTCTTGAGAAGAAAACTTATTGTCCAAGAAGAGATATTTAGGGACCTAATAACTACTTGAAACATTTGGGACTCAGAATGTGCTGAATAAATGGATATTGAGAATGGATGGGTTTCTAGGATATAAGGAGAACTGATAGTAATTAATATTGGTGACAACTATTGTATTGCTTTGGTCTTTTGTTTCAAGATGTTTATGTTTAAGCTTTCTTGGTTACCTTGGTGACGTATAAATCTCTCTTCTTGAAACTAGTTCATTGTGAGCCCTCTAAGTAGTTTGATTTGTAATATGACCTGACTTAATGTAATTATGATTATGAATTTGTGAAAAACCTTATTGCATCATTTGAACCTAGCCCTCCATGGCTGAAAAACTGGACCATCTCTACGTGCTGTTTAGAGATGCTGACCAGAAACTCAGATCCAAATAGTGAGGCAACGTGTTTTCTCACAATTGTCAATAAATCACTATTTCTAAGTGCCCCTACCAAATCCTTCTGACTACTCCCACAGCTGCCAAACTTGTGGGTGTGGACTCCTGAATCATCTGAATAAAGCCCCTGCTCCTGAGTGGATGACAGAGCCCTCAGAGGACCTCAAGGTTCTTCCAGTATGGACCTAGGAGCAACCGACACTCAGACAAGACAGCTGTCCCAAGATGAGGGCTGAGTATGCTGTCCTAGTCTTATTTTTTCTCTTCCCTTTTGTTACATGTCCAACCACCAAGGCAAGAGTATGTTGGCATTTTCTCCCTCTACATTCTTGCCCCCCCTCTTTTTTTTACTTACAAGCAAACAATGTCTAAACAAGACCTATTCAATTCAGTATCTTGTCCTGGCCCAACTGGTGTCTTGTGTTATCTTGACTAATACCTGCCTCTCTTCTATTGGCCAGAAAGACCCCCTCACATTGGCCAGAAGGGGGAAATGTCAAGATATTAGGAGAGACCCTGTTTTCCAGAGCTAAGGCCCAGCAAGCAAGTTGTGCCCTGAGCTTGGCATAACAATAATCCTTTGCTCTCACCCTCTGGATGACCACTACTACAACTAAATCACAGAAGTGATGGTCCCTAAGCTCGAGCAAGCACCAACAGGCCCAGACACAAAACCTGGTTATGAACAGACTTTTTGTTACTACACAACCTTGCCTCACTGTTGTGTCTTGCTGCTGTTGCTACACTATACTGTTTGACTCTTTGTCTAACCACAAATAAATAAATCAAGGTTTGGTCACACTAAGGCAGGTTCCTCCTACTAGGGGCAGAGCCCTAGCACATGTGTCTAATTTCCATCCTTGCTTTCAAGTAATTTCCTTCACTTTGAAATTAAACTTCTGTTTGATTCTTGATCTCCTGTATCTAACCTGCTCTGTTCAGTTCCAGTCATCTACAGGTTAGAGGCTGGTTTGGTCCAGTTGACACCACATAGCTGTGTAGATGGAGGGTGCCCTGACACTGGCTTTTTGAAGTATTGGAGAAGCATGTGTCTGGGAGGCATTGTCCCTTGTTCTGGGACCAAGGGATTGCTCTTGTTATCACAATAGGCTTTCCCAAGCTACCTGGTCAACCTTACTTCTCTTATCTCTTCCCACTAAGTATTTTTTCAGTAGTGTCTGACTTCATGACCCCATTTGAGTTTTCTTGGCAAAGAAAATGAAGTAGTTCTCCATTTCCTTCTCCAGCTCTTTCACAGATGAAGAAACTGAGGCAGAGATAAGTGACTTGCTCAAGGTCACACAGTTACTAAGTGTCTGGGATCATATTTGAACTAAGGAAGCTGAGTCTTCCTGACTCCAGACCTAGCGCTTTATGCATTCTGGCACCACCTAGCTGCCCTTTAGCCACCTCCTACTCCCAGGTCAAGCATTCTTCCCAGGTGCTCTTACTCAGTACCCTTTTGAATTAGATGTCTCCACATGTGTTACAGGAAGACAGGATGACCATAAATAGGGTGGGAGTTGGGGTTGGGGCAGAGCATACCTAAGAAGATTCTGAAGAGGCAATATGTTAGAGCTTGAAGGGAACTTAGAGTGGTCATCATATTCAACAACCAGAGATGTGGAGGAGACAGCTCACTGACTCAGCAAGAGCTGATTGTTAAATGTTCAGCGAGAGTATTTACACCTCAAGAACTGGCAAACACCAAAAATCAGGGCTTGATTTATTGTTTTGTTCATTGCCTAGATTTAAAGTGATGGATTAATAATACAGATTAAACTTAACTTTTTAGAAAGGAAATCAATAATATTTAATTTTTCTTTTAAAATGTATTATTTACTTACTTTTAATGTTCTTTTTTTAAAATTTTGAGTTCCAAATTCACTCCCTCTCTCCAGCAACTCCCCCACCCATTGAAAAGACAAGCAATATGTTATCAATTATAAATGTGAAATCACACAAAAATATTTCTATATTAGGCATATCATAAAAAAGCAAGAAAAATAAAGTGAAAAAATTATACTTCAATCTGCACTCAGAATTCATCAGTTCTCTCTGGAAGTGGGGAGCATTTTTCATCAAGAGTACTTTAGGATTGTCTTGGATCATTGCATTGATCAGAGAAGCTAAGTCTTTCACAGTTGTTGCTGTTTCTGTATAAAGTGATCTCCTGGTTCTGCTTACTTCACTCTGCACCAATTCACATAAATCTTCCCAGGTTTCTCTGGTACAAATCCCCTTTTTCTTTGCAGATTAAACTTAAAAGTCTGACATGCATACATAGCCCCCAACCCCAGAAAGCCTATTATTAAGCATTTACCAGCATACCCCAACCCACAGTCAATTTTTTGGGGGGTGAGGAAACTGAGACCCAGAGAGAAACTAAGTTCATAGAGCAAGTTGGTCTGACCATATCACTCCCTATTCAATAAACTCCAGTGGCTCCCTATTACTTCCAGGATCAAATACAAAGACCTTTGTTAGGCATTCAAAGCCCTTCATAACCTGGCCCCTTCCTACCTTTCCAATCTTCTAATATCTTATTTAGGGTAGCTAGGTGGTGAAGTGGAGAGGACTCAGGGTCTTGAGTCAAAAAGTCTCCTTGCTGTATCTCCACTGGTCCTTCATTTCCCCTCTCTGGCTGTTGTACCCCATGCTCTCTTCATTTCCAGTTACTTGCTTCCTTGCCTTCCTTTACCTCTCAGTGAGAGTCTCATCTTCTGTAAGAAGCCTTTCTCAGTCCTTTTTCATTTTATACCTCCCTTAGGCTGATTATCTCCAATTTCTCCAGTCTATATTGGGTCTGTATGCAGTTATTTACATTTTGTCTCCTCCATTAGGTTCCTATAGAGCAAACACTGCCTTTTGTTTTTTGGGAATAGGGGCCTTCTTTGTATCCTCAGAGCTTAACACAGTGGTTGGAACACAGTCCATGGTTAATGGATGCTAATTGACTGATTGACTAATGGAAGTGTTGGGTCTAGGACCTAGATCTCCTGACTATCAGCCCCTGCTCTTCTAATGCACCCTGATGACTCACACTAAACATCTGAACTTTTTTAGGACATGACTTGGATCACTTTGTCTTTGTATCTCCAGCACTTACCTTGTATGTGCCTTATATGTCATCAATGGTTGTGACTTTGTGAATCAATGAATCAATCAACAAGCTGGGTAGTGATGATACAAAGACTAAAACAAGGCAGTTCCTACTCTTAGGAAACTTACATTCCATCTTGGGAAACAACACATAAATAGATAAGCATATTCATCATCAATACAAAACAAATACATAGTTGCTTAGGGGCAGGAAGGTAGAAGTTGGGCAGGTCAGAAAAGGGTTTCAGGTAGACAAATAAGAGTTTGAGCTGAGTTGTGAAGTAAGTGAAGGATTCTGCAAGGTGGGAGTGAGGAGGGTGAGCATTCCAAACATGGGGGCACAGCCAAGGCAAAGGCATGGCCATCTGCCTAGAGTACAAGAAGGGGAGGGATGTGTGAGTCTGGAGAGGTAGATTAGTGCAAGTTTGTGGAGGACTTTAAAAGGCAAACAAAGGCATTTATATTTTATCCTAAAAGGCTATATTCGTGTGGAAACTCCTTGGAACTCCATCCTTTGGGGAGATTGAAACCTGCTTCGAACTTGGTTTGAAAGGGCTGTCTGGATGACAAAGAATGACTTGCTCTAGGTCACAAAGGATTGTCACTCAGATCTTTCCGATTGACTTCAAATCTAGCCCTCCATCTACAATGTCTATCTACCTTTGCCTTTTCACATAATAGATGCTTAAGAAATATCTATTGCACTAAATAAGGAAAGAAGCATTTATTAAGATAGTATCATCTGCTAGGGACTGTGGCTAGGTACTTTATAAATATTTTATCCTTTGATTCTCACCACAACCTTGGAGGCAGGTATTGTTATTATTATTCCCATTTAATAGTTGAGGAAATAGAGGCAGACAGAATTTAAATGACTAGTAATTGTCTGAGGCTGGATTTGAACTGGTCTTCATGATTCTGGGTCCAGTATTCTATCTACTGCACTGCCCAACTGACTAACCAAATGGAAAAGGATTCAAAAGACACTTACCACTACCCAGCTTTAGACGTAAAGCACAGGTAAGTCTGCAGCTGTCCAGAGAATTTAAGGAATCTTTCAACAATCGTTTACCGACATTTGCCTACTATGTGTCAGGTCCTGTGCTAAGCAGTAGGAGTACAAAGAAAGGGGAAAAAAACAAAACACCGTCTCCCCCCTCCCCCAAACAACCCAACAAAGCAAAAACCATCCAGTCCCTGGTCTCAAAGAGCTCGCAGTCTAATGAAGAAAAAACATGAATGTAAAGTTCCATAGAAACACACCTTCCAGCGCCAAGGCAAGGTGAAAAAAAGATGAGAAATTAGGGACTGTCAGAGGAGCCTGAGGGGAGGTGATCAGAAGTAGGTGGCTCTTTTCAGAGCCAAGTTATGTGAAGAAGCCTGACTCTCCAGGCGTGAGTTCTGAACGGCACCAGGCTTTGTATTCATTCAGCAGCTGAAGCTGCCAACCAAAGACCAGGGTTTATGTAGCTGCCGTCATGGTCAGGGTTACTCTCCTCAGCCATGCCGTGGCCCCAGGCCAGATCCAGATGACTGGCATTGTTGGCAATCATAATGGATGGATGAATGGTGGGTTTGATTGACTGTGCTGCAATCAACCCTTAGCGGGGCTGGAAATGCTGAAACGACCGCGTCTGGACCAATATGGCTACATAAAATAGATATAGCAATCACTGTGAATAGCATCGTCTTCAAATACAAAGGACAAGGAGTACAGCCTGGTCGTGGAGAAGCCAAATTTTCCATGGGTCAGAGCCCAAGCTAACAGAAACCTTCAGAGGGAAGCCCTGCGTAGGATTATTCCCTTTTGTTGGAGGAGTGAGGGGAAGGAAGAATCGGCCAGATTGTTTCAGTGCGAGGGATTAGAGAGTTCTAACAGCACAGCAAAAATCTTGTGCTATTGAGACTCAGAAATAATAAGCCTTTAAAAGTTTATAATGCCAGAGTATTTAGAAGATTCTGTCACCGATTTTCAGCAAGTCACTTAACCTTGTTACCCGGCAGGCTAAGTCTACACAGTCAAAACATCTGGATGGAAGAAAAAAAACTTCGCCAAATAGTACATGCAAACAATCACTCTGCCAGTTGTCTGGCTGCTTTGTCTGCATGAGAGCCAACATCTGGATATTTAAATATCTCTGAATTAGGGGCTAGAATTCCCCCTTTCATCCAACTTGTCCACTTCTCATTATCTTATATAAATCTTATATATATATATATATATATATATATATCTTATAAATCAAATATATAAATATATATCTTATAAATCAAATATATAAATCTTATATATATATATATCTTATAAATCAAATACCAAGAAACGTGTCTTCTCTCTCACATCACATATGCTATACTTGGTTTTTAAAAACACATTTATGTATACATTTTGCTCTTAACTTAAAAAAATTATAAACGTGCCATTTACTGGGTAAAATAGATTATGACGCACAGGGTAGATATGAATTGAGCGGGGAAAATACAACGAAATCCTATAATTACACCAGACTGAATAAAAAATGCTGGAGGTGTTTGAGATGTGGGTGGGTTTGCATCCTGATGCTGGACTCCACAAAGTGTTGAAAGGACCTGGTGAAGTTAATGGTCCCTAATGTTCCTGTGGGAAGGAGCTGTAGCTATACTCTTACCTGGCAGAGTGGTGACAGCAGGTTTGTAGAATAGTTTTGTTTCTCCATAGTTTTCTGGGGCTGTCATTCAAGCAGCATGAATCAGGGATCTGTCCAGCTAATGCTGAGATGGAGTAGGCATTGGGATAGTGTGGCACAGAGGAGAAAACAGTGAACTAGGGATGTTGAGAACTAAGTTTTAGGCTCCTTTCTTTCCCTAAATTCTCTGTATGACTGGGAACAAGTTCTCTGAAGATTTTATGTTTACTAAATAAAAATTATAGATTAAAAGAGTTAAGAGATGGAAGAGGCCATAGAGTCCAATTATCCCATTTGGGAAGCAATGGTCCAGTGGCGTGAGAACTGTATTTGAACTCAAGAAGACCTAGGTTTAAACTTGGACAAAGCCTTAAATAGTCTGCTTATCAAATTTTCTGATGATGCAAAGCTAGGAAAGATAGCCACCTCATGGGATAACAGTCAGGATTCAAAAAACTCTTGCCAGGCTTGAATATTGAACAGAATCTACTCAGATGAAAATGTAATAGGAATAAATGTAAAGTCTTACACTTGAGGCTCCAAAATATAATTCCAGAAATGCAACATGAGGGAGGACTGGTTAAAATGCAGCTCATCTAGGGAAAAAAAAGAATCTAGGGGTTTTAGTGGACCACAAGTTTGATTGATCTGAACAAGTGAGGGGACATAAAAGGCAGTCATATGAGGCAGACATAAAAGATCATGTGATCTGAGGCTGCATTAAGGGAGGTGTGTGCTCAGGAATAAGAAAGTGAAGTTCTCTGCCCTGGTCGGATGCCTTCTGGGGTACTGTGTTCAGTTTGAGACAACACATTTTAGGGGGGAAGGAAAGAAGCATTTATTAAGTGCCTACTATGTGCCAGTCACCGTACAAATACTGTTGCTTTTAATAAACAACCTTGGGAGCTAGATGTTATTATCCCCATTTTATACTCAAGGAAACAGAGGCAGAGAGGTGACTTATTCAAGGTCACACAGTTAGGATATACCTGAGGCTGGATTTGAACTCAGACCTCCCTGACTTCAGTGTTCTATGTACTTTGCTACCTAGACACCTTGATACAATGCAGAATGTCTAGATCAAGCCAGCAAGGACAGTATTCATTCTTCAAATTCATTCTGTTCAAAGACCTGATGAAAGAATCATAGATGTTTATCCTGGAAATGAAAGTATATGGGAGCACAGTGGGTAAAGTGTGGAGTCTAAAGTCAGGAAGACTCATCTCCTGAGTTCAAATCTGGACTCAGATACTTATTAGCTGTGTGACCCTGGGCAAGTCACTTAACCCTGTTGGCCTCAGTTTCCTCATCTCTAAAATGAGCTGGAGAAGAAAATGGCAAACCACTCCAGTATCTTTGCCAAGAAAACCCCAAATTGGGCCATGAAGAAGAGTTGAACAGAACTGAACAACATTATTATTAGACTTGAATCTTCAAGTGGGAGAGAGGAAAAAACAGGGCATGGGACTTCATGGATTTTTTTTGCTGCTGAAGGACTGTTTGATGCTGGGTTAGAGGGAGGGAGGAGAAAGGAGAGGACAGAAGTAGTGGCCACTGGCAGAGGAAGCTTATTGCAGAACAGTATTGGCAACACCTTTGAAACTTCCAACCCTGGGGAAAAGCCTCCCCAGCCCCCTAACCCAGTTACAGTGCTGCTTGTTCCAAACCTTATTTCAGCTTCAAGGAGATTAGATTTTGTTGGCAAGGCTATTAACTCCAATGATGCAGATTGCGAGACCCTCCACACCCTAGCAGACAGTTTCATAAATTGCTGTGGCCACAAGCAAATCATCATCTGGCCATGAGCCTTTCAGATCTAGCCTCTTGAAATTCAGAAAATCACTTCATGCTTTCTTTGGAAATAACAACCCCCCCGCCAAATAGATACATAGAAAAGATTGGGGGAGGGAGGTGACTGTTTCTCCCATACATCGTTCTTCTAGTCTAATGTGTCTGATATTCATGGAACCTTTTTTTCCAAATACTTTCAGTTCTATTGCCTCATTTATATGGGTAGGGGCCATAGAAATGGGTGCAGTCAAATTAAGGCATAAAGGCAAATGGGAAATATTTTACAATCTAAATAATGCATGAGCTAAGCTTAAATGATCGTCTGAGGGAGAGAATGAAGTTAAGAGGTAGAGGAAAAGGAAAAAAGGCTGAAATGAGATGGTGAGTCAATGAGGCAGAGAGATAGAGGAAGGCTGTTCTGGATGGCAGCAGATGTAGATAAGGAGTTTCTTAGATTAGCAACGATAGGAGCTTATGAAGGGACAGAGGGGAGGCTGGTGGCAAATAAGTCAGCCAGCTAGCCAACCAGCAACATTTATTGAGTGTCCACTCTGTGGAGAGTGCTCTCTGAACTAAGGGCTGCTAAGTGGTATTAGGATAGACTAAAAGATTTCCAAAGAAGAGCTTATAATCAAGCCAAGAAGAATGTCACCAAAAATCCCTGTGACCTTGGAATTCATGGTGTCAGAGCCAGAAAGTGCCTCAATTTATAGATAAGGAAATGGAGAAGAATATATATGAGCTCAGCATGAACCCAATGTCCACAACTGAATAGATGGGGTTTTCAATGGAGGGGCAGCTAGGTGGTGCAGTGGGTAGAGTGCCGGCCCTGGAGTCAGGAAAAGTCATCTTCATGAATTCAAATCTGGCCTCAGATGCTTACTAGATGTGTGGCCCTGAGCAAGTCACCTACCCCATGTTTGCCTCTGTCCTCATCTATCAAATGAGCTGGAGAAGGAAATGGCAAACCAGTGCAATATCTTTGCCAAGAAAACCCCAAATGGGGTCATGAAAGGTCAGATACAACTTAAATGACTGAACACACTCATACATAGGTAGCTAGGTGGCACAGTGGATAAAGTACCAGAGCTAGAGTCAGGAAGACCCAAGTTCAAATCTGGCCTCAGATACTTACTAGCTATGTGACCTAGGGCAAGTCACTTAACTCTGCCTCAGTTTCCTCATCTGCAAAATAATCTGGAAAAAGGAAATAGCAAACCACTCCAGGATCTTTACCAACAAAACCCCAAATGGGATAACAAAAAGTTAGACATGACTGAAACATTTGAACAATTACAACAAATTCCAACACAAAGCCAATGTGAAAAGGAGTGAAAAGGAATAGCAAGTGTCTCTGGGAAAATTGAGCTAAGCACAAACAAGACCCACATGAGGAGAATCAGACCCATTCCCACAGAATGGCACAGCCAGGAACAGAATGTAGGTCTCCCAGTTTCCAGGCCAGGGTTCTTTCCATTTTGTCAAAAATAGAAATCATAGCCATATGCATTGTGTATCACCATAACTAAGCTCAGAACAGTGATGCTACATGATGGGCACAACTAACTCAGTAGTCTTAGGGAAGGTGGATGGTTTGATAACTGGGAATTTGCAGTCTTTGAGCTCAGCAGTTCTTTAAAATAAAATCACAGTCTTTGAGAAATACAGAGAAAAAGGCACAGCACCCCAAGAGCTGAGCATGAGTAGTGGTAGGGTGAACCTTATCAGCCCAGCTTAGCCTGGGATTTTAGAAGCTAAACTGGAATAAATAGGTAGCCTATGGGGAGAAAGGAGAAAGAAATAGTAGGATTGAGCTTTTGCAAGGAAGGCAGAGATCCAGGAGGACCATTGACACCAGAGGCATCTTGGGATACAGGCTGAAGTCATTGGTTATACCCACATCTTCAAGAACTGAAATTCCAAGAAAAGGTCTACTCTTTCCCTGGCTTCCTGTCCCAGTGTCTGTCCATTAAAAGACACTGGAGCATACTTTGCTCACTGCTTTCCCCAGACATTTCCAGTAAACTGAACTTTGTCTTAACCACCTTGAAGGCAAGAATTGTTTTTTACTTTCTTTCTATCTCCAATGCACAGTATATGACAGAGAGTCAGTGTCTGATAAATGACTATTGACTTGGCCATAAAGAGGGCAAGGGGTACCTAGAGATAAGCATAAATTAAATTAGAAAAGAGAGTCAACTTTTCATCTAAATGTTAGGAACTTTCCTAATGGGGGTTCTGAGCTATTTTTAAATACTTCTCTTTGTTTAATATAAACTCTACAAAGCAGCAGGGAGGGCAACATGTGGATCTGAGAGGCCATTACATTACCCCTGATGCTAAATGGTTTATTAAATCTCCAGAGACAAAGGGGAAAGGTTGGAAAGGGCAGCTACAAGTATCAGCCAACCAATCAGCATGACAACTGCAGCCACGACCAATATTACAAATATATGTTTATATGTATATATATATATAATGCATATATACACACACATATATAATGGATATGTATATGACTGCATAAACACATATATGTATGTGTATATATATATATATATATATATATATATATGTAGAGAGAGAAAAAGAAAGACAGAAACAGAGTAAACCCTGAAATCTAAGGATACTAAGATGTCTATTCATTTTTAGCATCTTCTAATCTATAACATAGTTTAGAGGGTCTGGTATAGATTTTGATACATAGAAATATCCAGAAGCAAAAAAAGGATTTGGAGGGGAAATGGGTGAGTGGTGATAGTGAGAGGAAGGGGGAGGAGAAGAAGAAAGAGAAGGAAAAGAAGGAGGAGGAGAAGAGTTTGACAAAGCAGATGCCTTCAAAAAAAAATCTAATATATGCAATGGTCCACATCCATGGAGTGACCCTCCTTCCATCCACCCTACCAACCCCTGTAAAGGAATCTCTTGTCTTTCTTTATTTTTTATCCCTTGACAGTTTCATTTACTTGAGCATCTTCAAATACCACCTTTATGGGGATGTCATCCAAATTCCTCTATCCAGCCTTCTTTCTCCTAGGGATTTTCATGGACTGCGACAGTGACGTGAGCCAGTCCACAGTGCTATGTGGCTGCCAAAAACGCTAATGAAATCTTAGACTTCATGAAGAGACATAACTCCAAGCAATAAGAAGGTACCCTGGTCAGACTCCACCTGGAATATTATGTTCAGTTTTGGGCACCATATATTAGGAAGGAAGGAAACAAGCCCCTTTTAGAGCACTTTCTGTATGTCAGCCATCATCCTAAGCAATTCACAAATATTAATTCATGTTGTCTTAATAACAACCCTGGCAGGTAGGTGTCATTATTATCCCCATTTTACAGTTGAGGAAACTGAGGTTAAATGACTTGCCCAGGGTCATATAGCTACTAAATATTTGAAGTCAAATTTTAATTCAGATCTTCCTGACTTCTTGACAAGCCCAGAGCTCTGGGGAGAAGGGACTAGGATAGTGAAGGGCCTCCAGATTGCAACAGATTGAAGACTGGACTTTTCCTGACAGAACGGTCTAAGTAATTAGAGACCAGTGGGGATAGTGGTACTAGAGAGGGTCAGGGTCAAGACTACTTTTGATAATGATGGCTTGGGGAAGCTAGGTGGTACAGTGGATGACCCCATTTGGTGTTTTCTTGGCAGAGACTCTGGAGTGGTTTGTCATTTTCTTCTCCCGTTCATTTTGTAGATGAGAAAACTGAGGCAAACAAGGTTAAGTGCCATGCCCAGGATCACACAGCTAGTAAGTTATCTGAGGCCAAATTCAAACCCGGTTCCTCTTGATTACCTCTCTTACACACCAAATTTTTCTTAATACACAACTCTGATAGTTTTATTCTCTTGCTCAACAAACTTCCATAGTTGTCCATTGCCCTAAGGTACAAATTCCTCAGTCTGTGACTTAATTATTCTATTGTCCAACTGAACTTTTTGCTCTTCATTGAACCCCAAGTTTTCCTGAGGAGGTTTTTGGGAGTCTTTGTTCATGCCATTCCATTTCTACAAAAATCCTTCCCATTCTTGAAGATTTTATGACCAAACAAGAGTTAGAGAGCATCATAAAATGCAAAATGGATCATTTTTATTACATGAAATTGAAAAGTTTCTGTACAAACAAAGCCAATGTAACCAAGATTAAGAGGGAAGTGGAAAGTTGGGAAAGAATTTTTTACAACCAGTGTCTCTGATAAAGGCTTCATTTTTAAAATAAGAGGATTGAGTCAAATCTATATGAATACAAGTCATTCCCCAATTGATAAATGGTCAAAGGATATGAACAGGCAGTTTTCAGAGGAAGAAATTAAAGATATCTATAAGCATATGAAAAAAATGCTCTAAATCACTACTGATTAGAAAAATGCAAATCAAAACAACTCTGAGGTACCACATCTCACTGGCCAGATTGGCTAAGATGATAAAACAGGAAAATGGCAAATGTGGGAGAAGATTTGGAAAAAATGGAACACTAATGCATTGTTGGTGGAGTTGTGAACTGATTCAACCATTCTGGAGAGCAATCTGGAATGATGCCCAAAGGGCCATAAATAAGTGCATACCCTTTGACCCAGCAATACCACTTCTAGGGTTGTATCCCAAAGAGATCATAGAAGTAGGAGGAAGACCTGTATGTACAAAAATATTTATAGCAGCTCTTTTTGTGGTGGCAAAGAATTGGAAATTAAGGGGATGCCCATCAACTGGGAAATGGCTAAATAAATTATAGTATATGAATGTAATGGAATACTATTGTGCTATAAGAAATGAGGAGCAGACGGACTTCATATTTACCTGGGGAGACTTATACAAACTGATGTTGAGTGATAAGAGCAGAACCAGGAGAAATCTGTACACAATTACAGACACAACGTATGTGTGATGACCAACTTTGATAGACTGGGCTCTTCTCAGCAATGCAGGGTTATAAGACAATTCCAAAAGACTCATGATGGAAAGAGATGTCTACATTCAGAGAAAGAACTGCAGAGTTTGAATGCAGATTGAAGCAAACTACCTGCTCTTTTTCTTTTTCTTGTTTGGTTTTTTTTCCTCTTTCTCGTTATTCACTCCATTGGTTATAGTCCTTCTTTACATCCTGATTAACGTCTAATGTGAAAGTATTTGCAGATCCTATACTTGATTGCATGCCCCTATGAGGGAAGGGGTGGAGGGGGAGAAAATTTGAAACTCAAAGGACTGTGGAACTGAATCTTGTAAACTAAAAGTAAACAAATTAATAAAGAAAAAAAATCCTTCCCATTCTTTAAGAACCAGCTGGAACAGGGCAGGTAGCTGGCGCAGTGAATAGAGTGGCCCTGGAGTCAGGAGGACCTGAGTTCAAATCCGGCCTCAGACACTTAACACAAAAACTAGCTGTGTGACCTTGGACAAGTCACTTAACCCCAACTGCCCTGCAAAAAAAAAAGAACCAACTCAAACAGGACCTCCCTGATGAAGTCTTCCTGATACCTCTCATTTCCACTTGATCTCTCCTCTTCTGGAACCTCAGACCACTTGTCTGGAGCTCCCTTGTGGCATTTACCATAGCTTACATTTTACTGTGGCCATTTGTATATTGCCTTCTCTCTCCAGCTAGAGCCTAGACTCTGAGGTCAGAGATTGTACCATTCATCTTTGTGTCTTAACAACCCGTCATTGTATATGCTTCATAAATGATCATCCAATGAATGAATGGATATATTTCTAACAGATGATGGGAAAGCTCCCTTGCTAAGCATTGGTTTGTGGATTTAACCAAACTTGTTTGTGGCACAAAGGGAAAGAGAGATGGATGCTAAGTCAGAGGACCCAGCTACCTTACTACCTAGCAAGCCACTGAACTATCCTGGGCCTCAGTTTTTTCATCTGTAAAACATGGAGGTTGGACTAGGATTTGTTCATCTCTAAATCTGTGAGTTTATCTAGGCTGTGGTGAAATGGGAGCACTTTCAAGGCAACACCCTCTCTTTTTCCAAAAAAGAAAAGGTTTTCTGGTTGTCTTTCCCTTTAGATTGCAAGCTCCTTGAGGGCAGTGAATCTTTTTTTGTATCCCCAATGCTTAGTACAGTGCCTGGCAAAAAGTCGTTGTTGCTGTTCAGTCATTTTTCAGTTGTGTTTAACTCTTCCCGAACCCATTTGGGGTTTTCTTGGTAGAGATACTGGTGTGATTTGCCATTTCCTTCTCCAGTCCATTTTATAGATTTGGAAACTGAGGCAAACAGGGTTAAGTGACTTGCCCAGGGTCACACAGCTAGTAAGAGTCTGAGGCCATATTTAAATTCAGGCCTTCCTGACTCCAGGCCTGGTGCTCTCCCCACTGTGCCACCTAACTGGCAAAAAGAAGGTACTTAGTAAGTGACTGACTGACATTTCCCCCTTCTCTATTCACTTCTCCATGTTGACAATTTGAAGTTGGAGAGGAAGAAAGCCCTAAGGGTAAGATTGCTCCTTGGATGATAAAATCCATCCATCAGCAATTTTGGCTCTGAAGCCTCTGAAGAAGCTCTGTCATTTCAAAGTGTCAGTCCTTCAGCAATAAGTCACATATGTCCAGAAATAGGCCACAGAGCTCCCACATGGTTTCCTAGAGCCAGGAATGACATTTCTGTGGATGGTCGATAGGATGGTTTCCATCAACAAACCATTTCAAAAGTTTCTTCTGGGACGTCCTTATCCTACCTCACTTCCTGTCAGCTGGCTCCTATGCCAGGCCCCAACTCTTAGAATCTCTGCCTTACCTTGCTAATTAATCCTATTTTTCCACCTTTTAGCCTCAGGACTTTCCCCTGTTCTCCCTGCCTCCAGCCTCTTGAGCCTCAAATGCATTCCATTTAGCTGCAATTAGGGAAAAAAATCTTTTATTACCTGGGTCCCATAGCAAGACCTCAGCTTCATAGCAATATCACTTTCTTTGCCCACACCTAAACCACAGCTTAGCTGGTGTCCCATGGATTTTTCCTGCAGATCTTGTTTCTGTTCCCTGTTTCTGTTCTGGGAGTATAATTAGCTCAGCTCTTAAGGATCTCCAGCTGAGATTCTGTCCTTATCATTCTTTTCTGCTTCTAATCTGGTCCTGCTTTTCAGTAGTTTCCTCCCCCTCCCCCCCAGTGGACTGCTTGCCTTAATTCCTTCAATTTTGATCCCATCAGCTTGCTACCCTTGGTCTTTCCTAGTCTGTCTTTTTCTTTTCTTTTATCATTTCCCCCCTAAGAATGGGTCTCCCAATCTTGCTGAGGATGGAAGGGCATGGGTTACTCATAGGCTAATACCACTGTGGGCTGGCATGGGAACTTTAACCTGCTCTGTTTTTTACCCAGACCAGTTAGACTCTCCTTGGGCAATTTGGTGGCCTCCATGCCTGGAATCTCACACTGATGCTAGACTTAATGTGACCACCTGATTGGTTTAGCCCCCTGCAGGTCAGAATGCCTGAGCGCCAGAGATCCATTTTAGCCTCCCCAGAACCTGGGATCATAGACATGCACCACCATGGCCAGTCCCAAACTTCTTTTCAGAACTCTCTCACCCAGCATCATGCTCTGGGGCTCCCCAAACCCCAGTATCTCTAGTCTGGAATTTCAGGGACCTTTGTTTATTCCTACACAAACATTTATGTAACCATCAGTGTCTCCATAACTTGACAGCAATTCAATTCCTCTTGAACCAGCAAAGCAATAAATATCCTGGAATCTACAATAAATGTGAATTTAGCCAGGGTTGGAACATAAATGTGGGACTGGGTCGCAATAACAATTTCAGAAATACGTAAATTTATTGGGGAAGTTAGGTAGCATAGTGCATAGTGTATTAGACTTGGAATCAGAAAGATCTGAGTTCAAATCCTTCCTCAGAGAGTTACTATGTGAGTCTGGACAAGTTACTTAATCTCTCCCAGCCTCAGTTTCCTCATCTGTAAAATGAGGGAGTTAAACCTGGTCTTTCAGGCTCCTTCTAGTTCTAATCTGTAATCCCATGAATATTTCTGGGCAAAATTCAGTTCTTCCCAGGCATATCTAGGTGTATCCAGGTTGAGGATCTGCCTGACACTTAAGAAGTCAGTAATTTGCCTTTATTTGGATGCAGATGATCCATATTGAAGTCATTACTCTGGGTGTTGAGTGATTAGTTATGCTGAAGGTGTAGCCTCCAGAGCCTGATACAGAAGGTAGGTAGAACTCTCTTGAAGGTGGTGGAAGGTGGGATGGCTAAGCTTTGGGACTGGGACGGTGAGGACTAGAACCAGAAGTGCCAGGGAGTAACCGGGCTTCACTATCACTGGGCTGACAGCAGCCATCCACTGCTCTTTGGGAACTTGTCCCCATCACTCTTCCTGTGCAGAACCTTACAGTGTGTGGATAAAGGAAGAGGGAAGGATACAGGAAGGAGCAGATGGGCGGAGGGCTCCCAGGTGTCTTTGCTTTGTATTTATAGGCAGATTATCTTTTGTGCTGTGAGTGGCCCCCTGGGATAAGGGATGGGCATGGGGAGAGCTTGTGTTCTGGGCCCTGAAGAGAGCTCCCTGAAGTCTTGTGCATAGAGAACACCAGAGGGATTTGACTGTAATGTATCTGTGCCATGAGGTCAGGAAAAGCCGTGTCCTTGACAACAACTTCAGAGAGGTTCCTTCTGTCTCAGGGCAGGCAGTGCTGAAGATCATAAGGCTCTGCTAAATGGAAGGAGAGCTAGTTATGAAGCCTATTTGCTTCTGCCTGGGGTGGTGGCTTGGATTCTTCTATAGCTTCTCTGAAACTCTTCAATCAACACCCTGGTGTCTATCTCCAGCAAAGGACTGACCATTTTGCAAGTGGTTAGAGCAATCACAGGGTTACCAGATGTAGAGCAGAAAGGGGTCTTGAAGATAGCATAGTTCAGCATCCTCATGTTGTAGGAAACCAGGGCCTCCATCAGTGTCTACTTGACTGGCTGGGGGACAAACCTGAGGAGGAGAGGACAGGACAGGGGACCCAGTGCACAATATATATGCCCCAGAATTAGTGGGGTCTTCAGCTTATGCCATCACACCAAGTCATGCTTTGAAGCCCTGGGAGGCCTTCCCAAGGAAAAGGTGGTATCTTAGACCATGGTCTTACTAGTGCAGCAGAATCAGAATCCGGTCACTTCCATGAAATATAAATGCTTCAGAGAAGAAGCTTGCTTCAGTTGGCTACCTGACATTCCCTGTAGGTTGTCTCACAATCCTGAATTGACCTCTCTAGCCAAACATTTCCATTCTTATTCACTGCTACCTACTCCATCCCAGTCCCTTGAAATCTGGTCCTCCAGAGGAATCTAGGCTCTTGACCTGGCCTTTGATTTACATTTGCTTGGTTCTTCATTTGTATTCCTCCCATTTCTCCAGGAAGGGTTTTCCCGCTTTACCATCTTCTTCCTGTCCTCCTATTCTCAATGATTCTATTTCCTCATCAATAAATAAACTGAATTATCTTAAGATCTTTTCTAGCTTTAAATGCTATGAGTCTATGATTTTCTTCCCACCCACAACTATTAGTCATGGGTAAAGGATTCAGTGGGTGTTGTTCGAGCTCAAGGTGGTCCCAATGTCATAAAGAATGATAGAATGAGGGATAAATTCAGTGTGATGAAGTTAAACTGTTTTGGTAGGTCAAGGAAGGTACTAGTTACCTAAGTGATGGGAAAGGGACCTTGTCTTTTCTGCCACATTTCAGAAAGGTCTGATAGTGCAGAGGTACAGAGAAGATAGCCATACTTGTTCCCCTGTACCCATCAGCTCTGGAATATGTTGGTCAGCTGGCTATTTTTTTTTTTTTGCCTTTTGGAGGGCAATTGGGGTTAAGTAACTTGCCCAAGGTCACATGGCTAGATTTTGGTTTTGTGTGTGTTAAGTGTCTGAGGCCGGATTTGAACTGAGGTCCTTCTGACTCCAAGGCCGGCGCTCTACTCACTGCGCCACCTAGCCTCCCTAGCCCTATTTTTTAATTGAATTTTATTTTATTTACAGAAAAAAAAAAGCTCTGAGGCATTCTCAGAGTCTACAACCTTACTATCAGGAGATGGGCAGCATATTTCATCAAGAGTGACAAGTCACAAGTTTGTGACTGATCAGAGTGTGTATGTATGCATGCATGCATGCATGTATTTATATATGTACATACCCATATACATACACACATATAAGTATGTGTGTGTGTGTGTTTTAAACAGCCCTCCTACTCCAACTCCACCCCCCTCATTGGGAACACAAGAAAAACCAAACACACATATATAGTCAGTCAAGATAAATTTCCATGGTGACCATATTTTAAAATATTTGTCTCCTGCATTCTCAGTTCTTTATATCTCTATCAGGAGTTAGGTAGCATGTTTCATCATTAGTCCTCTGGAATCCTAACTGGTCATCACCCTGAGAAGAGTTCAGCACAATAGTATTCCATATGTGTATGTATATGTATATATATATATGCATATATACACATATATGTATATTATATCATATAAAGATATAAAATATATGAATATATGTGTGAATTATAATTTATCCACCTATTCTCTAATTTATGGATACCCCCTCAGATTCTCATTCTTTGACACCTCAAAAAGAGCTATAAATATTTTTGTACATCCTGAGAATTTGCTTTTGCTTAGGACTAATCCCTCCCTTAATTTATCCTTTCTCTAATTCACCCTAATTTCTCCCCTTTCCCTCCTAAGTGAAATATTTTTTCTGTATTTGTGTGTACACAGATCTGTGAGTTAGCTGCTCCCCACACCCTCTGTCTTGTTTGTATTAGATGTATACTTTTGCACCCTCCATATTTAAGATAATTTTCCCTAATCTTCCTTTTCCTTCCTCTTGCCTCATTCATTTCCTTCTTTCTATTCTTAAAATCAAGACATCACAGAAACACTCCTAGGCTTTGTCTGATTGGATTCCCTCTATGAATTATAATGATAAGGTTGAAAGGGAACACATATATCATCTACCCATATTTGAATGTAAGCAACTTATCCTTGTTACTCCCTTATCATTGTTCATTCATGTTTACTGTTTTATGTTTTCTTTACTCTTTGTTTGCACTTCAAAGTTTCTCTGCAACTCTGTTTTTTTTTTTTCATCAGGAATGTCTGGAAGTCCTCTATTTCATCAAAGATCCATTCTTTCCCCTGTAGCATTATACTTAGTTTGCTGGGTAGGTTAGTTAGTCTTATTATTCTTGGCAGTAAGTCCATATGCTTTGCTTTCTAAAATATTATATTCCATACTCTCCATACCTTTATAGTGGTGGCCACTAAATTGTGTGTGATCCAGAGTGTGGCTCCTCAATTCTTTAATTCTTTCTTTCTGGCTTCTTGTAGTATTTTTTTCTTTGACCAAAACCCAGAGTTCTGGATCTTGGCTATGATGTTATTGGTAGTTTTCACTTTGGGGTTTCTTTCAGAAGATGTCAAGTGTCTTCTATTTTCAATATTGTGCTCTGGTTCTAAGAAATTTGGTCAATTTTCTTTTCAGATTTCTTGAAATATGATGCACCAGCTTTTTCATGGCATTCAGATAATCTAATGATTCTTAATTTTTTTTCTCCTCAATCTATTTTCCAGATCAGTTGTTTTTATTATGATATACCTTACATTTTCTCCTATCTTTTAGACATTTGACTTTCTTTTAATATGTCTTGTTGACTCATAGAATCATTGGTTTCTGCTTGGTCTATTCAAATTTTCAGGGAGTTTGTTATTTGAACAATGTTTTGCATCTCTTGGGTCAACCTGCTAATTCCCTTTTAAATTTTTTCTTCCATAGCTCTCATTTCTTTTCAAATTTTTCCTCAAGCACTCACATTTTATTTATAAGCATATTTTAAAGCTCTTTAAAATTTTTAATTTTTGTTTTATCTCTCACAGGAATTCTAGTTGAGTTTGTGCCCAAGCTGTGCTTTTTGTCTGAGGCACTGCTTATAGCTATTTTAGAATCATTTTCTTCCATGTTTGTATCATGCCATCAAAATAGCTCATTTTTGTGGGGTTCTGTTTGTTTGTTTGTTTGTTCATTCTTCCAGTGTATTTCCTAGTTTTGGACTTAATTTTAGGGCTGAGATCTACAGCACTTCTGGAAGGAAGGTCTAGGCTGTCCTATTGCTGTTTTCTTGAAGGTATTGAGTACTATGCTATTCCAGGACCTCGGAGACTTAGTGACCTTCAAGCTTTCAGTGCTCTCAAAGTGGTCTGACTCAGGGTGGAGGGTGACTAATGCCTCCCTAGAGTGAGCTTTGCAAGTTCCTGACCTGGGTTTGGTCAGGAGTAGCCTGCTACTAAGTAAGAGTAGCCTGCTAGCAGACTCTGCCACTGCCAGCCAACTAGAAAGTGGCAAAATTGTAGGCTCCCTTTTGTTCTGGGATTTCTGGTCTGGTTCTTCTTCTGTAGACTATGCTAAACTTTGTAAATGAGATCCTGCTTTGTTTCTGAGGTATAAGACACACCACTGCTGCTCCTGATGGCTTCTAAACTCCCTCTTTTCTTTGTATGCCACCAAGAGCTCCCTACTCAGAGCACCACTGTGGTAAGCAGGTCCCCTTCTCACTCCCTCTGGAACTGGGTAGTAGGCAACAAAGCTGCCACTTAGACTTGTTCTCATCCAGTTCCGACATGAGGCTGGAAGTACCATGGGATGACACCGAGACCTCCTCTTGCCCTAGTGCACCCAGCTGCTTGTATGCCATTTTGTCTACTCATAAGGTACATTGCAAGTTAGCTTGGTCAGCCCCCAGGCAGTTGTTGACTGCAGACATTGTGGTGTTCAGTCAAGGATAAATACAAGGGCAGAAACCTAATCTATTTGTTGAGTTATAAGAAGAAAAACCAAACAAAACTAGGGATTCCAATTGAAGGTCATGTCAAGGTCAAGGGGCAAGAGTATGGTGATAGAAAACTTCCATCAGGAACACATAAGTAGCTTCAGGTCCACAGTGGGAAGACATAAATTATCTTCATCGGCATATATAGCCCTATCAAGGTGACATCATATAGGCCTTTAGGATTAGGATAGACCCAAGATAAAATCCAGTGTTCCTGCCACACAGAGATGGAGGACAGTTGGTAAGGGTTATAACCAGCCTACTCACTGCTTCACTGGTCCTTTACATGACTGAACATTTCAGAAAATGTTATATCATAGTTGTGATGCCTAAAAGTCTCAGGTGATGGTCTTACACATCCTTCTGGGGTCTACCACCATGCTGTTAAAATGTAGGATGACGGATGGCGGAGTAGAAACAGCTCATCCAAGCCACTCTGCCCCCAGATTTCCTCCAAACTATGTAAAAGGGGACTCTGAACAACTTCTGGAGCCCCAGCACCCACAGAACGACACAGAGAAGCTAACCTCCCACTGAGGACAGCCCAGCAGCCCTGCAGGAAGGACCAGCGCAGTGCTCTGGGAGCCAGCAGCGCAGCACACAGAGTGCGGGGAGCCAAGCACAAGTCCTCCTGAGTAGTGGTTTTAGCCCCAGGATGGCCGGGACAACAGCTGGCTGGAGGGACCCTAGAACACCAGCAGCTGTGGCAATTCCACAATTATCAACATAGACATGCCTAGGACAAAGTGAGAGGTTAGTGCCCTATGGATTTTGGGACCAGTATTTGGGGAATGTGTCGGCTTCCTCCCCTGGGGGCTAGAAGCCACTGAGGAGACACACCATTCTGTAGTTTTCAGAGGCAGCTCCAGCTCCTGGCCCGCGAACTGTAGGGAGATCCAGCAATCAGTCTTGGGAGGTAATCTCTCTTGCTTTAACCTCCCTGGATCTGGATTGTGATCTGGGGTGGAGGTCATGGGTGGATTTCCAGCTTACCAGAAACGGAAGTTGTCCCCCACACATTTGGGACGAAAATTCCCGTCTGGCAGCAGAGCCATAGTGTGGCAACAAGCCCAAAAGTCAAGTAATTAAGTGGCAACAAGCCAAGGCAAAGGAAACAAATTAAACAGAAAAATGCAACCCTACAATCCTACTTTGGGGGCAAGGAGGATCGAAGCATGGAGCAGGAAGAGGACTGTGAGGTCAGAAGTCCTGCTCCAAAAGTCCCTGGGGAAAACATGAGTGGGTTGCGGGCCATAGAGGACCTTAAGAAGGACTTTAAAAATCAAATAAGAGAAGTGGAGGAAAAATTGGAAAGAGAAATGAGAAGGATGCAGGAAAAGTATGAAATGAGGGTCAACAGCCTGACTGAGGAAAACAACACCTTAAAAAATAGACTAACTCAAATGGCAAAGGAGGCCCAAAGGGCAATGAGGAGAAGAATGCCTTAAAAAGTCGAATTTGCCAGATGGAAAAAGAATCTCAAAAGTTCACTGAGGAGATTCATTCCTTCAGAGTTAGACTGGAGCAAATGGAAGCTAATGACTTTATGAGAAATCAAGATGCTGTTAAGCAGATCCAAAAAAATGAAAGATTAGAAGGCAATGTGAAATATCTCATGGGAAAAACCACTGACCTGGAAAATAGATCCAGGAGAGACAATTTAAAAATTATTGGACTACCTGAAAGCCATGATCAAAGAAAGAACCTAGAAATCACCCTTCAAGAAATTCTCAAGGAAAACTGCCCTGATGTTTTAGATCCAGAGGGCAAAATAGAGGTTGAAAGAATCCACAGATCACCTCCTGAAAAAGATCCCAAAAAGAAAACTCCCAGGAATATTATAGCCAGGTTCCAGAATCCCCAGATCAAGGAGAAAATACTACAAGCAGCCAGGAAGAAACAATTTCAATATTGTGGAAACACAATCAGAATAGCCCAGGACCTGGCAGCTTCTACACTGAGGGATTGAAGGGCATAGAATATGATATTCCAGAGGGCAAAAGAACTGGGAATGAACCCAAGGGTCACCTACCCAGCAAAACTGAGTATTTTGTTTCAGGGGAAAATATGGTCATTCAGTGGAATAGAGGACTTTCAAGCATTCTTGAGAAAAAACCAGAATTGAATAGAAAATTTGACATCCAGACACAAGAAGGAAGAGATGCCTGAGAAGGTAATCAGGGAAAAGAAATCAAAAGGAACTTATCAAAGTTGAACTATTTACATTCCTATATGGAAAAACAGTAACTGTGACTGATGAAATCTTTCTCAGTATGAAAATAATGGAAGAAGGGTGTATGGTCATGTGAATACATATGTGAATGTGTGTGTATATGGTTACAGTTATACATGGATAGAGGGCATAGGTTGAATTTGTTGGGAAGGGAGGATACTCAAGGGGTGCAGTTGTGAGGTGAGAGAGGAAAGTGGCAGGAGGAGATGGGGAGAGACAGGGTGGGGTAAACTATCTCATGTAGAGGAAGCAGGGGGAAGTGGTTGCAGGGGAGGGGAAGAATAGGAAGGCAAAAAGGCGAAACCACATTCTCATTGAATTTGGTTCAGGGAGAGAATGACATACATACTAGGTGGGACATCTCAACCTACAGCAGAATGGGGGGAAGGGGGATGAGAGGAGGGATGATGGATGGGAGGGCATCCTTGGGGGGAGGGGAGGTTGGAGGTACCCACTATAGAAGAGGGACAGGATCATGTAGGGAATGGACCAGGTGGGGGGTGGGATGAGTGGGAGGGAATTATAAGCTGCCTTGTACAATATATCTACTATGATAATGTTTTGCATGGCTAGACATGTACAACATATACTGAATTACTTATCTCCCAAGAAGGAATGGGTGACAAGGGAGGAAGGAAATGGATCTGAAATTCAAGGTCTTAAAATTAAATGTTTCAAATATATATAAATAAAAAAAAGTAAGATCAAAAAATATATATATAAAATTTTTTTTTAAATGTAGGATGACTCCCCATTGATACTCTCAATGAGGAATATCCAGGAGTGAGTCAAGGTATAGGACTCCTTTGAAGATGGAATCTCTTTCAAGTGTGAGTATTATGTTTACTGGGAAGGTAGGCAGCTAGGCCTGAGAAAGTGTATCTCACACCTGCTTCTGGCAAATTACCTCTAGTAACTCTGGTCAAGGTGCAGGATCTTCAAAATTTATAGTTTGTATAAGGGCCTATTGGAGTTTTTTGTTAAATTTTTTTGTATACCCAAATTCAGACTTTTGTGATAACCCACAGATTGTGATTCTAAAAACATGAATGATAATAATAGTAGTTAACATTTAACTAGTACTTTAAGGTTGTGAGTACTTTTAATGCATTATCTCATTTGATGTTCATAATAGCTCTGAGAACTGGGTTGTGTCAATACCCCTTCTTTTTAGATGAGGAAATTGAAGCTATGAGAGCTTGGCATGCACAGGCCATACAGAGTATGGAAAACTATTTTCCATCAATTGTCTTTCCATGAATGAAGAAGGCTTTGACTCCCAAAGGTCCAATTTGGTGAATATCACCATCTCCTGTCAACTAATCTATTATAGTCACATAAATTTATTAAATGTATTAATGTACAATAAACCTTATAGTTTTTTCCACCTTGACAATTTTAAAATATGCAATATGACCTTCTTGGTCTTCAATCATTTTTTTACATGAGTTAGTATTGAGTTCCCAAGATTTTAACACATGTTCATGAATCCCACACCTTTATGACATTAGATTTTAAACCTACCATTAACGAATAGCCCATTTTCCCAAAGCTAGCCTTGATTATAGCCCGCAGATTTTCAGTGGGGTTCAAACCATGTAAGGCCTCAGGTAGTTAGATGGTACAGTGGGCAGAATGTTGGACCTGGAGTTAAAAATCCTTGTATTCAAATCTGACCTTAGATATGTCACTTGACCTCTGTTTTCTTAAATTTTTAATGCAGTTTGAAAACTTTAACTACTACATAAATGCTATGTTATCATCATCATCAGTAGTTGTAGTAGTAGAAGTAAAAGTAGTGATTATAGTAGTAGTGTTAGTAGTAGTAGTAATAGTACTAGTAATAATAGTAGTAGCTATAGTAGTAGTAGAAGTAGTAGCAGTAATGGTGGTGATAGTAGTAGTAATAGTAGTAGTAGTAGTAGTAGTATTTTTGCCTGGGGTCATGTTAGCTAGTAAGGATCTGAGGCAAGATTAAAATTCAGGTCTTTCTGACTCCAAGTCCTGTGTTCTACCTATACTACACGTATGTGACTCTAATAAGAAGAAATTACTAAAAAAATATAGCTCTGATACTAATTGAGTTGCTAGGAAGATCCAAGGGGCAGATCCAAGGGTTCTCATGATCATTGTGGACAGTGATGAGACTACCACATTTCTTCAACATGGCGCCTCCATGCCTTAAAGAGATCTTTGACCACAAGTGAGAACAACTTTTTTCAGACTATTTTTTTTTTTTTGCATTGGTCAACTTGCAGAAGTACACCCAGATAGAGGTGGGCAGTGGAGGAGGGTGCCCTATATGAAAGACTATTTTTCATTAATTGCCACTTCATATTTGAAGCAGGTTTCAGGTCCCCTAGAGGTTCTATTTGTTAAATATCACCATTTCCCATCAACTGATCCATTACAATGGCATAAATTTATCAAATGTATCAACATGCAACCTTATAATTTTTTCCATCTTAAAATTTTTTAATATGCAGTATGGTCTTTGACCTCCTCTTTGGATTCATTTTTCATGATTGAGCATTGAGTTCCCAAGATTCTGACACATAGTCTTTAATTCTTCGTTATACTTTTGTCATATTAGATATTAAGCCTGACTTTAATTAACTTTGCCGAAGTCCAGTTTTGATCATGGCGTAGCTAGGTGGTGTCATAGTGCATAGAACACCAGACATGGCATCCGAAAGATTCATCTTCCTGAGTTCAAATCTAACCTTAGACATTTAATAGCTGTGTGATCCTGGACAAGTCACTTAACCCTGTTTGCCTCAGTTTCCTCATCTGTAAAATGAGCTGGAGAAGGAAATGGCAAACCACTGTAGTATCTTTGCCAGGAAAGCCCCAAATGGGGTCATGGAGAGATACAACTGAAAAACAAACCTTGATTATATAGCCCATAGGTTTTTAATACGGTTTAAACCAGGCAAGGCCCTGGATCGTTGAAACATGTTTCTCCCCATTGTTTGAATAAGTTTATTAACCTTTTAGTCCATGAGGCATGTTGCAAGGTCATTTTCCAGTATTCCATCTCCATTTTGGGAATTTTTCTGATTCTGGAATGGTTCTTCTCATTATACCAACATATCTATCATATGTCAGCATTTCCCTCAATGAGGGGAAGACTCCCAGGCCCACTAGATCTTTTAAAATACTTTCGGGTGAAGGTTTTATAGACTGATGGTTTCCATAGCTTATAGACTCATATCTACTTCTGACAACAGTTTTGGCATAACTTTTGTTGAAAAAGTATATTTTATACATTAAAAATCACCTTTTATAAAAAAAAAGGGGGGGGAGGCAGCTAGGTGGCACAGTGAATAGAGCATCGGCCCTGGAGTCAGGAGTTCAAATCCAGCTTCAGACACTTAACACAAAAACTAGCCTTGGGCAAGTCACTTAACACCAACTGCCCTCCAAAAAGCAAAAAAAAAAAATCTACAGGACTCCAGTATTTGCATCTTTCCACCCATGACAAGCCTTTTTCCCCCTTCATTTCAATCATTAACATCTATAGTCTTCTCAAGATGCCTGCTTTGTAAGAACAATCCTTCCTCCCCCAAGTCCTGTTTTGAAGAATGGTCAGTTCTCAGAATTCTGTTTAACTATTTTCCTTTGTACTTTGGTGTAGCTGAATGTCATCATGACTATCATGATGATGATGGATCATCATCTATCTCTATGGAGCAGCACCCTTCTCATTCACTCAACTCCCACTACAATGGAAAATTATGTTGTCTGTGACTGCTGCTTCCCTCAGGGTTCTAGAGCTCACTCTAGGAGGTTGTTGCTTCTAACACCATAGCTTCTGAGTCCCCTTCCCCAATACCTATCAACCAGTAGAATTCTATTGGTTTCTAGGGGGAAAAAAAAGTATTTACTGAGAAAATATAGACAGAACAGTTGTTAGAAAGCATGCCCTCACAAAGCCCAGAGGAGACAAAGGGGTGATGGCATTCAAAGCTCTATAGCCATGGTAGAATTATAATTCCCAACTTTTCCATACCAGGGATAGTATTCCCCATAGAGCTGGACTTATGCTCTGGTTTTTTCTGGGGGAGTGTATATTCTGGACCTCTACTAAAAAAAATGCATAGGGCCAAATTCAGGTCTCTGAGACAAACTGCTGGAGATCTCTATCCAAGTTAACAATTAGACCATTAACAACTACTTTTTCAGTCTAGCCATTCAATTAATTCTGAATCTTACCTAATTGTACTAATGTCTAGACCACATCAGCATATCTCATTCACAAGATTAGCATGGGAAACACTCTCTAATGCTTTACTAAAATTTAGGCAAACCAAATAAGGTTCTATCTATAATATTTCCATGAACATAGTAACCTTACTATTAAAATAAAAGGAAATCAAGTTAGTTCAGCATGATCTAGCCTTGATGTCATGTTAGCTCATTAAGATCACTACTTCCTTTTCTAGATATTCCTTAACTATCCCTTTAATAATGTTCAACAGTCTTTCCAGGAATTGAGATCACTGGGCTAAATCCTGCAGACACTATTATTTTTTTTCTTTTTAGAAAACAGAGGCCACATTTGCCTTTCTCCAGTCTTGTAGAACCTGTCTTGTTCTCCAAGATACTTGGAAAAATCACAAAACATGGCTCATCTGGGCTTGGTGACTTAAACTAATCAAGAAAAGCTAGTTGTTCTCTTAGGATCCTTTTACTTATCTTGGAAATCAGCTCCTTCCTAGTTATTTTGTCAATTCAAAGATAATTCTCCTTGGCAGAGAAACCAGAAACACAATACAAGTTGAGTTGACCTGACTTTTCTCAGTTGTCTGTTATCATCATCACACCTTCCCTGAGTAATGGACCTACTATGCCTCCTTTGTTCTTCTTTTTGCCAATCATTTTCCTCTCCTTCCTTCCCTCCCTCCCTCTCTCTGTCTCTCTCATGTGTACACACACACACACACCCCTCTTCCCCCAGGGGTAAAATCCTTTTTCATTGTCCTTTCCTTTTCCCCACCAGGACCATGCTATGCCTTGGCATACATCCTCAATCCTTCCTCCATCTTCTTTAAAGCACATAGTTCTTTAAAATCTGAATTAATTTGTAACAGAGGTGACTGGCCAAGTCCGTCCTTATGAACATGCCCAACACCGGAGCATTCTGTACTCGGATTTGATCTCCCTTTCTACTGCCTAATTCCCTGCTGCTTACAAACATCTTCATATGTCCCCCATTCTTAAAAATCCCTGGCTTGATATAACCACCTTCATCCTGTGTCCATCCTTATCTTCATCATTAAAAGCCTTGAGAAAGCATCTACATTCTGTGTCTCAGTCTCTTCTCTCTAAACTCTCAGGAATCTCATCTTTGACTTCATTATTCAACTGAAGTTTCTCTCTCCAGAGTCACCAATGATCTCTTAATTGCCAGTCTAATGGCCTTTTCTCAGTCCTCATCCTTCACCTCTCTGTAGCCCTTAACATTGAGGATTACTACCTTATCTTTAATACTCTCTTCTCTCTAGGTTTTTGTGACCCTCCTGATGCTCCTCCTGCATGCCTGACCATTCTTTCTTAGTCCCATTTGCTGGATCTTCATTTAGGTCCCACCCACTAATGGTGGCTCAGTCTTAGATAGTTTCATCTCTCTCTATACTATCTTACTTAATGATCTCATCTACTCCTGGGAACTATTTTTGACTTTCTTTGTATCCCCAGTACTTAACACAGTTCCTGGCACACAGTAAGCACTTTTTTTTTTTGGAGGGCAGTTCGGGTTAAATGACTTGCCCAAGGTCATATGGCTAGGTGTGTGTGTGTGTGTGTGTGTGTGTGTGTGTGTGTGTGTGTGTGTGTGTGTGTTAAGTGTCTGAGGCTGCATTTGAACTCGGGTCGTCCTGACTCCAGGGCTGGTGCTCTATTCACTGTTCACAGTAAGCATTTAATAAATGCTTGTTGACTAAACATGTGTTAAAGAGACAGACTTTGGGCTGGAAAGCTTGTAGGAATCATGTTTTCCTTCTGAGGTAGGAAGTAGATTTTCTTTGTCTTTTCTTTATCACCTTTGAGTTAGGGAAGGCCATTTCGAGCACCAAGATAGGCATTTGTTAAGTACTAAGCAAGCAGTAATATCTGATAAACTTTGTACAAATGTTCTTTTTTGAATCTGCATAACTCCATATTTGGGAGCAATTATGATTTTTCACCTGTACATGGCAGACTGTATATGGTCTCTGCTACTTTGACTATTTCAGGAATCTTTTCCATATGGCACTGAAGAAGTTGTTTGTCCTTCATTCCCAAAGAGGACCATGATATCAGGAAGGTGATGCCATGACTTGCAAGTGAACTGGATTTAAGTGAGGGAGGGATGGAGGGTTGTGCAAAGTCACCAGCCTCACTTTCTCCTCCAGAGCCAAAATGTAAATTTTGATCACTGAAGAAGTAAGTGAAAGGACAATGCTGATGCCTTCCTGGGACTGCAGAGGATTGTCTGAGTTGGGGGTACAGAAAATGTATTCAAAATACATCCTTGTTAATTTCACAAGGAAAGCAATTTTTTTTTTTTAATATACAAGAGGAGAATGTAACAGGAGACGAACTGAGCCCAGTTCTTGTTGTTGCAATTTCCCTGTGGCCTTGGTAACATGCCCAGATATTCTATAACTGGTCAGCTAACCAGACTTTTGACTGGCTTCTGAGTCAGAACCAGGATACCTTCAAAAGGCACTAAATTGCTAAAAACAGACCTCTTTTTTTTTTTTAACCTAATTGCCACAGAGTGAGAGATACATATTTTTAAGCCTCTAGATAGGAAGAAGTCTCAGGCTCTTCCCACCCAGAGCTAGTATAAGTACAGATCACCCCGCCCTTTTTTTTCCCTCTTTGTATTTATACTTTCCTGCCTTCGGGTGAAGGATTATTAGAGGCAGCTACAACCTTTGAAAGATTAGAATGGTAAGCCACCTAGGAGACAGAGTCTATGCTGGAGTTTGTGGGCATGCACAGTGCTGGTGCTTAGTCCAGCAGAGGATGGACCTTGATGCCAAGATATCAGTCCCTCCCGGAAACAGAGTAACTCTGTCTATAGGCTATGTTGTTGCTCAGCTGTTTTTCAGTCATGTCCCACACTTTGTGACTCCATCTAGTTTTCTTGGCAAAGATAACAAAGTGATTTACCATTTCCTTCTCCATCTCATTTTACAGATGAAGAAACTGAGGCAAAGGGCTCAATTCAGAAATCAATTTGGTCAGGGCAAATGCTTTGTAGAAACTGCTTTAACTTTGAGCTCACTCTTTCTCTGGGGATCAAGATGATATGAAGGAGAGTGTGCCCCCAGTTATTGGGAAGAAATGTTTATAGTTTCCTCCTTGCTCTATTTTTTCAGTAAATATTCCCTTGTAAAAGTTAGTTGATGCTAATTGGTCAAATGATACTGGAGCATTAATCACTGGTGATTCATATTGGGGAGAATATACTGGAATGGGGACTTTAGCTAATAACATTAGAGAAAGACAAGGACAACCCCTCACAGGTACCCCTAGGACTCCAAGAGAAAAATTTATCCTTGTTTGGGGACCATTTCCTCAGTGTGAATGTGAGTTGGGATAAGGATACCAGAGCACTCTATGGGACACTGGTTGATGGGTTTCTATGCAGCTACAGCTTTTTTTTTTTAGATTCCCTTTTCAATATTGTTTTTTGTTCCACCTTCAGAATTTCATTCTTGAAAACTTTCTAGATAATAAAGCTCTTATGATATGGTTATCTTCAGCTCAGTTGACTAAAGCAATGTGCCAATGAGGCCAAGGTCATGGGATTAACCCCTAATTGCCAGTTACCTTTGCTCTGATTCAAAACAACTGGATATACAGCCTTAAATTTGGTCAGCTATCTTATAAACACATGCTGCTGCTGGTCATGAGGGCGAGGGGACAAACGATGGGTATGGATTCTTAAAAATCCATTATCTCCTTTGGAAAGGCAGAAACTCAGAGAGCAAACTTTGGTAGGTCAGGAGTGGAACTCTACAATATGGGCAGTGGAGAGGAGAGGGAAGAGGGAAATTGGGGCAGGGGCACTGGAAGAACCAGAACCAGGTACGACCAGTACAGAAAGGCTTCATTGGTAATTAATTAGGCTTACCTTTCTTATTTGACAGTGGAAAGCACAAAGTATAGTCTGGGTTATCCTAAGAAATGAGAGCAATTAATAGTATTAGCTGATAATTGGGCCTTAAAACTTCAAATCAGTAGCTGAAATTTTAAAGGACTCTGAGAAGGACATAGAGGAACCCTAGTCTCCATGCTTAAATATAAAATGAGTTCTCCAAGGCAAAATTTGAAATGAGTCTTCCTTCCCCCTTCCCATAACCCTAGCCTTTATACATCTACACAACCTCTCCTCTGTGTCCTTTACAAAGGAATAGCTTTAGAATCACAATAACAGCTTTACATTTATATAGCACTTTTAGGTTGGCAAAGTGCTTTAAATATATTATCCAATTTGATCCTCAAAATAACCTTGAGAGATCGCTGTTATTATTATCAGAGCTAGTAAGGCAATGGATAGACTGCTCAGTCTGGAGTCAAGAAGACCTGAGTTCAAATCTAGTCTCAGTCACTTACTAACTGTGGGACCCTGGACAAGTCACTTAACCTTGCTTGTCTAATTTTCCTCAACTGTAAAACGGGGATAACAATTGCATCTACCTCCAAGGGTTGTTGTAAGGACCAAATGAGATATTTGTAAAAAGTACTCAGTACAGTGCCTAGAATATCTTGACCTACGTCTTGTCACTGGACTTTGATGACTCCAGAGAACAATGAGGCTGATAACTTTGCTCAGCCTTGCCTCACTTAAATCCAACTCACTTGCAAGTCAAGACATCACCCTCCCTGATGTCCTTGGTCCTCTTCAAGAATGAAGAATGAGCAACAACAGCAAGGCACATAGTAGGTGTTACCTAAATGATTATTCCCTTCCTTTAATTTACAGATGGGAAAACTGAAGCTTGAGGGGTTAAGTGACCTGGCTATCATTAAGTAGCCAAGGTAGGATTCAAACCCACGTCTTCCTGACTTGAAAGTCAGCACTCTATCCACTGTGCCACATAATCTGTAAATCTTAAACTTTTAGAGCTGGAAGAGACTTTAGGAACCCCTCATTTTAAAGGTGAGGAAAAGAGACCAAGAGAAATTGAAATGACTTATTAAAGATCACCAAGATAGGCAGTGACAGGGTGGGTTTTCCTCCTCCTACAGTATGATCTAAACTAGAATTGACTGGAAAGGAAGCATTTTAAGAAAACAGAGCTCTTCTTGCTTGTATTTGACATAATTGTTGCTAATGATCCTAATAATTCAATTTAACTCAACAGTGACCTACTATGTGCCCATCATTCTAGAGACACTCAGGGGATGTGAAGAGAGTTCTCCACTTTCAAGAAGGAGGAAGAAAGACAAGAATGGCTTGCATAAATCAGAAGAAATGCTAAGCACATCATGGTAAAATGCTCAATGGTGTGGTTCAGAAACAAGTGCTGTGGGAGGTCAAGAAGGGAATACATCAGAATTGGTAGAACTAGTCTGGGGGAAAAAAAAACAACATTTCCGGAAGAGGATTAGAGCTAGTCCTTGAAAAATGAATGGGATTTTTAAAAGGATTACTATTGAATATGAATATATTGGGTTTTCAAAACTCTTGCTTCCCCAGAACTAATCCTATCCTATCCTATCCTACTCAATGTAAGGTAGTGGGGGGAGAAATAAGGAAGGAAGCAGAACAGTGGTAAGAATTCCGAAAAAGATTCCAAGTAAGTCTCCTGGCTTCCCATGACTTCCTGTACTGTACAGGTTATCCTCTCTATGCTCATTCTGTCCCCTCATCCAGACAAATGGTTGTCATCGGGAATCTCCCCCATTACTAATATGGGTTAGACACCTCTTTTCCAGAGGTCCAGAATGAGGTTCTGTGCAGAGTGCAGAGGGAAGAACCTGACCTCTTCAGAGGAATCTACAAGAAAATTCATTCCAAGCTAGGAGGGTATACTTATACTGCTGAATTCTCTACGCCTTTGGGGAGAGTGGCAGTTTAATCGAAGGGAATTCTGATCATTTTATTAAGTCCTAGCTTTCCTACATCCCACCTACCTCCCATCAACTTGATGAGATTATAGGGTGTGGACCTTAGATCACTTCTCTTAAAGGCACCTTGCTGAGAAAACAGAATTATTTTGATTTGTTCCCAGTGTTTAGGGCTGTTATTTTTTATCCTTCATTCTTAAAGAGGACCATGACATCAGGATGATGATGCCATGACTTGAAAATGACTTGTATTTAACTGGAGCAGGGCTGTGCAAAGTCACCAGCCTTACTCTCTTCTCCAGAGCTATCTGGGTCCAGTGGCAACATATAGATCAGGATGACTTTTTAGAGCTAGATCAAAGATGACTGAGAGGTAGGACTCCTCCCCTATGATCTAGAAAAGAAAAGTATGAACTAGCTGGGTCCTGTTTGTACACACTTTCTCTCTCTTTTCATTCCAGGTTGGAGTGTAACAAGGGCAAAGGAGGGAATTCCTCTCTTTTCCACCCCAAGAGAAGAAATGTTGATTTGCTGAAGTACATGGTGATTATGGAAAGGGTGTTCTTGGGCTTCCAGCCCCTTTGCCTTTTTGTTCCCTTTTCTGTGCATAGGTCAGACACTAAAGTTTGTGGGAATAAACTTTTTAAGGCTTGGGGGTTAAGGGTTATTGTGTGAACGCTGGGGTTTCCAAATTTGAGAATTACTAAGTTCTAACAATCAGACACTGGACCACCTAGGGAAAGATTTCCTCATCTCGACATTCCTCTGAGAAGGAAGAAGACCTCTACCATGACCCCTGAAGTGGGGGGGGTGGAGAGGAAGGGAATGGAGTCACAGCAGGGGGAGGGACCAGGAAATCTGGACCTTGTTAACCCTCCCTTACTGTTGCTTGGAGTAAGTCCAAAGTGAATGGCTAGTGCTTCTTCAGAAGCCAAATAAATAGTGTCTTTACCTTCTGGGGGAGTCTAGTGGGTTATTTCAATGTTTCCTATTCTGTATTTGAGGTTGAGCTCTTGTGACTCAGGCATTTTCTGTGGTGAGTGAAATAAAAGACTGCACCACACTCAATGTGCCCACACAATACATTGAATGCCTATGTGGGAATTAAAAATCATGTTATTCAGTTTTAGGGATACCTAGATACAAGTCATCCCTAAGCTTTATTTTGGAGATTTCCTTGGAGAAGATTCCAGTGCTAGGGCATGAATCAGAGAAATATACTGATCTAGGGGTTCAATTCCCCCAGAATAAAATGTGAGCTGTGTGAGCCCAGAGCTCGTGGGGCAAGAGAGACCAGACTTCACAGAGTGCAGAAGAAAAGGGAAAAGCCACTCAAATTTGTATCTGAGAGTAAAGTGAATAAGCACACATGTTTGAAATACTTGACTAGTTTCTTTCCAGTCAAAGATGCTTGTTTAATTCCTCTACAAATATTTACCAAACTCCTAGGATTTAGCAAGTATTTATTTGACCTGCCACGGTGGAAGGGTAGAATGGGGAGCGTCCTGGCTAGCGGCCTAGCAGGCCTGGGCAGCATAGGCTTTGGAGGCGACACTATGGACATGCAGCTTTGTCATTGATTGGTGAGAAATAGCTTCATTTCTTAGAACCTGTTTCCTCATCTGTAAAGGAAATTAATAAGATTTGTTCTATCTCCTCTTGGGATGGCTGGGAGGGGAGTGTTTTGTAAAGTGCTGTATGAATATGAGCTATGGAGATTATTCTGTAAGCACCAGCATAATGCCATGTGGGGTGTATGTGTATGTACACATAGATCTACAGTATATATATATACCCACATACCCACATATGTATACATACACGTATAACAATACAAAAATGTGTGTATATCTACACGCATATGTGTGCGTATACATATCTACATCTACATCTAAGCCCAAAAGTCTTAGGGCAGTTTTAAGCTTTCTAAATTGCACTAAGACTTTTGAGACACCCTGTAGATGTGATAGCAGGGACAGATAAATATATTGTTGTTGTTCATCCTTCCTTTTTGAAGAGGACTAATGACATCACAGGGTGATATCTTGACTTGCATATGAATTGGATTTAAGTGAGGCAGAGTTGCATAAAGTCATATAAATACAGAGACATATGTGTACATATGTATTTTTGTGTATATATATATATATATATATACAGGTAAATATATGCATTTATATATGGCATATATACATATGTCTACACACATATATTGTCCCCAAAGTTTTAGTGCATTTTTAAGCTTTAATAGCTTTGAATTGTGCTAAGACTTTTGGGACATGTCATATATATGAAAGCAGGGGTATACACACTCATACATGTGTATATGTATATTCTCCATTAGTTTATAATCATTGGGAGAGACAAAATATTATATAACAATGCAAGACCACATGTAATTAAGTTTCATCATGAATGGTACAATTAAGAAGGATATATAAATTTATTCAACAAGTATTTATTGAGAACCTGCTATTGTATACAAGGCATTGTAAGACATAGTTCTTCTTCAAGGATTTCACAATGTGATAGGGGATATGAGACATATGTAAAGATAACTACAAATGCCATAAAGATGAGGGGGGTAGTTTCAAGGAAGAAGAGAACAGTTTTATTCAAAAAAGCATTCTGGAGTCAAGGTAGTAGGTGAAGATTGCATAGAGGATGTGTAACTTGAATTGGTCCCTGAAGCATCAGGAGCAATTCAACTGGCAAGGAAAGTACATTCCACATGGAAGGAACATAAAGGTATGAGGGAAGGAATGAGAACTTAAGATAATAAGGAGCACGCAAATTTAATTAGAAGAAAAGATTTATATTGGGCAGTCACAGAAGGGTAAGCGGGATAGGGAAGAAGGGAACCCAATGTGAGTCTGAAAAAGAGTTTGGATTTGATCCTAGAGGCAGTAAGGAATTACTTAAGATTTCTTTCTTTTTTTTTGGAGAGAGGAAGGTAGGGCAATTGGGGTTAAGTGACTTGCCCAAGGTCACATGGCTAGTTTTGTGTTAAGTGTCTGAGGCTGGATTTGAACTCGACTCCAGAGCCAGTGCTCTATTCACTGTGCCACCTAGCCACCCCTATTACTGAAGATTTCTGAGCAGGAAAATTACATGGTGGGAAAAATATTTTAGTAAGATTCATCTGGAAATAATGTGAAAGATGGATTGGAACAAGGAAAGAATTGAGATTTCAGAACAGGAAAAAGGATGAGGTGTGTTTGAATTTGATTGCTGTATCATTAATGGGGTGGTTTGTGGGCATTTAGAAAGGGGAGTCAGGTCATATCAGTCAGATTTGATTTCCCTTCTGGAGAGTGTTATAAGGCTGGTAGAACTAGAACATGATAAAGATACAGTATTGCGATTGTTGCTGTTTGTCCTTTGTTCTCAAAGAGGACCATGGTCAGAGAGGTGATGCCATAACATGTAAGTGAATTGGATTTAAGTGAGGGCTGTAATACACCTAGGTTTTAGCAAGACATCTGAGAAAGTTTCTAATATTTCCATTGAGAACAAGACAGAGAGATGTGAGCTATGTGATAATACTGTTAGGTGAATTTGAGCTAGTTGAATGATCAGATTCAAAGAGTAATCATTAATGTGTTGATGTCAATATAAAGGGGTGTCTCTAGTGTAGTTTCCTGTCCCTCTGATAATAAATAAATTCATCACTTGGATAAAGGCAAAAATGACATTTTTATCAAAGTTGCAGATAATGTCAAACTAGGAGAGGTAACTAATGAGTAGATGACAGAATAAAGGTCCAAAATCATCTCAATAGGTTGGAAGGTTGGGTGAAATCTTTTTTTTTAATTACATGTGAAGGGGAAAATAAATGAGTGAATAAATGAAGCATTTATTAAGTGGTTACTATGTTCCAGAAACTTTGCAAAGTTCTGGAGATGAAAATAAAAGCAAGACTGTCTTTCATTCTGATGGGGGAAATAACATATAAAGTGAAGCTAAAAGGTGGGGCATCATGGTTTGGAAATGACTAGGAAATGGTGTTGAGGTCTGGCTTTGGACAAGCTAAGTCTCACCTATCAGAACCTAAAATCCAGAGGCAAAGTCCAAGATATGGTTAGGAGGGAGATGGGGAAGAAGATCCAAGAGCGGGCAGAATAGTTAAGAAGGGACAAGTTTAATAAGTTGAGGGACAAGTTACCACTTTGTCCAACCCATCCATGAATAAAAATCCCCAGTACAACCATAGTGACATGTGGTCATCCATTCTTGCTTAAAGGTATATAGTAAGGGGGAAACCCATTACCTTCAATGGTTACTCATTCATCTTCATATACTTCTAATTGTTAGGAAGTTGTTCCTTAAGTCAAAGCTAAATCTCTATAACATTGCTTCTAGTTCTGCCCTCTGGAGACAAGCAAAACAAATCAAATATTTCTACCAAGAGCTGAAACTTCAGATACTGGAAAATAGCTACCTCAACTCCACCAAGTTTTATTTCTTCCACCCTAAACATCACCATCACCTTTGAACAGGTTCATGTATGACATGATCTTGAGACACCAAGTCTTCCTAATCCTGCTTGTAAAACCCAAATATAAGACTATATATATATATACACACACATATATATACATACATACATACATACATATATGTATGTATGTATATGTGTGTATACAAATATATTTATAAATATACATTTATATATGTGTGTATACAAACATACATTTCCATTAAATATCATCTTCAAAGATGTGGTTCAACATAACCTATGAAGCTGCTTTTGGTTTCTAACTCTTTAATCCTATGTGTTAGTTATGTCTCCTAGTTTTATGTCATATGCATTTTTGACATGTTTGCCTACTCTGTCTTTATCTGAGCTATTGCTGAAAATGTCAAATAGGCCAGAGCCAAAGACAGATCCCTGAGGCATTATACCACAGGCATTGAACAATTAACAACTACTCATTGAGTCTGGTTACTAGAGCTATTCCAAGTCCCCCTGATTCCAGAATTGTTTAGTGGGCATCACTCTATAGTCTAAAAAGAATTAAGAGTCTTTATTAAATGCTTTTCTAATCTACAATGTTATGGTTTTTGAATCTAGGAACCCTGACCCACAGGAAAAAGGTTAGTCTGGCAGATGCAATTCTTAGTGAAGTCATCTCTCCTCTCAACGGTCATTGTTTGCTTTGTTATATAATTATTTGCTTTGCTTATATAGTCACCAACCTTCCTTTAATAAGAGGTTCTAAGATTTTTCCAGGAATCAAAGTCTAGCTCATTGGCTTTATTGTAATTTGTAGACTCTACTCTCTTTTCTTTCTTGAAAATCAAGACACCACTTGTCCTGCTGGTTCTGGGACACTTCTACTCTTCATAATCTTCCAGAGCTCATTGATGGTGGCTAGAAATTCATAGCTGCAGGTTCTTTTTGTCCTCTGGAATGAAGAGGCCTGGGGACTTGAACTCATCATGGGAAGTTAGGTGTTCTCTTACCGGAACCTTCTTTATTTGTCTTGGGTGTCAACTCCCTAAAGTTACTTTTGTTCAGTCTTTTCAAATCCAAATCACTCTCGGTGGCAGGAAAAAAAAAAAAAACCACCAACAACAAAAAACCAGAAGCAGAATAGAGATGAGCAGTTCTGCATGCATATCTCTTCTTTGATATTCTGCTTTTCCCCAGCAGGGTTTTCGTGTTTTTTTTAAAACCTTTTTGTTGACTCGATAAATCGCTACACTTGTGTTCAAACAGTGAAGCCCCACAAGCACAAAATGGGGAGAGAAGGCTAGACAACTAATGGTCAGAGAAAGATCTGGGGGTTTTGGTGGACTGCAAGCTCAATAGAAACATTAGTTTAGCAACACTATTAGTAGTTTATAAACGTTAGCATCACACAGAAGGTCAGAAAGGTAATGTAGATCATAGGAACATATGATCAGAGAGAGAGAACTAGAGAGACCTTAGACATCATCTTCCTCAACCTCCTGATTTTATAAATGAGAAAACCTAGAGCCCTAGCTAGTGACATGCCCAAGGTAACACACGATTGAATTAAGAGACAGTTGTCCAAAATGATGGAGTTGAGTCTAGTCAAATTATTTTCTTGTCATAACCCATCTAGACTATTATGTTCAATTCTGAGCACTATATTTTTGAGAGGACATTGACAAACTTGAGTAGCGGCAGTGGATTGGGCAGCAGGTCTGGAGTCAGAAAGACCCGAGTTCAAATCCAGTTTCAGATACTTACTAACTTTGGGAACCTAGATAAGTTATTTTACGAATGTTTGCCTCAGTTTCCTCATCTGTACAATGGGGATAATAATAACACCTACCTCCCAAGGCTGCTGTGAGAATCAAATGAGATAACTTTAAAGTGCTTAGCACAATGCCTGGTACACAGTAAGAGCCATATAAATGTTAGCTATTGTTTTTCTTATTACATCCAGAGAATGGCAAGGAGACCTGGGACCATGCCATATGAGGATTGACTGAAGGAAGTGGCAACATTTATCCTGGATTCTAGAAGGCTTGGGGGTCAGGGGAATGCCTCTGTTTGAGGATTCAAAGGACTATTATGGGGAAGATGGATTCTACTGGGTTCTAGATGGCAGAAATGGAAAGAATGGGTGGAAATCTTAGCCAGATTTCGAGTAAGGGTAAGGAAACACTTATTTAACTATTAGTGTTATTTTAAAAAATGGAACGGATGGCCGATCACCACAGCACGGGGTCTGCAGGTGGATGATAGTGGATCCCTTGGCAGGTAGGTTAGGGCAGGGTTTCCTTGTTCAAGTGCATATTAGCAGTAGATGGCCTCTGAGGTCTTTTCCAACTTGGAAATTCCCTGAGAGGCAGAGAGGGAAGCCAGTACTAAGGCTACTGCTACCATCCAGGCATGAGGTGATGGGGACCTGGACAAAGGTGGGGGCTGTGGGAATGAGGAAGGAGTTCACCTTGAAGATTAGAGATAGGAATGGTCAAAGATGTCTCCCTTTTCTTTCCTTTTTCTTGCTTTTTGGAGGGCAATTGGGGTTAAGTGACTTGCCCAAGGTCACACAGTTAGTTTTTGTGTTAAGTGTCTGATGTCAGATTTGAACTCAGGTCGTCCAGCGTCAGTGCTCTATTCACTATGCCACCTAGCCACCCCAAGATGTCTCCCTTTTCAACGGGAATTACACTCAGGAGGACTTCATGGAATGGTAGATAGAATGGCGGACCTGGAGTAGGAAAAAATCTGGATTCAAACCAAATCCCAGTCATATTGGACAACTTCTGAGGTCACATATGTACGATTGTCTTTCTGCCTTGCTTACACAGCTCCAGCAGAAGGGAGTGGCTAGCATTTTGCACTCAGAGTAGGGAAGATGGGGTTAAATCCTATCTTTGACACTAGCTGTGTGATCACAGCTAAAGACACTTAACCTATTAGGTCCTCATTTCCCTCACCTGTAAAATGGGGATAACTGTTGCGTCTGCCTACTAGGTTGTTTGCAATACTCATATGAAATACTGTAAGTAAAATAGGGGCAGCTGGGTGGTTCAGTGGATAGAGCGTCAGATCTGGAGTGGGGAAGACCTGAGTAAGTCACTCCACCTCTTCCTCGGTTTCCTCCTCCATGAGATGGGGTCCTCTTTAAGAATGAAGGACCAAGAACAACAATTATAATAATATCACCTACTTCCCAGACTTGTGAGAATGAAATGAAACAGTATCTGTCAAATGCTTTTCAATCCTGACAGCATCACATAAAAAGCTTCGCCTGCCATAAAGTATCACACGGTGTCCCAAAAGTCTCAGTGCTGTTTTAAGCTATTAAGGCTTGTCTAAGTACATTTATCATCATCATTGTCATCAGCATGATTATGATTTTCTAAGCCCGGGTCAGTGGAGAACTGCCTGGGAGAGAAGGCTGAGCCTCCCTAGTAGTGTCCCTTGGCCTGAGGAATTGACTTCCCACAGAGATCGGCCTCCAGTCCCCACACAGTCTCTGACAGAAAGCTGTATGAGCCATGTAGCCTTCCAGCAGAGCCGTTCTGTAGCTGAACTGCAGAGGCACAGAGAAACGTGGGTTCCCTAAAATAATCTTCTGATTCATGCCACATGAATCCCTGGTATATAGACTGTCAGAATTTAAGGAGCAGGTGTAGTTCTCCCGATGCTTTGAATAGGAACTTGTTCAAATCATGTAGGCTTGTTAGAAACAGTTTTTTCAAAGGATTAGTTTATAATATCTCATCTGTAGTGGTAGTGAGGGGGTGGATTCAGAAGGAGGAAGGAGGAAGCACTGATGGGAGAGGCAAGGGAAACTGTCATCCACTAGAAACGTCTCAGATCAAAGGCAAGGGGTGATGTTCACCTCTAGCTGAGGAGAAGCTCTGAGTGTCTGGGACTAGGGCAGAATCAGATTCAGTGGGAGGAGAAACCGGGCCACCCAAGCACAAAGAAAGATCCCTGGGGGCTATTGACTTAGAAAACCACTCATTAACTTATCTTTGTCCTACTGCATTTTTATTCATGTTTGTTAAATATTTCCCAATTCCATCGGATCTGAATCCCTCGGCAGTGTTCTGGGCAACAATGTGGTCTGTGGGGAGATTGGCGCTCCAGATTCCACGGCCCTCCACAATTCAGCCCCCACTTGTAGACTCAGGAATTCATAGGATAAAAGATTTGGAGGTGGCAGAAACCTTAGAAGTCCTCCAGTCCAATCTCCTCATTTTGCAGGTGAGAAAATTAGATTAAGTTAGATAAAGCGTTAATTAAATGCTTCCTGCAGTCAGGTAGAGGCAGCTTAGGTGATTCAGTGTATAGAGTTAGAGGTCTAAAATCAGGAAGACCTGAGTTCAAATGTGATCTCAGTCTAACTGTGGGACCCTGGGCAAGTCACTTCACCCTACTTGCCTCACTTTCCTCATTTGAAAAACTGGAGAAGAAAATGACAAACTACTCTAGTATCTTTGACAAGAAAACCCCAAATGGGGTCACAAAGAGTCAAATGTGACTGAAATGGCTGATCAATAACACCACAGTCAGGTAGGGTGCTAAACACTGAGAATACAAATATAAGCTAAGGGAAAGTACCCTGGGGGCAGCTAGGTGAGCTGTGGATAAAGCACCAGCCCTGGAGTCAGAAGGACCTGAGTTCAAGTTTGACCTCTTGATATTAGCTGTGTGACCCCCGGCAAGTCATTTAACCCCATTGCCTCTCCCAAAAACAAAAACAAAAAAAACCCACCAAAAATCCAAAACAAAACAAAAAGTACCCTGAAGGAGTTTGCATTCTAATGGGGGAAGACACCATCGAAAAGGGAGTTGAAAAGGGAGTGGGGGAAAGTACTCTTGTTGGGGCAAGATGTCAAAGTCCAGAGAGTCAGGAGTAGACAAGGGGTTAGCAGAGAGCTTGGCTGGCTGATTAAAGTACTTGCTCAAATAGAGGTTTCAGGCAGGAACTCACTAATCAGAGGACATGGGATCTGGTTGGGGGGGGGGGGGGAGGGCGGGGATGGTGGTGGAAGGATCTGCTGAACGAGAAGGCAGCTGGAGTGCAGATGGGACGATCCAGAGGCTCAGGAACATAGGCTGAAAAGCATATTGGTTAAATGACCCTTGAATCCAAAACAGTGATATCTTTTTCTTTGGCCAGCCTAGGGCTCCTTACTCACTTCACCCACCCTTCACCAAACCAGTTCATGAAATCCCTCCCACTTCTGCCCTCTCACCACACTTCTTGTGAATTCCATTAATCCTAGCACTTAATGACAGCCATTTCTGCACACTCAGCTTTATGTATGACTGTCTTTACTCCACAATGAGATCATAAGCTGCTTGAGGACAGGGCCTTCTTATCTATCTTTTTATTTCCCACAGAATGTCTTCTGGGAACAATTCAGAGCCTTTGTCATGAGAGAATTGCCATGAAAGCCAGCATGGCATAGTAGATGGGGCTGTAAGACACTTAATAGCTGTATGATTCTTGGAAAGTCACTTATCCATTTGTGCTTTTTTGTTGTTGTTGCTCAGTCATATCAGTGTGTCCAGCTCTTTGGGGTTTTCTTGGCAAAGATCCTGGAGTGATTTGCCATTTCCTTCTCCAGCTCCTTTTACAGATGAGGAAACTGAGGCAAACAAGGTTAAATGACTTGCCCAGGATCACACAGCTAGTAAATGTCTGAGGCTGATTTTAACTCAAGTCTTCCTGGTTCCAGGCCTACTGCTTTATCCACCTACATGTCTCTGCCTTTGTGCCTTAGTTTCCTCAATAAAATGAAGAGATTCTATTCTGTGACCTCTAAGGTCCCTTCCAGGTTAAAATGAAATGATCCTATGACCTAGGAAGCTATAGAAACCATTGAGTCATTAACACGGAGCAAATTGTTCCTTCACCAAGGTGAACCAGACAAAAGGAAGAGAACCATAACACAACAAAAAGGAAGATAGAGGGAGAAAAGGATCCCATCCCACCCAAAGTAGACAAGGAGAGAAAAAACAATTTTAAAAAAGGAAGACAAAAGTCACAAAATAGGAAAGTGTATATGTTGGGGGCAGGGGGTTGAGGGAACTCTGTCCTTCTCAAAAAAGCAACATTTAGGGCCTGAAGAGCCTATGCTCATTCAGTGCAAGAAAGCCCTCCAGAACATCCCCTGAATTGGCCATTTGGCCTCTGCTTATGAGTATGGGAGATTGGAGGTCCATTGAGTCAACAATCACATCTTTATCAGATGAGAACATCTCTATTGGCAATCAGAGGTATGAAATAAATGTTAAGAATGACTAAGCACCTCCATTTAATCAGTCAATCAATCAATCTTTCGTAAGTATAGTGGCCCATTCCTGGAAGTTTTGTTTCTCTTAAAAGCAGCTCAAGATTGTATTTGCATTTTTGGTGGCCACAATCACATCACTAGCCCTTATTCAGCTTGTGGCCCTCTCTAATATTATCAGACAGACAAATAGCTTACCCTGCATCCCCTCAACAGGGAAGTGCCAGTCACTTTATTGTCTAATCCTTGATTAATGATCTTCTAATAGCATTTGTTTGTGATGGATTTTACTTTATATTTTAAGTACAGGGTATCACAAAAGTCTTAGTGCACTTTTATCACTTTAAACTAAACTAAGTTCTGGGACTTGCTATATTTATCAATGTGCCTTTATAAGTTTCTTTTGTCTTTCAAGTATTTCTGGTGCTCTGGGGTCAAGTATTTCTTTTTGGTAAAGGGTAAAGAAAATAAATAGCTGTCCTATATCTAATATCTACTACTTCATACAGTGCGTAACATCGAAGAAGGTACTCTGTGGATCTTTTTTATGAGAGACTCTAGACATGAACCAAGCCTAAGTTGTATTTAAGAAGATTTTCCTGGAATAATGGTGTCTTTATGTGGAGGCAAGAGTGTGAGAAAAGTCTGAGCTCCTCTCTCTCTATTTGGGGTCAGGTACTCCTAGTGCTGAATCCAAGTCTGCATCTGAACCTAAGCACTTTGAATAGAATGGATAGAGTGGCAGGCCTGGATTCAGGAAGACTTGAGTTCAAGTCCTCAGAAACATACTATATGTGTCACCCTGGGCAAGTCACTTGACTCTTGTTTTCCTCAGTTTCTTCATCCGTAAAATAGGGATAATAATAGCATCAATATCCAACATCTAATTAAATAATAACTGCAAAGAGCTTAGTATGGTAGCACTATATGAGTTTTAGCTATTATTATTAGTGGAGGTCCTAAGGGAAGGTGTTACTTATCCATTATGGTGGGGGTGATAATAGCTAGCATTTATATCACACTTGGAGGTTTACAAAGTGCTTTACATCCATTATCTATTTTGATCCTCGGAATAACCTTTTGAGGTAGTGATAATTGTCCATTATCATTTAACAGATAAGGAAACTGAGGCTGAGAGAGATTAAATGGCTTACCTGGAGTCACACAGCTAACAAGTTTCTTGAGGTGGGATTTGAACTTGTTTTCCTGAATCTAAGTACAACTAGTTGCCATGAATGAATGAATGAATGAATGAATGAATGAAAAAGCATTTATTAAGTGCTTATTATGTGCCAAGTACACATTCACTCTCCTTCTGAGCTCTAAGTCCTAAGTATAGGACTATAAGGCAGGATGCCTGCATGAGTCTCTGGTGAGGAGTGTGGGGGAGTAAAAAGTGAGACATCAAAATGTTGGGGGATTGCCTCTACCAACCTTCAGTTCTAGGGCATGGCTGGGATTTTTGTTTTGTCTGACTTCATGTCCACTAGCAATCATAACATCCAAATCTTCATCAGTCCTTCAGTTGGTGAATTGAAATGAACACTTTACCTACAACATAGCCTATTCATTTTAGACTTATTAATAGAGCTACAGTCTCTAGGGAAAAGATTCCATGGCCTTCTAACTGATTCACAGATATAGCTACACCTACATATATATCTATATATACATCATGGTGAATGATGCATAATGTGAGAATGTACATAACACAAATGTGAAATTAAATATATAGAAGCATATGTGTGTGTATATATGCATGTATAAATACACATGTATACACATATGTATGTATGTATATAATGTCAAGTCATTTCCTCCATCACATCCCTGGACCAAGTGTTATGGAGAGCCACAAAGGAAACAGAAGGAACAGTCTCTGCCTTCAGTCAAGTTGAGGAGACCAAACATGCTGACATGAAATCCCTTGGGAATAATTCCAGAACAACCTATTAAGAGAAGACAAAAAAAATCTGACATTTTCTATTCAAAGATAATAAAGTACTTTGTCAGTCTCCATCAATTGGTTTTCTTTGGGAGATAGAGAAGTGGAAGGGCTAATCTGTGTTGCGTGGGGGAAGAAATGGAACCCCAGGACTGATACTTCCTTTTTTTTCTGGTTCCAGATATCCTAGGGACAAATGCCTTTAGTTTAGAGAATTGTATTATTTTCATTACATTTCTAACGGCCCATACAACCTTAGGGTCAATTACTCTAATACAACTATATTAGACTTTCAAGTTGATTCTCCCCCTTCTTGTTCTTTATATGGCAAAACAGTTGTCATGGTGGAGATGGGCAAGGGAGAAAACCCTTATTCCACACCCATCTTAGACTTTTAGTTCAAACTGGATTACTGACCAATGATAGCTGGTGACTTCTAAAACTGTTGAGTAAAGCAAATTCCTGTGTAATTTGGAAACCTAGAATAGAAACTCAAAGGCCTAGGTACCTTTTTGCCACCCAAATAGGACCAGGCAAATTTGCCTTTGCTCATTGTTGCTGAATGCATTCAGAGGGACTAAGGATGAGTAGTTTTCTTCCTTATCCTTTTTATAAACCTGAGGAGATCTTCTGTTTATACGGATGTGCCCAGATCCATTTACCACTGTGAGAATTGGGGAGAGTTTTCCATAACTGGCCTGACCCCAAAATACCAGGCTGTTTTCCCACCATCTTCATGACATTTCTACTTGCTCCTTGCTCTTGATCAAATGCTCCAGCTTCTGTCCTGGGGCCTTAGTCCCTTGATTAATGAGAGTTCTCTCTACCTAGTTCAACCTGGTGACAACAAATGCTGTTTTATCATTATCTTCCACTTCTAGCTCTGGAAATAGCTATCAATTCAATATTCCCATTCCTGGAAAGGATACATCAATCACTCAGTCTTTTGAAGGCCCCTCTCTCCAACCAACACATGGTGGAGATAGCTGTCCCTGTATACCACTTCCCAAAATAAAGGTGCTATTCTCACTTTTCGGAATGTAAGCTCCATGAGGGTAGGCACCCTCTTGATTTTTGTTTTTGTTTCTCAAGCACTTAGCACAGGGAAGCACTTTATAAATACTTTTTTAGTCATTCAGATATTTTACAAAATTCACCAAATCTAGTTTATTAATTAAATATTTCTACTACCCCTTTGTTTTTCTTATTAGACCAGTCCAATTAACCTGAATTTTTCTCCACAAAGTCCTACACTAAAACCTTTTTGTGGCCTAGAGATGGGCTTTCAAAGGTGATAGAATTTTGGCATGGTGGAAAAGCTTTGACTCTGGTAATAAACCAAGTCTATTTTCTGAAGACTGACCTAGCAAACTATGGAGGGGCATGTCACTAGATGGTTGGGTACTTGGTGATGATTTGGTTTTTTTGTCAATGGCAGCCAATAAGACAAAGACAAATTTAAAATGCCTTAGTCTTGTGATGGTGCTTCAGCAGTTATGGTCAGAGTAGTGGGCAAGGAGGCAGAGGATGCTAAGGAGTGCAGAAATTTTAATATGACTATTGGTGCTGTAAGATCTTTGTCCAATAACTAACAAGCAGACATATTTCTGGAAAAGCTGAATCATACCAATCTTGATATTCTTTCTATAAATGGAGCCAAAAGACAGAAGTTGTAGCTGAGTGGAAAGATGGCTCATAGGAACTCCCCTGAGAGGCAAAGAAAGGAGTTGGTAGGCAGATTTTATCGTAATGCCCAGAGTTAACAAGAAACATTATATCAAGGGATATTTTGGAGGGGGAAATGTGTATCAGTAGTGATTGTCAAATCACTACAAATTCTTTTCAGTAGTGATTATCAAACAAGATTATTGCAGCTTTGGCACTAATATTGGTTACTGTGAATGAAATGATAGAGAAATTCTACAAAGATTTTGATAAGACCCTCCAAATCATGTCAATATGTACTCCAATACTTGGTGACTTCAGAGCAAAGGTTAGAAAAGATAATAATGGGGAGAAATATATGGGAAAGCAGGAATCTGGAATAAGGAATAAGAAAGTCCCCAAACTATAGATTACACAGAAGCCTCACACATCCGCATCATGAACACTTTCTCAAAAAAAAAAAAGAATTGACATTGCTGGACATAACATGCACTGAACAATATTATGAAGAATCAAAGAGATTATATTGTAGTGGAGAGAAAAAGGCTTTTTTATTGATGTTTGAATAATCACTGATTCTATTATCTGTGTATAGCCAGTTCCATCAACTTGTCAGAGCTAAGATCAGAATTAGCAAAGTGATGATGATGATGGTGGTGGTGGTGATGATGAGAAAAGTACTGTGCAATTGAGACAACTTTATCCTGAATTGTTTAAATAGGGAATCAAAAATGGAAAATGGGCAACAGAAATGACACTGATGCCAGCAATAAACATTTTATCCAAAGGTAAGCTAGTTAGAATAAGAATATATTTGTAAGTAATTCAAGGACAAATGATGGGTGATCATGAGCATATTGTCTTGTGAAGCAAAGAGATGCAGGAGAAGGTAAAGACAATTTCAAGGCATTTTAGCAAGATATCCAACTCTAAGCAAAGTCATCCCAAGGCCACTGGAGAAGGAGAATGTAACAACTACAAACAGAAGAAAAATGGGAAAGGTTCACAAAAAATCATTTTAAATAATTTTTCCCAACAAGGACAATGAACCACTGCTTGAACCCCAATATCACAGTTCCAGATGTGCTTACAGAGGAGGGAGAAATACCACTAAAGAGAACAAAGATGAGAAAAGCAGGTGGGTTGGACCAAGTATAGTAAGAGGAAATGGGTAATTGAGGCCGCACAATTGGGAGGGCACCAAGAGACTAATATAAAAGGCATTCAAAGGAGAAAAAATGTGGAAAAAAACTTAGATCTGGTTAATACTGAAAAAGGCAACCAAGAGAATACCACTTACTACTGACCTATATGCCTTCTCTCCCATCTCTGCAAAATCTTTATGAGAGTCACCTGTACATGAATCAATGGGGGCCTTGATGAGGGTATTAGTAGGGAAAAGCAGGCTTTTGCAAGTGACAGATATTCAACAGTGAACCACATCTTTATCATTTCACAATTAACTGTGGAGGATGTAGAAAATAGAAGAGCCTATTGTCCTTGTTTGTTGATTATGGAAAAATGCATTTGATTCAATAAAACAAACCACCTTATTGGCTTTTTTTTGGCAGCAAGATCTCCATCATCCATACTTCAAAATCATTCAAGATTCTGTATTACAACAGAAATAACCCTGCTCAACTACCCTCTGATAAGAAATATCAGGTGAGACAGAAGATATTTAGAAAAATATGCTTATCAGTATGCTAGAGGATATTCAGTGCCAAGTCCAGTTGGAAAAGGGTTTCCCTGTAGACAGTAAAATTATCCAAATGGGCCTATTGGTGAAAGACATTGTTCTGATCACTGATCCAAAACACTGTAGAGCTTCCTGGAAGATACATGTACATACATATATACAAGATACATTCATACATGGAAGATACATGTACATACATATATACAAGATACATTCATACATATATACATAAATATAGATGTAGATATAAATCTATCTATCCATCTAGCTAGCTATCTATTTAAAATTACTCAAAAGAGTTTGGTCTGTATGTCTGTCTATACAGGAAAGACCAAGGGGACGAACAATGTCAATTGCATAGATTTCATCATATATTTAGGAGAGCACTCTATAGATAGAGCCCAGTAGTATGCATATGTGGGACAGACATTACAGGTAGACAATGAGTTGGATCCAGAATTGAGCAGGAGGAGGAGAGCAGGCTAAATTGCTTTAAGGAAGCTGTAAAACTTCTTTACCGACCAACCCCAAACTTCCCCTGAAAGCAAAGCCCCATCTTTTCAATATTAATGTTCTACTGGTATTGCCATATGGCAGTAAGACATGGAAAAAAACTTCCTCCAAAGAAATAAAAACTAGTATCATACGGAGGGCAATGGATCACACATTGTGGGTGTAAGCTTTAACATAAAACCAATGAGGAATTTCAAAGAAGAGCAAAGAAAAAGACATTATGAAGGAATTTGGGGATAGAGAATGTGGAATGAAATGGAAAATAGATAGGAATGACAGACAGATAGAGGGTCCCACTGGCTAAAGACAATTAGGTGATGGTACAGTGGATAGTGCTCTGGGCCTGGAATCAGGAAGATCTGAGTTATAATCCAGCTTCAGATACTTCCTAGCTGTGTGATCCTGGAAAGTCACTTAACCTCTGTCTGCCTCATTTTCCTCAACTGTGAAATGAGGATAATATTAGCACTTACCTCCCAGGGTTATTGTGAGGATAAGATGAGATTTTATTTGTAAGAGTTCTTGGCATATAGTAGGTACTTAATCAATGTTTGTTTTTTTCCCCTGCTACCCTTATAATGCTAGAAGAAGGCACACATGGACGGATAGTGATAATATAGCATCAGTATGCCCAATGTCAAAGCGTTTCTGAAGATAACTCAAGACAAAGGCATTATAAATATAGCACCTTTCAGTCACCACTATGTCCAAATTTATGATGTGCTTACTTTACCTTTTTTTGTGTTTATACCTGTGATTTTATCCATGTAGGGAATTCTGCCCCCTCCCCCTGACACAGCTCTGTGATTCTTCCATAATTTAAAAGCTTAGAAAATTACTTGAGAGTACTAAGAATTTGGTTATACGACTACTAATGAATCAGAGGCAGAATTTGAATTCAGGTCTATCCCAGACTTCAAGGTTGGTCCTTTATCCCCTAAACCACATTGCCTCACCTTGCTCTACCTCACAGCGACTCTTTCCTGATTTCCTTGGCAGATCTATATACCTCAATTCTGTTTGCTGTCATATCCCTTCTGCTGTAACTTCACTATCTCTAATCAGACAGAAAAGCTGCCAGGAGGGGGTTTGTCAATTCTGAGATTTTTATAAAAATTAAAATATATAATTATTTATATTTTAATTCTTAGCTCTCTAAAATATATTAATTGAGGGGCATTAAATAGAGTACATCACAGAGTGGATAGAGTGGCCTCAAAGATGGGAAAATCTGGATTCGAATTCTACATGTGACACATATTGACTGTATGGCCCTGGACAAACTACTTCAGTGACCCAGTCAGGTATCTAAAATGAAAAGTTGCTGATCCCTATGGACAGAGGCAGTTTCCTCCCTAGGAATTTTCTACCCACTGGTCAGGACAAAAAAGTAATCACAATGCACCATCGTTTGTACAATCAAAATTAAGTTTCTCCAGTAGAGTTATATATGCTTTTATACTTTGGGTTGAAATTCAACCTTCCCCTAGCCCCTATCTTTACTAGTAAAAAAAAAATCCACAACAGTCTTTTTATTGTACTAAAAATTCATAAATGTGATTCATATATATGGAGTCAAAAATACTTCCTCTCTTACACTCATCGTCCTTACTAACTCATTAAGATCCTTCAAAACAATTTATAGGTCCTGAGAAACAATCAGTGCATTTTAAAATATTGCCTTAGAATAGAAGTAAACACAATAAAATATTTTGTTAAGTATTATAAGAATCTGAGCCCTTGGGGCTCCTGAAAAACTGACCATATGCTCAACCTGCCCACATGATCCCATTCCACTGATTTAATACACCTTGTATATAATGGGAGAGCTAGGTTCATTCATTCTGAATAAGAGGACAAATTCTCGGAATGGGAAACTTTCCATTCTTTCACTAGAATGAAAATCTATTTTTACCTGCCACCTCTCATTGGAGCTCTTTATGGTGGATTTCATGTAAGAGATAATTTTTTAGTTGTGCTCCCTTAAGTATTTCAGCCTGTATGAATCACTTTTCCCTATTTCCCCGCCAACTCGGCTTTTTCGGAGGAGGATTGTACAGTTTGCAGAAGAGCCATCTTCGATATAGCAGATAAAGCACCTAGACTGGAAGTCAGGAAGTATTGGTTTTGGTCTCAGTTGCACCACTAACCAGTGGTGTGACTTTGGGTAGGTCCCTTCACCTTCACGTAAAATGAGGAGATTGGAGCAGAAAATCTCTAAAGACCCCCTCCCCCACCCTCACTCTGACATTCTGTGATTCTATGATATAATCCAAATGTCTGTATGTCATTGATGTTTTTCTTGTCCCTTCTGCCTTCTGTCTCTTGTCATTTCACTCCCCCCCTTAGAAGGGGGCATAGAGATGACATTCAAACTCATCTCTTGTAGATACTGTTCTTGAGTACATCAATACTGATTCATTAGCTAGGAGGATTAGATCATTGAAAGGTTTGATGATTCTTCTGGATGGCTTGGGAGATTTTTCTGATAGAATCTTTTTTTAAAAATTGCACCAAAATTGTGTCATTTTCTAGTAGCAAGAACAGTTTAGGAAATAATTTTCTTAAGCATCAGTGTTTACATTCACAGACTAACAGTACAAATGGAAATTTTAACAAATGTGAGAAAATGGCATGCAATTAGCATGTTTCTGTTGATTATCTGTAGTTTGGGATAGTATGTGGCAAGGTGTTTCTTTATTATTCTGAATAGTCAAGAGGTTACTCCAGTCCCATGGTTCCATCTATTTTTAGAGCAGCTCACCAATGTCAGATTGTCTGAGTTCTAAAAAATCTTGCTTCAATGTCTAAACTGCTTTTCAAGCTTGGTTAAATCATGAAACTAGTTTCATTTTATATTAGTCTTCCCATGTTCTTCCTGCAACATGGAAGACAGAAAAAAGCTTCCTTTGTTCCCTTCCAAAAATTATTTCAATGACTTCTTATTGATATCTTCTGTTTTTACATCACCTATATGTCCCAACATATTCCTCATCCCTCTTGTAAGAGAGCTAGCACTTGTAACAAGGTAGAAAAGAGAGAAAGGAAAAAAACCAACAGTTCAGCAAAACTAACTAGCACATAAAATAAGTCTGAATTTATGTGCAATGTTCCACACTCATAGTCCATCTGCAAGGAAGAAGGGAAAGGGTTTTCTCTTATCTTTTCTTTGGGGTACTATCTGCTGTTGGACGGCAAGAGAGGAGACTTGCTAGACGTTGTGATCAGAAGCAGAAAGAAATCTCTCCATGGCTAGGGTCCAGAATGAGGCTTAAAGTGTACAACCTATTTGGGAGAACACGACATATGCATAGGCAAGTATAAAATAAAGCAAGGAGTAAAGTGTTTTCCAGTGGAAAGAGCATTGGGTTTGAAGCAAGAGGATCTGCATTCAAATCCTAGATTTGGCATTTACTACTTCTGTGACCTTTGGGTAACTCATTTTACATTTCCCGGCCTGGGTTTCATTATCTATAAAATGAGGTGGATTGCACATGATATAAGTTTTCTTCCAGATCTAAATCTAGCGTCCTATTACCCTAAAGGAAGCAAAAGAGAAAACAGGAAAAATGCTCTAGGAATATTTGAAGGAGAAGGAAATGCTTTTAAGGTATAGTGGCATGTAAGATAGATATGTCCACATGGGATCTTTAAATGTAGAGATTTGGTGCTCAGCTAATATGAACAGATATCTCCAGAATATGGCCCATTCCTCTCTGAGACAGACTTTGATTTCTGCTTTCAGGGGAGCAGAAAGAATAAAGTGACTGGGTACATGCTTGGCCCTGCACTTCCTCCACAAGGGGTATGAGGCTGAAATTATATCTATCTGCTCCTCTCAGATGTTGCTGGTCCATTAGAGGTTCAGGCCAAAAGCTTCTTCCCTGGTTGCTCTTTGGGGGAGAGTAGCCCTTAGACTAGTCTCACCAGATTAACTTCTCATCAAAAGATGACTGACTACACAAAAGACCATCACAAATAGTGAATAGCAAATAAACCCATTTATCCAAGCAAACAGTAAATAGAAATTGGAGTTCTGCCAATTAGAATATTCCAGAAAATACACAAGTGAATGAATTCTTTAGATGGAAATGAGATGATATCTCAGCTCAAACAAGGGACAGGGTCCAATCTTAGCCAAGAAGAAGTTCTGATTCCAAAGTCTCTAAGGAGTCAAGGTAGAAATCAGGGACATATCAAAGAGTCAGCTTCCTTTACATGCCTGCTCCTTCCTTCTTTTCCTCTCTACTCCCTGGAGTGTCCTCTATCCCCATGTCTCTATCCCAAAGAATTTCTGGAACCAATTTATTCTCTTAGTAGGTATATAGCTTCATGATGAGTTTTCTCTCCACCAATTCAAAAGTACATCTTCCACATGCAAAATGCTTTAGGTTTTGTTGGGAGGAGGTATCACTTAAGCTGTGGTTGTTTGTCTTTTATTCTCAAAGAGTATCATGACATCAGGGAGATGATGCCATGACTTGCAAGCGAATTGGGTTTAAGTGAGGGAGTGCTGTGCAGTCATCAGCCTCACTTTCTCCTCTGGAGCCATCTGGGTCCAGTGGCAAGACATAGAGCAGGATTACTGGAGATGGCCCCAGATGCAGAAGGAGCTCAACTTGGGGTGAAAAATGAGGAACTCCTAAAGCTTGACACCATTTTATAGTACATTTTCACAATACTTATTTTGATTTTATGAAGAGGTAATAAGCTGGCACATACAATTGTCAATATATTACCCTTTCTGATTCTCCCATCTGTAAATAACATCTTCCTTCTCTGAATTCTTACACCTTTTTGTACCTCAAGTAGACTTATTCTTTGTTTTTTGTTTTTTCTTGCTAATTTCATCTCTTACCAAAGTGCAAGCTCTTCATTTCCCATGAGGCTGCGCTACATTTTGATGTCTCTGACTTTTCGCCCATGTCCCAGTAATCTTTTCATTAGGAAACCTCATCATCCTCTAAGATAGAATTAGCCTTGGTACTCACATCTCATCCTTTACCCTTCTGAGCATGAACTCCAAAGCTTCCATTTAAGTAAGGGGCCCAGTATGGGCATGTCCTCATTTCCCAACAGGTTGTACTACTTTGGAACTTCACTGATTTCCCCACCATGACTCCACCTGGATACCATTCCTCTTTTCAGCTTTTTTTTGTGTGTAGTCTTCCTTCCTTCCTTCCTTCCTTCCTTCCTTCCTTCCTTCCTTCCTTTTTCTTCTTTCTTTCTTTCTTTCTTTCTTTCTTTCTTTCTTTCTTTCTTTCTTTCTTTCTTTCTTTCTTTCTTTCTTTCTTTCTTTCTCTCCTTCTTTCTTTCTTTCTTTCCTTCCTTCTCTCTCTCTCTCTCTCTCTTTCTTAGCTCAAATCTGGCCTCAGATACCAGCCATGTGATCCAGAGCAAGTCAGTTTACCCTGTTTGCCTCAGTTTCTTCAGTTGTAAGATGAACTGGAGAAGGAAATGGCAAATCATTCCAGTATCTCTGCCAAGAAAGCCCCAAATGGGGTCGTGAAGAGTCAGGTACAACTTAAACAATTGAGCAACATAGGTTAGAAAAGAGTTGATGAAGGAGAGAAATGTGGAATGTAGTTGGAAAGTTAGGTTGGAGCCATTGTTAAAGGCTCTGAAAATTAGGCTGAGAAATTTGTCTTTTATTCTAGAAGACATTGAAAGATTTTGGGTCTGGTCAGACTGTGCCTTAAGAAAATTGTTTTGACTATTGTGTGGAGGATGAATTGAAGAAAAAAGATACTGGATCAGAGAGACCAATTTGAAAGGTATTAAAGCAGCCCAGACAAGAAGTGAAAGCTTGAAGTGGAGTTAGTGACTGTGGGAGTGGACAGAAAGGGATGGATGAGAGGTAGAATCAAAAAAACTTGACAGCTCATTGGCTATGGGTGGGTGGTGAGGGAAAGGGTTGAAGATAATTTCAAAATCATGAATCTGGGTATTTTTTGGGAGGATCATAGTACCTCCCACAGAAAGAGGGGAATTTGAAGGAGGTGAGGGAAAAAGAAGATCGATTCTGTTTTAGATGTATTGAGTTTGAGATGACTGATGTCTAGAAGATGTTCAGAAAGCAGTTTATGATGTAGAACTGGAGTTTGAAAGACAAACTAGAGCTGGTATATATTTGTGAGCTAGGTGCACAACTTAAGGTTTAATGACTCAAAGGTTATTACCATACTATACTATACTATACTATACTATACTATACTATACGATACTATACTATACTATAGCTACAAAAATCTGGATGGTGCTACATAGAAGGAAAATATAAACCTTAAAGGGAAAGAGATTGAAGAGAAATAGTGGCAGAGGGGAGGTCTTGAAGTGGGATGTAGAGTAAGGAAGAGGCAGTCTCCTCCAACGGCCCAATATGCTACAAGGAACAAAATGCCCTGGAGATGTTTCTATGAGCGCCAAAAGACAGAAGGAACATGACAGGAAGAGATGGAGGATGGAGGAAAGTTTGTTAACAATAGGGCAAAAGCTCCAGAGGACATGATGGAATGGGGGGGGGGGGGGAAGGGACAAAGGTAGATACTGTGAAAAGTCAAAAGACTCATGAGCTGAGATGGATAGGGGTGAGGGTGTAGAGTCTGGACTAGAGGGGAAGGGTTTCACCTCAGCAGACAGACATTCTGATTCACAAAGACCAACGAAATAGAAAATGTGAGTTTACTAGCCATGGGATGGTGGAAGAGCCAGTAAGCAGGTCAGGGCCCTTATCCCAATGGCATTCATGTACCACCAATCCTTAGGGTCTGGTAATGACTGAACATGGTGCTGATGTGGGGTTGGTCATTTTAACCCTGGAGAAATCTGGAGATTGGGAGGTAGTAGGGAGCTCTGGTCAGGCATCTGGGTCAGTAAATACCTAAGGACTATATCTACAGGGTCACTCACATTTGAAGACAAACCCAAAATTGTGAGGATGATACACATACACAATAATCTGTAAATGATGTTGCTAGTATCTGATAGCTCTGAAAACCATCTGGCATAGATCCACCAGTGTTTGTTTCCCTGAAACTACAGATCTTTGGTGGTTCTGAGCTTCTGGTGGCAGCAAATGACAATCAATCAATAAACATTTATTAAGTGCCTATTATGTGTCTGGCACTATGCTAAGCACTAGGGATACAAAGAGAGGCAAAAGACAGTCCCTGCTCTCAAGGAGCTTACAATCTAGTGGGGGAGGCAACATGCAAACATATATATGAAATAATTACCAGAGAGAAGACAACTCTAGTAACTTTCTGGTTCTTCTCCTTTTCTGGACACCCTTGCCCTCCTCCAGACAACAAGGACCATCATGCCCTCAAAATTTTCTCCAAGCTCCCAACTGAACTTTACACTAACCATACAAAGTTTTTCAAAATCAGTTATCTGCATGTTGCCTTCTTCCATTAGAATAGGAGCCCCTTGAGGGCAAGGACCACATTTTTGCTTTTTCTTTGTATCCTCAGGGCTTAACAAAGTGTCTGGCATATAGTAAATGCCGGGGGCCTTATCTACGGCACCGGCGGTGGGTTGATCTGTAACTATTATATCCCCGTCCTCTCTACTCACCTATCCCCATGGTGAGCCTTCGATCGTCACCGGCCTCCGAAGAGGAATTAACCCAGACAGAGCACCCGAGGTTTCAGGGGTTGTTTATTCACGGCTGGTCACATCCTGAGAGAGAGATGCTTCCGCGTACAGCATCTTATATACATTAAACCACGCCCTCATATGGAAATTAGCACAGTAAAAGCAAAGCCTATCCCCGCCCCCAACCTCTCCCCCTTTTTGTTTTATCAGGGCTGTGGCGCCCGGTGCAGCCTTGCTAAACATTACGCATCATCTAAGCTTATGGCTTCGCCGGGAGCGGGGTGCCCTGGCTTGGGTCGTCTCCTCAATCCCTGAAACCTTACCCATCCTAGGGACCCAACACCTTCGGGCCCTGTCTTAGGTGGCTGGGTGGGAGAAGTTGCCCGTCGTGGGGCTTGCCCCGTCTTACCCCAAGGTGTTACATGTCTTCCATGGCGGCGAGCCAAACTGAAGGATCTTGTCCTTCTCTTATAGCCAAGATGGCTTGTTGGGTAAGTAACATATAGCCCTTATGCCGGGTGGATGCACGGCATATGCACCAAAATAAAAGCCCAATAAGTAATAAGAGGAGACACAGAGAGGCACCCAACCCGCCCCAAGAGGCCCCCATCGAGGCGTCGCGAGTCCGGGGGTGGGGTGTTCTATCGCCGTTCCACACATCAGGATTCCCAGGATGGTAGGCCATGTCCCTGCAAAGGAAAAGAGAGGGAACTCCTCATCCCGATAATCGGGTTGGGTTCATTCAAGATCTCTAGCTCTATGTACAGGTATCCATTTTTTGGGGACACTAGAATTCTCATTTGGATAAAAGGATAAATGGCCTGGTCTCCTTGCAACCACTGTGACCGGCCCATGCCACTTTCCTTCTTCATCCCTCCACATTATCTTAGTTCCTGGTCGGGCCCTTGTGGGGGGTGGCAACTCTATGTGTTTGGTTGCAGTTTTTCCAAAAAATCTCTGTGCGGCCGAGGTGCCATCATCTCTAAATTGGAGAAAGTTCATGGTAAAAATGGCTTGTGCCAATTCCTTTTGGGTTATTCCCCTGCATACTCCCCCTTTTTGTTTATAGAGGGTTGTTTTCAGGTTGCGATTTGCTCGCTCCACCATGGCTTGGCCTGTGGGGTTATAGGGGATACCCGTAGTATGATTGTTAGAAAATTCTAGGCAGAATTCTGTAAAGGCCCTAGAGGTATATGCCGGCCCATTATCAGTCTTTAGGGATTCTGGCACACCTAAGGTGGCCATTTGAGTGTACAAATGTGATATTACATGTCTTACAGTCTCGCCGGGTTGCAATGTGGCAAAGGTAAAGGAAGAAAAGGTATCTACTGATACATGTATATGTTTCTGTCCTAAATGTGTGACATCCATTTGCCAGAGGGCATTAGGCAAGTCGCCCCTGGGATTGATGCCCTCTGGCTGGGGGCGCAGCCGGAAGGGTGCGCAAGCGGTGCATGAGCGTACAATGGAGCGTGCTTCCATCTTAGGAATGCCATAGAGGCGTCTGAGGGATCTAGCTGAAATATGATACTTACCATGTGCCTGCTGGGCCGGATCAGGATCTTGGTGGGCTATATATAGGGCACTATCGGCTTCATCATTGCCTTGAAAAATAGGTCCCGAGATAGATATATGGGACCGCACATGTAGGACATAAATGGAATGTCTCCTACCCTTTATTCTATGTTGAAGTTGTAATAAAAGATCGGCTATGGTGGATCCTGGAGACACATAGGCATGTTCCAAGCGGGGAAGCACTAGTGCACAATACATACTATCTGTAATTAAATTTATGGGTATAGTATCAAACAACTCTACAGCTTTAATAATGGCAAATAACTCATTCTTCTGGGTGGAGGTATATGGGGTATCCAATACCCACGTGGCTGGTTGTGACGGGTTGTGAACTATAGCACGGCCATTCTTAGTGGCATCTGTAAATATATTTGGTCCGGCCACTGGATCGGATACCACTACAGGCGTGTGGCGTTTGAGAATGAATTCACTATACATCCGGACCACTGGGGGAAGTGTGACTTTCGCAATATTCATACTAGTCAACACCGTGGCCCACAGCAGGGAATTTTCTGCAAGTGTATGACTGAGCTCTCCTGATAGATCTAAGTTAAGAAAAGGTTTGCGCCCAAATGCGCGTTGACAGCGCTCAGAGGCTTGCAAACAAAACCAAGCTAGGGTCTCCCATTTATCTTGTATAATCTTTTTTGGAATTTTTGGATATAACCATTCTAAACATCCATGTCTTTGAAAGAGGCATCCCCAAAATCGCCCTGCATCTCTTAATATTTGAAAATATATAGGTTCATCTGGGGCTTGGCGACTCAAAACAGAGGCTTTTTGCAAAATCTGTTCCAATGCCTGTTCTGCCTTGGGGGTCCATGTCCTAGGGGAGGTCAACTGTGACGCCCCTTTTAGAATCTCATATAATGGCTGCATAAGTGACTGTGGTATAGGGATTGCTGAGTGAATCCACTGAATTGCTCCCACCAACCTTTGAAAATCATTCAACGTCCTATATTGGGACTTATCAATGCCAGGAATATCTTTAACAACCTGTTCGGGAAGAACCTTTTGACCTAAATATTCATAAGGATATGACTTTTGCACCTTCTCAGGGGCTAGCAGCAATCCTTTACCTTGCAACAACTCAATTATTAGGGCCAAACAACTCTCTGCCAGCTGCAGCTGTGGTGCAGCGATCAATATATCATCCATATAATGTATAATCATAAGACTGTTATATTTTTCCCTAGCTGGCCTTAACAACTCTGCCACATATAACTGACACAAGGTTGGGCTATTTGCCATTCCCTGGGGCAAAACCCTAAACTGATATCTCTTGGAAGGTGCCTGGAAGTTAACACTGGGAACAGAAAAGGCAAACTTCTCTTTATCATTTGGGTGAAGAGGGATACTGTAAAAACAATCCTTAATATCAATCACTATTATCTCCCAATTCCTTGGGATGGCTGCCAGCGTGGGTAGTCCAGGTTGGAGGGCTCCCATTGGTAACATGGCAGCGTTAACTCCTCTGAGGTCAACTAGCATCCTCCATTTTCCACTTTTCTTTTTGATGACAAATACTGGGGAATTAAAGGGACTAAGAGATTTCTCTATTTTCCCCTCTAATAATAAAGTATCTACAATCATCCTAAGTGCTGTGAGCTTCTCTTGGGACAGGGGCCACTGTTTTACCCATATTGGTTTCTTATCAATCCAAGTGATCTGCGGGGAGAAGCTCCCTTCGGCAGTGGCCCCCACTAATTTCCCAGCAGACTGTCTGGAGTGGCCAAAGAAAGATTCAATGGGGAGAGGAGATCACGCCCCCAGAGGGCGTATGGGAGCCCTGGTAGGAAGAGAGGTTTAAACAGTCCTGTCTTGCCTTTCACGGCCCACTTCAGGGCCCTTGCTGCCTGAGGGGCAGTCTGTCTCCCTCCTACCCCCATTACTGGCTGCCCTCCCGCCGACAGTGGCCATTCAGGCTTCCACTGGCCTCCATTTATCACGGAGCAATCCGCCCCAGTATCCATCAGCATTTTAAATGGCACTGGGGTGTACTGCCGCTGCCCTGTAAGGGGGTCGGCGATCAGCGGATATATTCCCCAGTCATCCCAATCTACCATCTCTCCTTGCTCAAGGGCCTGGGCGGCGCTGGCTGCGACCAGACCTGTTGCCCCTGGTCTGGGTCCTCTCCCCCCGTCCCTGAATGCTGCCAATCTGCATGGGGGAGGCTCAGCCATGGCCGTTGGGGTGGCTAGCCAAGCTTCTGGGCAACTCGGGGAAACTCCGCCCCAGGCCTCCGGGTGTCTAGAAGAGGCCCCGCCCCATCCTCCTGTCTTTTCCTGTCTAGGCCCGCTCGGCATCTGAGCTGCGTCACACCCACTATCCTTCCGGTCAGTGTCCCATGAAGAATGCGGAAGTGTCGTGTCTCCACCATCTTTTTCGCGGCTTTCCCCTCTAGCCCTCCTTAACTCTTCCCAGGGGTACACGGGAGGGGGGCCCTCATCCTCCCCCCCATCCTCCCCTTCATCCTCCTCTTGTGGCCCCACACCGTGACTTTCCTCCTCTTCACCCAACCCTTCTATGAATGCTTGGCAGGTTTTTAGGGGGATTTTATACCCCCTCTTAGCGCACAGCTTATACAGCTGGGCGGCTACAACCCCTTTCTCCTCGGGTCGAAATTCAGGTATGCTATTCAATCCTCCCATCTCGTCCTTCTTATGAGATGAGGCTGTCTGGGGGGAGTCCGTCCAGCGGACTCAGACGGTCCCTACAGATCTCAATCCCTGTTCAGGCGCCACTTGCCGGGGCCTTATCTACGGCACCGGCGGTGGGTTGATCTGTAACTATTATATCCCCGTCCTCTCTACTCACCTATCCCCATGGCGAGTCTTCGATCGTCACCGGCCTCCGAAGAGGAATTAACCCAGACAGAGCACCTGAGGTTTCAGGGGTTGTTTATTCACGGCTGGTCACATCCCGAGAGAGAGATGCTTCCGCATACAGCATCTTATATACATTAAACCACGCCCTCATATGGAAATTAGCACAGTAAAAGCAAAGCCTATCCCCGCCCCCAACAAGTAAACACTAAGTACTTAACTGACTGACCTTGCCGCCTACCAAATCAAACCTCCACAGTGATGAAGATCTCAACTAGATGTAAGGTGAAAGGCCAAGGGACCAAGGGAATTTAATCATATGTAACTCACTGGTCTAAAAGTGATTGAAACTTTCTTAACCATCTCAGAAGATTTTTTTTCCATATTGAAAGGGGATATTTAATAATCTAAATGATGAATCTTCGGTTGAATTTCAGATACTGTAACAAAGTGAAGTGAAAAAAACTCAGGCAATATACTTTGGGGTATGTGTGGGAGTAGTTGGGGTTATCTTATAGACATATGCCCCTAAGTGATTCTACCTTAACTTCCTTAACTCTTCTGAGTTAATACTTCTGAACCAACTGATTAAAAATTCAGCTATTTACAATGAGGTCCAGGTGAGTACGTGGGGGAAGGTCGCCTCCATCATGAGAGGGGGCAGACTGAAGCAAGAAGCTTTGTATATAGCCATCATTTTAAGATTCCTGCCTATAGGTATAACTGGTGCCTGGGCTGTGCCCTTTTATTATTTTGAATTATTATTTGCCTCTGGTATTGGAGTGATGATTTAAGGAGAAGGATCCCACCCTCACCTCTCAGTGAGGAACATGGGAGTGTGGTCTTAAAATGGATGAGAAATTATACAAATAGGATAGAGATGACAATATCTTTAGGTGGGCATGATGGTCTGCTGCTCTCTTTCTCCCATTTTCCTTGAGATTCAGACTTCCTATTTGACATGCAAGGAATCAGAGTAATCAGCAACTTCCATTGATCAAAGGGTTATAGATATAAAGCTGAAAGGGATATCTGAGGCCATCTGGTTCAATGCCCTCATTTTATAGATGAGAAATTGAAGCCCCCGAAAGTTAAGTGACTTATTCCAGGTCACACAGGTAGTAAAGTGTTGAAGGTAGAATTAGAACTGAAACTCAAAAGCCAATGTTTTTTGGTTTTTTTTTTTAATCCCATACCATGATACCCCCTGAGATCTGGTATGAGCAATTGCTATGAAGGCAAGAGTCAACTAACTTTAAGAGGTCAGGGATCCTGCTGCAGAGGATGCAGCCATGGTTATGGTAATAGATTCAAATGATTCACTGGGGTGGTGGACATTGGTGCTACAGAGTCAAGTCAGTTTCTGGATCAGTGACAAGATCAACAGATATTAAAAATTTCACTGACTGGTGTTCTAGAAAGGAAGATAGTTTTCTTTCAATGTATTACCTACCCCTGCTTTCCCTGGGTAAAGTGCAAAACCTAGAGGTGGGGTAGTAGATATGCATCCCTCACTCCTTTTTCCTTTTTCATGGATAGGTGGGTTTCAGGAACTTCCCCGTCATCCTCTCCTACCACCAAAGAATCAAGGGTGACAGGGAAGCAAGCCAGAGATTGTTCTGGAAGATGGTTGGAGGTAGGTGACTTGATATAGAAGTACTTAGGCGTTTTCTTTTAATTTTTACTAAGTTAAAATAAAACTATATAGTCATCCTATATTGAATATCTGTATCCTGTGAATGTGAGGCATTATTTACTGAGACAGAAGATTTCAAATTCAGAACAGGTGCTCCAGAGTCATAGATTTTAAGTTTTGATAATTTGAGCAATATTTCATATTCTCCCCTAGATAAATACCAAACCCAGTTAGCACAAGGTTCCTCTGCATTGTCTCTAGAAGCCTTGAACTGTGGTGATGGGGAAGCAGATGAGTGTCTTTTGGTGTTTGGAGGGGATAATACAGTAGTCTTTGGAGTGGTTAGCCCATATACATGTCAGATAGGAGCTGAGATGGCTACTGGTCTGATGGCTCAAGTTGAAAACTATCTTGGCTATTATACTTCGTCTTTGGATAATTAATACAGAAGTACACTACCTTTATGTAGGCTTAAGGAAGGTAGCACACAACTGACTTAGACTACTAACACTACAGTGCTATTACTAAAATGATCCAAGTGTTACATGTGATGTCACCAAAATCAGAAACTACATGTATTAGCTTCAGAGAAAGAAACATGGTCCCTGATTTAGTGACCTATGCATGGCTATTTATTACAACATTTCTTCTGTCTGCCTCACAAAACCCTAATTTCTAAATTAGAACAGCATTAGGATCACAGAATGTTAAACACAAAAATGACCTTAAGGTAACTAGTTCAAACCCCTCATTTTACAGATGAGGAAACTAAGGCACAGAAAAAATGTAGTGAGTTACCCAAAATTACAGTTTACAGTTAGAAAATTACAGGACCTCAGAACTGGAAAGGCCTTAAACATCATGTAGTCTAATCCATTCTTGAAAATGGGCCATCCAATCTCTATTTGAAAACATCCAGCAAAGGAAACTTACATCTCTGGAGGCAGCCAATTATACTTTGGGATTGCTTTGGCTTTTAGAAAGAGTCTCCTCATGAGGCCCGAAGCAAACAATATTTTCCACAATTCTGCAAGGTCTGCTTTCTGAGGTCAAGGACAACAGATTTAATTATCCTTCCATATAAAAGCTCTTCAAATACTTGAAGATAACTATCATGTCCCCTTTCCCCCCTTTAAATATTTTCTTTTTTTTTTCATTGCAAACTTAACAATCACCAATAAACACAAACACTTCAAAACACCAAAAAAGAATAAGAACCTTATAGAAGAAACTGAAATTCTATTAGGTAGTTTGTTTTTTGCTTGTCCTTCTTCTCGAAGAGGACCATAACATCAGGAAGGTGATGCCATGATTTTCAATGAATTGGATTTAAGTGAGGCAGGACTGTGGCAGAGTCACCAGCCTTACTCTCTCCTCCAGAGCCATCTGTGTCCATTGACAAGATATGGATCACGATGACTGGAGATGGCCTTGCATGTAGTGGGAGACCTTGGTCTTTTTAAGCTAAGGTCTTTCCCAGGTCTCAGTTTGACTGAGACGATGCCCATTCAGTGATTAAAGATAGGTAGGAAATGAGACAAAGAATGGCCTCTTTTACCTGGTCAAAAAACCCAACGATCTGGGAGAGAGAAGATCCTCAGAATTTCTGGCCAAAACAGAAAAAATTGCTATTTACACTCATTTTGAGACATTAGAGCCCAACAACCCAAACAATGATTAAGTGAAGTTTGGGCTGGAACCTGTTGTTGACCAATGAGAGCCAGAGTGATTTGGGTTTAACACATGGTCCTTAAAAAAGAAATCTGTCCTGTAAACCCCAAGATATCTTTTTTTTTTTTTGCTTTTTGGAGGGCAATTGGGGTTAAGTAACTTGCCCAAGGTCACACGGCTAGGTTTTGTTTGTGTGTGTGTTAAGTGTCTGAGGCCGGATCCGAACTCAGGTCCTTCTGACTCCAGGCTGACACTCTACTCACTGCGCCACCTAGCCACCCCAACCCCAAGATATCTTGCAAGGTTTCAGTGATAAAAATTTATATTCCTTTGGGCCGAACACCTGCAGGTATGTAGACAGAGGGAGAGAAGGAAGGGAAAAGAGAAAAGAAGGAAGGGAGGGAGGGAGGAAGGAAGGAAAAAAAATGAAGGAAGGAACTGTGAGACATATAAATGTATATATAATTTAACAAGGCAGTAGCTCAAGCCTGCAGCTACACACATAAGACATTGGGGAGCAAAGAACAAGAGATTTAGCATGGTGCAGAAAGTGACCTGGGATATGGCTGGCATGGGGTTTTCAAAGCCAGAGGAAAATGAAAGACAAAGACAAGATATCCATTCTCAGGTAGGGAATATGCTTCTGGTCCTGCAACCACTTTCCCTTGCCATGATTTTAATAGTGAGGTTGTTCTCCAAAGGCTGGAGCAGGCTCATAAAGCTAATGTAAAAGAGTAGGATTAAAGAATGACCAGAGGGGAGCAGAACAACTGGGAGTCACTGAAGATGGGATCACTTGGTGTCAAAGAAGCAGCAGCAGATCTAAACAGGTAGTAGGATCTGAGCTGCCGCTGAGGAATTTTGAGTCCAAGCACACCTGAACTAGATTCCTTGGACTACTGGGTCACTTGGAGGAGTACAGACATGGGGTATTGTTTTTTATTTGGTTTATTGTTTTTGCTTCTATAGTTGTAAGTAAATAACTGTAATACAGTGAAGTCATGTTTGTAAGATTGACACTATTATGCCATATTTGTGAGACTGAATTTCACTGAAAGGAAGTAAGGAATAAAGAGGTGTGTGTGTATGTGTGTGTGTGTGTGTGTGTGTGTGTGTGTGTGTGTTACTTATTACAAATGGGGGCGGGGGGAGAGCCACTGCTAATTATTGACCTATGTCTTGACATTGGAGTACTATGACTCTAGAGAAGAAAGTGAGGTTTATGACTTTGCTCAGCCCTGCCTCACTTAAATCCAATTCACTCGAAAGTCAAGACATGACCCTCCTGATGTCATGCTCCTCTTGGAGAATGAAGGACAAACAACAACAACAACAAATAGGGGTAGCAAGGTGGATAGAACATTGGACCTAGAGTCAGGAAGACTCATCTTCTTGAGTTCAAATCTGGCCTCAGATACTAGCTGTGTGACTCTGGGCTAGTCACTTAACCCTATTTGCTTCATCTATTTCCTTATCTGTAAAATGAGCTGGAGGAAGAAATGGCAAACTACTCCAGTATTTTTGCCAAGAAAACCCCAAATGGGGGTAGCTAGGTGGAGCAGTGAGCAGAGCGCTGGCCCTGGAGTCAGAAGGACCTGAGTTCGGATCTGGCCTCAGACACTTAATGCACACACAAACAAAACCTAGCCGTGTGACGTTGGGCAAGTTACTTAACCCCAATTGCCCTCCAAAAAGCAAAAAAAGAAAACCCCAAATGGGATCATGAAAAGTTGGACATGAATGAAACAACTGAACAAAACTATGTACAAAATAAACAATTCATATTTGTGTATGTATAGGTATACACATACATATATATGTATTTATGTGTATACATATACATATATTTAAATATATAAGAAATACAAAACACAACCCTAGGTTAAGAGAGGACTGCTAATAAAAGGCTAGAGCTGGAAGATAGAGGTAGCCAGCTCTTTGAGAACTACAGAGAGCTCAACATTTCTTCAGTGCTCCCTCTGGAACTGGGGGGGTGTAAGTGAGAGTATTAGAGGACTGCTAACACCAAGTTCTCATCAATGAAAGGTCAAGAACTTGGCCAGCAGGGCCAAATGGGGCTAACCATGAGGCCTCATCTTGTAAGACTGAGACGTATATTTTGCATTGCCTAGTCACTAATCCAGTGAGCTTCTTCCCCTATGAACTTGGTAAGTGGAAAAACCATAGACAAGTAAGCAATGTAGGGAAAGATCTGTTCTTTTCTGCAAATGATGGTTTGAAGTGTGGAATTGTAGCAGAGATGGAAGGTTATTGCTGCCTAGCAACACTGGTTCCAAAATTTGTGTGTGTGTGTCCATCCTCCTCCTTTTATTAAGTATCTAGATTTTTGCTTTTTGAAGAGACTCACAAAAGTGTATGTGGGTCCCACTCAAGCCTCTCTTTCCTAACCGTAACTTACCCTCCCAATTTCATGACATCTGCAAATGTGATTTTATTAAAGGTTAAGAGGGATCCCTTTCCAAAATTCTTGCTTAGGGATCTAGAATGTATATCATTTTCTTTACGTTCATCACCTCCCAAATGAAGTTGGCCTATGAACAAGTCAACCTGGTAAGGAGAGTTATAGCTCCATGTTACAACATGAATAACTCCGGATTGGGGGGGGGGGGAAGAGGAAACACATTAATTTGCTCTTGGTGGAGCTGTGAATTGATAGAGTATTTTGGAGAGCAATTTGGAATTATGCCCCCAAAGCTGCTCAACTGTACATACACCTTTTGACCTACCAGTACCTCTATTAAGACAATCCCAAGGAGACAAAAAAAGGAAAAAGTTCTATATGTACACGTTTATACCAGCTCCCTTTATGATAGTAAAGAACTGGAAACTAAGAGGGTGCCTTTCAATTGGGAATTGACTGGACAAATTATAGTATTTGAATGTAAATGAACACTACTGTGCTGTAAGAAATGAAGAAAAAAGTGGTTTCAGTAAAACCTAGGAAGACTTGTATGGATTGATACAGTATGAAGTAAGCAGAACTTGAATAATTCATACTATAACAGCAATGGTTGTAAAAGAAAACTAACAGTTTTGAAAGATTTAAATATTCTGATCAACACCATGAACAATCATGATTCCAGGGGACTAATGATGAAGAATGCTACTTACCTCCACAGAGAGGTGACAGATTAACATGTAGAAGAGACCCATATGTTTGGATATGGCCAATATCCCATTTGTTTTGCATAATTGTACTTATTTGTTACAATTTTGCTTTGTCTTATCGATGTGGGGAAGGGAGGTAGGACAGAATTAAAAAATAAATGCTTAAAAATTGAAAAAAGTCTTCTGATGAAAGAGGCTTACAGAAATTCAGTGATTTGCCCAAGGTTGTATGGTTGTATGGCTAGACTGGAAAGGTGGCTTGGTATAACGTAGTGAAAACAATATTATATCCATTTAAGACAAAAAAAAAAGACAATTTGTCTTTTTTGATGCTGAATTTTTCTCCTTTAATTCTTTTGAATGAAAGAAAAGTTTTACTTCTAGGTAGAGGCCAGGCACTAACCCAAGCCTTATTGCTTCAAATTCAGTCTGATTTACTACACTAAGCTATTGTTGAGTCTCAAAGTTTTAGAATTTTAGAGCTGGGGAAGAAACCTTAAAGATCATTTAATCTAACCCATTTGTAATATAGATAAGGAAACCAAAGCCAAGTCAAATAATTAGCTAGAGGCAGTCAGAACTACTAATAATAGTCTTCTGGATCTCGATCACATCCACACTCTCCATTAGGTTACCAATCTTGACTAGAGTCCCCTCTTCTTAACACCCTTCTCCCACAATACTTTTTTCTTTATGTCACTAGTATTGCCTCTGACTTGTATAGCAGCATTATATTAATAGCATTTTTGTTGCCAGGGACAAACAATGGAGCTAGGGGCAGCTAGATGGCCCAGTGGATAGAGTACTAGGCCTGGAGTTAGGAAGATGAGAGCTCAAATCCATCCTCAGACACTTACTAGGTATGTGACCTTGGGCAAGTCACTTAACCCATTTGCCTCAGGAGAGCATAATAGCTCTTGGCTCCCAGAGCTGTTGTGAGGTTCAAATGAGAGAATAATTGTAAAGCACTTAACATAATGCCTAGCACATACTAGGTAATATAGAAATGTTAGTCATTACTATATTCGATTCTCAGATAGTGCTTGTGTTAAAATGAAGCCGCAATAACAATATTTACATGAAGCTCATGAACCTGCCCTAGTCCAAGCAGCTATTGTGAAGATTCACTAATGACTGGATCTAAACCATGTTGGAAAATATAAATGCCACAGAATCCTCCTGTCTTCTTCTGAGTCCCAACTGATCCTCTGGATTTGCACATTTCCATATTCATTGAATTAATTTTCCCCACATTTTTATGCTTTCTTATGTTTTAACTTCTGGGTTTCCATTTTTCTGGGTCTTTTTTCCTCTTCAATATTCTCTTCACCACAAGCCTCCTCTCCCCCTTGCCTTCTTACACTATCCTCTTCCTCAATCATTTCTGGAAATCAGCTATCACAGATCTAAGTACAAATACTCTATAAATTCCTTGAACCTGGTCAGTCATCAGTAACTTCAGCAGCCCACTTCACAATTGTCATAGTTTACATTACTTGTCACTACTTTCCTTGTTACTGTATTCTAAGGTTTTGACTTAAAAAAATGTTTGTCTTTTAAAATATCCCAGGTATAAAAAGTCAACCCCATACATAAGTTTATTTACATATTTACTCATTTCAGGGTTGTATTCTAACCCCCATTATCTCAAGATAGTGTAGACAGTGTACAGTGGATAAGACCTAGAGCTCCAGGGGGAAAATTTCTTTTTTTCCCTTAAAAATAAAACCCAACCTAAACATCCTCAAAGAACTAGACTGCCTCTCTAGCCTTCACTTCCTGCTATATCAGTCTGATAAGACTTCCTTTTTCCTTTCTGGGATCATTTCTTTCATTCTTCCCTTGTACTTAGTTGGTAGGAGATTTAAAATTGTGTGTGAGAGTGAGTGAGGAGAGAGTGAAAGTGAAGAAAAGCCACAGAGAGACAGAGGAAGAGAAGGGGAAGAGGAAGAGAAGGGGAGTGGAAGGAGAGAGAAGAGGGGGAGAGAGTGTGAGAGAAAAACAGAAGGAGGGAGGGGGGCAAGAATGGGAAGAAAGGGAGGGAGGAAGAGGGAGAGAGTAAAAACAGGGAGGAGAGAGGAAAAAACAGGGAGGGGGCAAGAGTGGGAGAGAAAGAGGGACAGAGGAAAAGACAGGTAGAAGGAGATGGAAAACCAGGAAGGGGGGGGGGGTAAGAGGGAGAGAGAGAGGGAGAGAGGGAAAGACAGGTAGGAGAGACGGAAAACTAGGAAGGGAAGGCAAGAGTGGGAGGGGGGCAGGGAGAAAAAGAGGGGGCAAGAGAGGGAGGGAGAAAGAAAGGGAGAACTAGAGAGGAAGAGTGGAAGGCAGAGAGAGAAGAGAGAGAGAGAAAGAGAGAGAGAGAGAGAGAGAGAGAGAGAGAGAGAGAGAGAGAGAGAGAGAGGGAGAGAGAGAGAAGAGAGAGAGAGAACTATAGAGAGGGAGAGAAAGAGAGGGGGCAGGGAGGATAGGAAGGAGAAAGTGAAAGAAAGGAGGGAGGGGAAGAGAGTGCGTGTGAGTGTGAGTGTGTGTGTGCCTCTCTCTGCCGGTCTTCCCGAGGACCAGCTTCTCTCCTGCCATTTTGCTAGGACCCAGCAGGCAGCTCTCCCCGCTCGCTCGCTCCCTCCCTGCCCCCAGCCCAGCCCGGGCTGGCTGCCGTCTCCCAACTCCACCAGTGCAGCGGCAAGTCGCCGAGCTGGCTGCCTGTGAGTGCGTGTGCGTGTGTGGCTGCGTGCGCAGCGTAGGCCGAGCCTGCTTGCCTGCCTGCCTGCCTGTCACTGGAGAGTTTTAGTTTGCATTCTGAAGAAAGGAGGGGAGGGGGGAGGGGGAGGAAGGAGGGAGGGAGAATGTCTTGTTTGTGGCTTGTCAGCAATTGCTTGAGACAAGCTTCCATGTGTGAAAGCTACTTGGCATGAATGCCTGGGCTGTACCAAGTGTCACAGCAGCGAGAGGGGGAGTCAGAAGAAAAACAGATCAGACCAGAGCAGACAATAGGCCCCTAAAGTGTTCCCCCTAAGTTGCTTTGATGTTGTCCTAGTGTCTTGATACCAGGAGGCCAGGGATTGCAGGAAAAGGGTCTTTTTTTGTCTCCATTCACTTTACCCCTCAATTTCTGAAATGATTCTCCAGAATTTCTCCTCATAAAAAAGGTAAGCGCCCTAACAATTCTTGCTCCTGTGGCAGGCTGCTTTGCTCCAGCCTCAGTGCTCCATGCTTGGAAGTGGGGGGTCTCATTCCAGAGCTGCTGGAGAGAGCCCCTCCGTCCGGGCTTCGGGCTTTTCTGCATTGCCCCTGGAAGTCTTGCGAGGAGCTCGGGACTGGGAAGGGGGGGGGGTGGCCTCTTTCGAGGGAACCCCAGTAATCTGATCCGTGCCTCTGGGTCTGGGGAGGAAGGGTGGACGAGGGGGGTGGAGGAGGGCTGTGTGCGTGTGTATGTGTGTGTGTGTGTGTGTGTGTGTGTGTGCAAGGGGGGGTGGAGGATGGGAGGGAAAAGGAGGAAAGGAGGGAGAGAGAGGGAGAGGGAGAGGGAGCGAGCAGCCGGAGCAGCCCCAGCCAGCAGGGAGCTCAGGAGGCCTTGCACACCTCAAGCTGTTCATTCTCAGGCTAAGTAAGGGGTGGTCGGGGTTCTGCCGAGGAGCTGCAGTGATTGAGCCGAGCGTTGTGTGTGTGTGTGTGTGTGTGTGTGTGTGTGTGTGTGTGCACGCGCGCGGGGGTGAGTGTGAGCGCCGTGCTCACACACAGCCCCGGCCTTCCAGGGTGTTAAGGGGAGGTGCTCCCAGCCCTTCTCGCCCAAACCTAGCCTTCACATCGAAGCGGCATGGCAGCAAAAAGGGAGAGCGAGAGAAAACTCTGCTGCAAAAGAATCCGGAAACTTTTCGAGTTCCGGGGCTTTCCCTCCTCGGGTAATCGATGCCGTGCAGAGTTGCGGGGCTCTTCGTGCCTCAGTTTCCCCGCCTGTTAAGAGTGGAGGGGTGAGGACGGGGAAGCTGCTGGCGCTGCGTGCTCCCCGAGGGGTTCAACCAGATCTGTCTCTGAAAGGCTGGGAGGCTGCACAGCTGGGGATGCTGCGGAGAATCGGCAAAAGTAGAATTATCACCATTTTTCTTAATCATCATTATAATAATGGTAATAATAAAAACATCATGAAAGACTCCCCGAGACACAGAGACCGCCGAGCACGGATCGAGTATCTGTGCATTTCTAAGCAGACAAAAAGCCCTTTTCCACCTGTTGGCTTCTGTCCTTTCTCTTGTGTCTTTTGGTTAGATTTATTGGTCGATTTGTACAGAGAATGGAGTGGGAGGGATTGGGTGTTCTCCTTCCTCCTCCTCCCTTGTACGTATTATTATTTATTTTTAAAAAGAAGCTCCCTGTGAGATGGTCAAGAGAGAAAATGTGTCTCCTGTTGTGGTTTACTCCAGACCGGGTGTTTCTGGAGCTAGCCATGGCTCCCAGGCAGATCTACAAACTCCACCGTGGGGTTAAAGATTTTTTTTTCATTGTGGCTTTTAAAGATTAAATGAGGTTTATTTACAATCGCTGTTTATCAGAGAGTAAACATCTTACTGTGTGGCCGCGTAACAATATGAAGGCTGTTTACTCACTGGTGGTTTTGTGGCTGAAAGCTATTACTGTTTTAAGTGACATGAAGGAGGTGGGAGAGAGGGATAGAGTCAGTTTCCTGATACCAGTCTTTTCATTTCGAATTGTGCTTTTTTTTAATCGTTAAAGAAAAGAAATCTGCTTTATTTCTTTAATTTGAGTATTTCCCATCTTCTGGTCTAATGTATAAATATCGTTTTAGAGACTCTCCCCGGGTATTTAGCTTTTTCATCTAATACTAGGTTTTCTATGACTGTGATGCTGGTGTCCCTGCCTGCAATCCCTCCCACCCCCTACGTCCTCTTGAAAGAACTGAAAAAATCTGGGAGGCTGTGATTCTGTCTATTCTAACTGTAAATCTTTATCAGACTAACACCACTCTGATAGCTAGGAATTGAAACTGAGGATGGGAAGGGAGTCTATTTATGTTCTCCAGGCATGGTCTAGAGAATCTGACTTGTGGATGTGGGGGAGGTCCGAAGAAGAAGGTTGAGTTGGCCTGAGTTTGACAAGGAAGAAAAGGAGTCTTTCCACTGCTCAGCTCTTTTGAAATGTGCGATAGAGCTTTCCTCCTCCAGATTCTAAAGCCCATTCTTCTTCTTCTTCTTTTTTTTTAAGTGTATATAACTAGCTGGTCCCATTAGTTTGTCTCACTTAGCCTTAAACACAGTCCTTAATACTTCAACCCACCTGGCAGGATAAGGCATCTTTTGGAATTCCTGATAACTGCGCTGAATCACATACTTTCTTCATCCTTGACATGCCACACATAATAAATAGTTAATATACATAATATCGATTGGCAGGTATTAAAATAGATGCTGATTCATATACAGTGTTTAACATGCATAAGCTATTATATTGTGGAAATAAGGGTTAGTGACCTGTAACTATAACTAGATATAATTATGTGACCCAAAGAGGTAGAATGGTATAGTGTAGAGGAGCACTACATATGTAGTCAGAAGACTTGGATTCAAATCCTGTCTCTTCGACCTGTGTGACCTTGGGCACATCATTTAAAGTCAGTAGGTCTCACTTTTCTCATCTGTAAAATGAAGCATTTGGACTGTTTGACTTCTAATATCCCTTCTGCTTCTATAAAATATTCATATCACCTTTTTTGGGGTGCCAGATATGTACCATATATGTAGCTTTTTATATCAAGACCATTCATGCAATATATGTAGTTAAACCTCTGTATTTATGTGTGTGTGTGTGTATATATATATATGTATATATATATATATATCTGTCATTATCAGGTTACACATTAGTTAATACATTCTTTGTATATTTGTAGATCACAACATCACCCCAGTGCCTTCCCCCACTATCTCACATGAAGAAATGGTTCTTCCCCTTTGCAAAGCTAACTCCTCTCCATGCACAAGTGATTCCATTACATCCCTTCTTCAGCAGATTGCATTATCATCTCCAGTCTCTCAGTTACTGTTTTCCCTTCCAGAATTTGGGGGTTAGGGATTTGGCACCCCCAGTGATCTAGAAAATCTTCATAACATTTTTTGGCCCTCCCTTCATACCAGAGACGGAATCTGAATTTTTTCTTTTATGGGATATTTACAGTACCTTATTGTAAAATTTGGGTTGAGTATTTGGTCATAGGCTCTGTGTTGTTTTGCTTACTGCATGTTGTCTGTAGCTTCCACAAAATTCTCATTTAATTTTTTATGGCGACCTGTGATATATCGAAGCCATGATGTGGAAAGTTGCCATGTGGAGGGGATAACTGTAATCTTAAGTTTCTCCCTGTCACCTGACTGCTTCCTTATGGTCTCTCTCTCTCTCTCTCTCTCTCTCTCTCTCTCTCTCTCTCTCTCTCTCTCTCTCTCTGTATATATATATATATACATATATATATATATATATTCTTGTGCTCAAAAACTAGATTTATCCATCTCTACTAAGTAACATCATTTATCTCTCCTCCCTTTTGTGACTAAACTCCTTGAGAATACCATCTACAATCGGTTCCTCCACTTCCTTTCCTTTTCCTCTCCTCAACTTCAATCCAGTTTCTAACATCATTATTTAAATGAAGTTGTTCTCTTCAAGGTACAAATTGTCTCTTATATACTAAAGCTAATGACCTTTTCTTGTTCTTCATTCTTCTTGGTCTTTATGCAGTCTGATCACCTTCTTGATTCTCTCTTCTTTCTAGGTTTCATTCTCCTGGTTCTTTTCCTATTTGTCTGATCATTTCTCAGTCTCCTTTGTAGGAACTTTATCTAGGTCCCAGCTATTATTTGTGGGTCTTCCTCAACATTCTGTCCTGGGTCCTCTTCTTTTCTGCTTCAATACTGTTTCAGTTGGTGTTCTCATCAGCTCCCAGTCATCATCTTTATGTAGATGATTCTTAGATCCATTTATCCAACCCTAACCTATCTCCTGGTCTCCATTCTGGAATTTCCAACTTCCTACTGGACATCTTTTTTTTTGTTGTTAATATATTTTTATTTATTTCACTAAATATTTCCCAGTTGCATGTAAAAAAATTGTAACATTCATTTAAAAAAATTTGAGTTCCAAATTCTTTCTCTCCCTCCTGTCCCTCTCCTACCCCTTGAGAAGGTAAGCAACATGATATTAATTATACATGTGAAGTTATACAAAACAAATTTCATATTAGCCATGTTGGAAAGGAAAACATACACAAAAAATAAGGAAAAAAAGGAAAATTTAAAAAATATTCTTCAGTCTGAATGCAGTGTTCATCAGTTCTCTCTCTGGGAATAGATAGATTTTTTTTTTTAATCATGGATCCTTTGGAATAGTTTTGATCAAAGTAAGTCTTTCACAGTTGATTATCCTTACTGTATTGCTGTTAGTGTGTACAGTGTTTTCTTGGTTCTGCTTATTCAACTTTTTATCAGTTCATGGAAGTCTTCCCAGTTTTTTGAAACCATTCTACTCATCATTTCTTATAGAACAATTGTATTCCATTACAATCATATACCACGACTCATCCAACCATTCCCATTCCTATTGGACATTTTGAAATGGATGTTCTGTAGACTTCTGAAACTCAGTGTGTCCAAAACTGAACTCCTTTTCTTTTCCCCCCAAACCTTCCCTTCTTCCTAACTTTCCTATTACTGTTGCTAATGCTACCACCCCTCTAGTCACTCAGACTTGTAAACCAGGTGTCATCCTTGATTCCTTATTCTCTCTCATCCTCCATATCCAAACTATTTCCAAGTCCTGTCAATTCTACCTTCCTAATATCTTCAGTTTATGGTCCTCTTTTTCTGACACTACTGTCACCTTGTTGCAGAATATCACTTCATGCCTTCATTATTGCAATAGCTTTTTATTTGGTCTGTACCTCAAGACTTCTCACTCCAGTCCATTCTCTACTCAGCTATCAAAGGGGTCTTCTTCAGATTCAGAACTGAACATGTCACCATGTCCCTCTCCCCCATTTGATAAACTCCAATGGTTCCCCATTTGACATCCAGGATCAAAAATAAAACAGTGTTTTTCAAAACAAAAATAAAACATTTTAAAGCTCTTCATAATCTGGCCCCTTCCTACCTTTCCAGTCTTTTTAGGTCTTACTCCTTTCTGTGCCCTGTGATCTAGTGACACTGGCCTCTGTGCTGTTCCTAGCACAAAGTATCTTCTGATTTCAAGCATTTTCACTGGCTGTCTATCATGACTGGAATACTCTGCCTCCCTGTCTCCTACCTCCTGGCTTCCTACAAGTCTCGTCTAAAATCCCACTTGTTGCAAAAAGCCTTTCTCCATCTTTCTTAATGGTAGTACTTTCCTTCTGAGATTATTTCCATTTTATCCTGTTTATATCTTGCTTGTACATAACTGTTTGCTTGTTGTCTCCTCTCCACCTCCCCCGCTTAGATTACAAATTCCTTGAAAGCAGGAACTGTTTTTACCTTTCCTTACATCCTCAACATTTAGCACAGTGTCTGGTACATAGTAGTCACTCAATAAATGATTGTTGACTTAGGGAAAATAATGGATGTAGACTAGTTGCCACCCACTTCTTTAGTTCCATAATCGATCTATATGGTGTTAGGAACTCAATTAGAGTTTCTCAGTGGTGGCCAGCATCTACTTGGATTAACAAAGACAATGAATTTGGTGGATTAAGTACATCTGGTGACCTAACATCTCTGTTTGAACTAAATTCCATAGCTACATGACCTTGGGCAATTCGTTCAGCCCCTCTGAGCTCCAGTTGCCTTATTTGTCAGATGAGGGGGCTAGACTAGGTGATCTCCAAGGTCCTTTTCAGCTTTGACGTTCTAGGAATCTACAGATCATTTCATAAAGACACAGATTAATTCATCTCTTAGAGTTAACAAGTTCCATTGTAAGATCGACTAGCCCTGTTTTGACTGATTTGACAAAATCTTGTTGTCTGATGACTTCCTGAATTTCCAGTGTTTCCTTGTAGCAGAACTACGGATTCCTTTTATTCTTATTGGTGGTCTCCCCGAAGAAACCGCCTTGGTAGAAATGGCATTTCCATCAATGGAGGAAGTTCTGTACGTGGGTGCTTGCCACATCATTGTCTGTGTTTCGTCTCTGCCTTGGTAGACGGGATGATTTTTTTCTCTCTCTAGGATTGTCAATCCATCATCCTTCAGATTAATCAGTAGTTTTAAAAGAACACAGACACACCTGCCCACACATAAATCATAGGTTTGGTGCCTCTACTTTGAGAACCCACACATATTGTGTGGTTAAGGCACGTGCTTGGTCCAGCTCATGTAATTTCTGTACACAGAAGCTGCCCGTGCCCACAATGCAGCGCGCTGTCTAGATACACCTCCCATTCTGACACAGAGAAGGTATGATTATTTATTGTATGTATCTCCGTTTCATTTCCTTCATCATCATTATTACAGCCATCACCTTTATGCCCATTTTCCAAAGATAATGCATCTATAGCTTAATCTATTTAGCTCTAAAGTTGGCAAAATGCTTTCCAGCAACTCTGCTGGGTACGTGCAAATTTTATTATCCTTATTTCAGTAATCACAGCTGGCATCCATATTGTACTTTGAGGTTTGCTAAGCAAACATTCATAATCTCTTTTGATCCTTTACAGTGACCCTGTGAGGTAGGTAATATTATTCCCATTTTACTGTGAGAAAACTGAGTCTAAAAGAGGCTGAGTGATTCCCCTAAAATCACATAGCTAGTAAGCATTTGGGGGCAGGATTCAAGCCCAAATCTTCCTTACAAGTCCAGTACTTCATCTACTATGTAATATACTCAATACATAAATTCAGTTTTTTATCTTGATTCAAATTGGCTCCAGTGGTGGGGAGAACAGTCTTGTAGATGACTGCCCATCCTGTGAGACTCTGGGCCATGTTCTTCTACAGTTTTGCCACAGCAGGTCCATCCACTGTACTACAGGTCTTCCTCAATTTCTCTTGACATTGCAAAGGTACTAGTAGAGTGTTCTGTCCACTTGGCCTTTAACTGGTGCCATCTTCCCTTCCTCTTGTGTAACTTATTGATTACATCATTTATCCTTGTTATTTGGAGTTCTCTTTAGTTAGATGTTGTGGTCTGCTCATATCCACTGTGTACCTCTCCATTGCCCTCTGTGTGATTTTAATTTTTTATTCTTTGGAAACTTGTATTCCCTGTCTCCTTCCCATATGACAACCCCTGTAGACTGTTGGTATTAAAAAATACAAACATGTCTTTTTTTATTATTCTCATTTTACAGATGAGGACTCTCAAGCTCTAAGAGTTTAAGTGACTTTCCTAAGGTCACAGAGCTAACAGTTGGGCCTGGCAGAGCCTTTTGACTCCCAAATATATATACTTTTCCTCTAGAGGTTGGCAAACTATGACCCTTGGGCCATAATTTGATGACTTTTGCCCTAAACCATGCTGGGAAACTGACTTTAGAAGTTATTAGAAAAGAAAAGCAATATGAATTGGAAGTGGTAGAGTGTTCCACAAGAGGACACTTGGAGTGGAAAGTCAAGGGAGTGATTAGGGAAAGGAGCCAGTGGGGGAAAATATGAGAGCTAATGATTTGATCAGAGCAGAACTGGAGAATCTGAAATAGCACAGCTCCAGGATTTGGGGACATGAATGAACGGAGATGAACAAATGAAAACGTGTTTGTTTCTTAAGTGCTTACTATATGCCAAGCTCTGTGATAAACACCAGGGACACACATACAAAAATCAGGCAGCCCTTGCCCTTTTGGAGCTTACATTCTCATGGGGACCACACACAAAGGGGAGAAAGGGGGGGAGTAGGCAGTTACTTAAAAATTAACTCATTCTTGACTTAAATTGAATAAGAAAGGTGAGGGTCTGGGCTGGGAGCAATTTTGTCATATTAAAAAAGTATGCAAAACATGCAGTGTATGGGGAGGTACCACTGAAAGAACAGTGGAGCTAGAAATGGAAGAATTACAATAGACCACTTAGTAACCATCTGACTCTCTGGGTCTCAGTTTCCTCATTTATTGTTTGAGTAGTGTTTTCCCTATGTACCTCTTAGGGTTGCTGTGGAGATAAAATGAGATGTTATGTGTAAAGCTTCCTTGTAAAGTGTAAGGTACACAAACATAAGACTTGAAAAATAAGATATCAGCACCTCTGGTCTCATACTTGAGATGTCTGTAGTCTACTGACAAATACACTGTATACTCAAGTGTTATTGCTTTGTGTAGTTTGACAAAGAAGAGGCTGTGAGACAAAATGGAGATCCTGTATGCACACGCTGCAGTCATTTGTGTACTTCATACTTCTAACACCCTCATGAACTAAGTAAATATTGTTATCCCTCTTTTATATATGAGAAAACTGAGGCATGGGCAATGAGGACTTAATGGGCAGCTCGGGGTTAACTGGCTGAATTTCCATCTTGGCTAAGTATGTGCAACAGAAACAGAGGAGATCATTGAGATAGTAGGATCCTAACATCTTCACTTTGGAGCTAGAAAGGATTGTTGAGGCCATTCCAAGTAAACTCCCTCAGTTTACAGCTGAAGAAACTGAGGAATAGAGATAGTAACTTACTTTCTTAGGGGCACACAATGAGTGCCGGGGGTGGAATTTGGCAAGACAAATGCCCTCTCCACTCTGCCATGCTATTGCCTATGCAATGTTTTATTTTAGCCTGATTCCTAATAAGAATAATAATGGTCTGATTACTAATAATAATATATGAATATTGAAGGCTCTATTTTCAGTTTAGGGAATTCATAGTGTGTAGAAGCTTTGGCCACCATTGCAAGAGTAACCCATCTATGAGTTGGTAGAAATTGTTAAGAGAGTTGCCCAGGTGTAAGGTAGTTAAGCAATTTGCACAAATGTGTACAGGTACTATCAGTGGTGAGATGTGAACCCTTGTTAAAAGTCAAGCCCTCTCTTTCACTTTGACATTCTGGCTTATAGTAGTGATAACAATAATAACTCGCATTTATATAGCATATTAAGGTTTGCAGAGTGCTTTCTTCACATTACAGATGTTTTTATCCCTATTTTATAGATGAGAAAACTGAGATTCTGAGGGCTTAAATGCCTTGCCTGTGAACACAAAGCTGTTCTAAGTTGGGTGAGAGTTTTGCACTTTGGTTTCTTGATTCCAAGTCCAGTGGTCTATCCACAATGCCATTACCAATAATTGTTCTTTCCCCCTTCTATTAGGAGAGCAGAGTAACCTTTCAAAGGAAAAGGTCAATTTATCACTCAATAGTTTCATTAATTGCCCAGATTTCTACCTACTCTGTAAAGGCCTCCCTGATTGCTCCCAAGCCTCAGGTCCCAGCTGGTATAGCCTTGCCTCCCCCAAAGCACTTTCTGTCTCTTTTATGCCCTTATGTTATAATTTGTATGAAAGCTCTTTTGCATGTTCCCCCTCAAGTAGATTTTAAATTCCTTGAAGGCAGAGAAATAGTTAGCAAACATTTATTAAGTGCCTGCTATGTACCAAGCATTGTTCTAATTGCTGGAAATGCAAATAAGAAAAAGAAAGATGGTCCCTGCCTTCAAAGAGCTTACAGTCTAATGGGGAAAGACTATACACAAAAGAAAGCTGAAAAGGTAATGGGAGAGAAGAAGGTTACCCAGCAGCTCAGAGATATGATGGAGTCCATTCGAAGGAGTGCCACTGGTGGGAAATGAGGAGTTGGCTGCTCTCTGAGCCCTTTTTAAATGAAGACTTGGGAGGACTTTTTTGCTCTCCCTTCCAGGCCTCCAATCAGAGAGGGAAAGGGTATTGATTTTTTTATCTGCCTCAGTACCTGGGACAGAGCTGTACACACTTAATCAACCTTTATTCATTGTTGTTTAGTTGTCCATTTTGAACCTTGTGGATAGTTGCTGTAGGTAATAAGGAGGGAATGGTTTTGTCTTTTTGTCTTTGGGGATGCAGAGTGATGGAATTTGGTGGACGTAAAGGGTGTGAGTATGGATTCCTGTACATATGCATATACTGTATAAAGTTTGTCAAATTTTTTGAAGTGAAAGGCGCCGCAGTATGAATATGTGAGATTTTAATTTATGGGTTTTAAATGAATATGCCAGTCAGCATGCAGGGCACACGTGCAAGAAGCCAAGACTGAAGTGCCATTTTCCAAAGAAAAAGCTCTTTTGAATTCATGTGTTTCTGTATAATAAGTATGAATCAAAAATGGGCCGACATTGGATGCCTCTCTTGGTTTGTCTAGTCTTGCTTGCTTTGCAGTGGAAACCTCGTTGGGATGTATACTTTGCATTGTTTTACTCAGATGCTTTTGGAGAAAGTAAGGGATCAGTTTAAGCCACTAAAGTACCAATAATTCAAACTTTACATTTGTCATGATAGATTTTGTGAAACCATCAGCTTACAGACAGGTATATACACTGTGGAAATCATGGGGAAAATGATGAAGATTTTTACCAAGTGTGATTTGTTATTGGATGACAAAATCAAGATTCAAAAGATCTTTGACAGGCAGGAAAGAGTCAATGAAAAGAATGTGAAGTTTGAGTCCTCTGCTTAGGTTCAAAAAACCAACTTCATAAATATGGCATGAGGGACACATAGCTCTCACCTTCCTCATATATAAAATGAGTAAGTTGCTCTTTAAAGCTTTTCCAGCTCTGAATTCAGTGATCTTGTGAAAAAATAGTTCATGTGGAAAAAGATCTTGGGGTTTCAGTGGACTGCAAACTCAACATCATAGGGAAATGTGACTGCCAAATATATATATATATATATATATATATATATATATATATATATATATATATATATATATACTAGGAACTTAGTTCTGCATTAATAGAAATGTAGGGTGCCAAACAAGGAAGGTAACAGTACCACCCCAATCTTGAGTAATTCTGTCACATCTAAAATATTTGGATTGAGTTCAAGTTGTCATATCTTAAGAGGCACATTAGTGAGCCGTGAACCAGAGCACACCTACAAGAGAGCCACCAGAATGATGAGGGGTCTGGAAACCATCCCACATGAGGAAAAGCTGAAGAAAATGGTGATGTTTAGCCAAAAGAAGAGACGACTTAGGAAGCACATATTGGCTGTCTTCAGCATTTTTGAAGGGCTGCCAAGCGGAAGAAAGATTTTCTCTGACTTTAGAGGGCAAAACAACCAATGGATAGAAATGAGAGGGAGACAGAAGTCAGTTCATTAAAAGGAAAACTTTTCTAATAATGAGTTGTCTGAAAATGGAATAGTTTACCTTGTGAGTCTTGTCACTGAAAGTGTTACAGCAGGATGTTAAATGGCCACCTGTCAGAAATTCTGTAATATATGCTCCTATGGCAGACTGGGCTAGGTGACCTCCATGGTCCCTTTACAGCCCTACTTTTGTAAGTTGCTGCTTCTGAAATTTGTATGAAGATGGGGAAAAGAGGGTAGGGAATGTCATCTGATGATGAGTTCACTACTCATGTTTTCCTTCTTCTCCATAACATCCTTAATTTCCAATGCAGTTCCTTTTGAAATGTTATAGAAACTTGTCAGATACTTTTCTCCTTTACTTATTAATTATTAACCCTTAGTGATAGATTTTGGCATCCAAGTGTAAATCTTCTTACCAAATCCTGCAAACATATCCATAGTTACAGCAAGAATAGCATTCAAAATTTTCTAACTTTCTTGTTCTTACCATAGCAAGTCACTCTCTGTCTTTGGACTTGAGTTCCTTCATCTAAGGGAAAAAGAAAAAGTCAGATACTAAAGTCTTCCTCTGTTGCCTGTTCTTGAAGTCTGTGCCAATGGAGGGCAACTCTGACAGGTCTTAGAAAAATGGAAAGGCTGCAAGTATGGTCTTACTCAAAAACTCTCTGTTGATCATCAGAGAACCAGTATAGAAACTCCCTGTAATTTCTGCCCATTGGTTTTAGGTTCTACCTTCTGTGACCACACAGAGAAAATCTAATCTTCCATTTGACAGTCCTTCATGGAAGTATCATTGTTAGATATTTGACCATCAGGTGATGAATACTATTCACTAAGTCCTAGAGGGGTTGAAGTCTTTATTGATGGAGTGAAGACTACAATAAAACCACAGATTCTGGAAGTACTGAACTCTAAGTAAATTACAAAGATTGTGAAGTCTCTCATATACATGTATTTACCCTCCAAAATGTTTTGAAGTACTTATATGACAAAACTCTGATTTTTTGTTTTTCCTTTCTTCCAAGTGACTTCAAATTTCACATTTATTATCTCGAGTTTAGCCTCACACAATCAGGTCCAGGAAAGCAGAGACACAGTCACAGTGTCTATAAATGGACACACCTGAAAATTAGGACTAGGATTCTGTCTCTAGGAGAGAATTTAGAAAGTATTTAGTTATTGTCTATAAGACTCCAGGGGTGGGGAACCTGTGGCCTCGAGGCCACATGTGACCTCCTAGGTCCTCAAATGTGGCCCTTTGATGGATTCAGTCTGCACTGGAAGACCTAGAGGGCCACATGTGGCCTCGAGGCTGCAGGTTCCCCACTCCTAGATAGACAAAGAAATGTGTATGGTAGTTACTGTTTTGCCCATTTCCTTATCCTTTCCTTGATGTTTTAAAAATTGTTACAATTTTGTTCAGATTTTTTTATTGAAAATTCAAACTGCTGTCCGGGCAGAAGGATAAAGAAATGGGTATTCCTAGTGTTTCCCATGCAAATCCAACTACCTTTCCTCTGGAACAATAAATAAACAAGGTGAAAGCTACCATTGACATCAGTTGAAAGGGACCAAGCCATCATTTGTCTAGAAGGGACTTGCAGGGAATTCCTTTGTTGTAAAACTTGCAGTAGTTTTGTTTTGGCTAGTATGGACACAGGATTTTGTGTCATCCCTGGGGTATTGTACAGTGAATGTTTGGGGAAGGAAGCTTTGTTTGTTTAGTGTCTGTAGGCTTCAGGTATTCAGTGTGTGGTGAAAGGGGATTGTGTGATGGCTACTAGCTGCAAGGGTGCCTAAATTAAGAGTTTATTGAATCCAAGTATGCAGCACACCAGGGAAAGCTGAAAAGAATATTGTTCTGAAAGTAATGTATTTTAATAGTGCACATTGAAAATACAGGCTATAAATAAATCTCTTTAAATATAAAAAGAGCTATGGGCTAGATTCTTATTCTGTGTAACCTCTTAGGAAATCTACCCCATTTTTTAAAAAGGAGATTTGATTGCAAATCTCTCTATGAGGATATCTTTTCTGCCCATTCCACTTTTCCTTTGCACACACAAGAAGAACTGTATATTAATTTCTGAGCATTTGGTAGATCACTGAACATTGCACTTTCTCTCCTACCCCAATTCCATACTCTTAAACCTCTTGTTTTATCTTATTTCTCATTCTGGGGCCTTATGATTCTTTAGTTAGAGGCTAATTTTTATATACAAGAGGCACAGATTATAAACCAGCTGGTGAAGTCTATCTGTTTCATTTGCCAAGTATGCCTGCAGCTTGTGTATGAGGCCAGTAGGGGAGGAGAGCTCTGTGCCACCCCAGAAACACAGAGACATCATATAAGAAAATTTTATATTCAAGGAAAATCACTGTATTTTCACAAAGGTAAGTATGGCTACCTTAGGACTAAGGCTTTGAGAGCTAGGAGTATCAGACACAAAGACAGCCTATAAAAGCAATTTAATTTTCATGTTTAAACATTTTATATATAGTCCTTCACAAAGGCCCAAGAAAATAAAGGATAATCAGGTGATGAAAGGTGACAGTTCTTTATGGATGCAACCTGCATAGTTGATGGAAAGAAGTGCTTAAGAATAAATGGTTAATTCCCAACCAGAGGGGGGCAAAGTTGATGGAGGGGTGCTTAAGGGCTAGTCCATTGAGAGTGATGTTATTAAATATATTTATTAACAAGCAAGAGTGGGTGGATGGTAAGGTGCCAGCATGAATTGATACAGTTGCCAAGTCAAAATTTAAAAATCAAGCATGATGCTAGGATAAATAAATAGTTGTGTTAAGCTGGTTATTGGTAGGAACGGTATCTTGACTTCTTTTTGCCCTTCCCTTTCCTCTGAAAGAGTGCCCGGGATAATGCTGGGCATGTAGCAATCTATCAAGAAATGCTGGTTGTTTTCAGGAAGGCGTGTTTTCATTAGCTCAGTAATGGTCAGATGTTTTTTTCATGTGAATATTCTGTCCAGTTCTGGGCTCCATGGCTGACAGGGAATAAAGAAGGTTCAAAGAAAAGCAAATTTCTGGTACAACCTAAGAATTGGAAAATAAGACTTCTGACGACAAATGAGAGCAACTGGAACTGTTTGGCTTTATATGTTTTCAGGTATGAAGTATACTGGCAAAAATTGTGAATTTTTGTTCTGTCTCTACTGAGAGAAAGCTTGGTTACAGCACGAGAGAGAATTTACTGATTGTAAGAAGTATTCAACATGACTAGACTTTACTTTAAAAAAAAAATCTTTTTCTTATATAGAGGCAGATAGATGGAGTAAGAAGAGGGAGGGAAAAGAGATTGTATAAGACTCGAGTTCAAATCCTGCCTCAGATATTTACCACTTGGACAACCTTGGACAAGTCACTTAGTCTGTCAGCCTCGGTTTCCCCATCTGGAAAATGGGAATAATCATAGCATCTCTATCACAGGATTGTTGTGAGGTTCAGAAGAGATCATATAAATATAAGGACAGTGTTTTATAAACTTCAAAGTTCTATATACATATTAGTTATTATTACTGATATCTTGATTATTGATTATTATTGATATCATAGTATATATCCATTTCTGAATATAACTCTCTGTTTTGCTCTACCCAATGAGCCATTCCTTATTTAAAAAAAAAGATTTAAAAAGAAAGGGGGAAAAAGCAGTTCAGCTGAAAGAAACCAGTACATTAACTGTCTGATAGTATATGCCAGGGGCATATACAGGGGTCACATTGGCCTCAAGGCCACAGGTTCTCTGCTCCCGGACTCTAATGCAGTGTATTATCCATAGTCCCCTAGCTCTGGCAAGGGGAAGGAGGTTCATTTTCTCACTTCCTCCTCTGGGCCAAGCATGGCCTTTACCACAATATAGCATCCAGTTTATTTTGTTTCTTTTCTTTGCATTTCCATTGTTTTAAGTCAGTGTGTCTGTCTTACTGTTCTACAGTTTCACTCTGAATCAGTTCATATGTTTTCCCATGCTCCTCTGAATTCTTCATTTCTTAAAACATGGTGATCATTCCTTACATAGTAGACCGTCATTTCTCTCACTGGCCATATTAAGTCATTTCATTTGATGGGCATGTAACTTTGATTTGCTGCACTTTGCTATTACAAAAAAGGATGCTGTGAATCTTCAGGTATGTTGTGGCCTTTCTGACTTTGGTCTCCTTGGAATAAATGCCTAGTAATAGGATTTCTTGGTCAAAGCCTATGGACATTTTAGTCATGTTGTTTCAGTAGAATAATTCTTTAAATTCCTTTCCAATTCACAGCTATACCAGCAACTTGGTGTGCCTCTTTTTGAAGTCCTGGCATTTATTATTTCCACCTTTTTTCATTTTTGCAATTTGCTGGTTGTGAGGTAAAATGTTAGAGTTTTTTAAAAAAATATGCATTTCTCTTATTATCAATAATTGGGAACAATTTTTCATATAGTTATTTCTAATTTAATTTTTTTGGAACTGCTTGTTCATATTGTTTTAACTACTTACTCATTGAAGAATGACATTTGTTCTTACATATCTGTTAGTTACTTATATATTTTAGATATCAGACTCTTATCAGAGATATTTGCTAAAAACAAATTTTTCCCATTCTTGAGAAGTGTTTACTTTGAAGACTGAATCAATCCCCTTCTTTGTAAACAGAACTTATTGGGTATCTGCCTAACAGTTTAAAGGCTAACCCTAAAATTTTTTTGGTCAGGGAGCAGAGACCTAATACAACCTAGGCTCTTGCTGAGCTCTCTGAAATGTTACCTGTTTGTCTGACATCACAATAGTTCGTTCATTCTGCCCAGGAGAGGTAGTCTGACTCTGTTAGGCTATACAAAGACAGTAAGTGTGTCCCTGAATTGTAGGAAGAACTTAGAAAATGTTTTAAAAGTCTTTCCCACTAGTGATTCTTTCTCTGAAGAAGGTTTGAGAGAAAACTATTGAACCCTCTAACATTGTTAGGCTTTTTAGCAACATAATAGTAGATAATTGTATGTATAAAAAGGTCATTTTCGTATGGTGGGAACATAATATGGCTGAAAGTTTATATACTACTCTGAATTATAAGTTCAGGGGACAGCAAGGTGCTCAGTGGATAGCATGTTGCCCCTAGAATTAGGAAGAGTAATCCTCCTGAGTTCAAATCTGGCCTTAGACACCTACTAGTTGTGTGACCCTGAGCAAGTCACTTAACTCTTAACTTTGCCTTGTTTCTTCATCTGTAAGGTGGGCTGAAGTGTTCCCTGGTCTAACAAGCCCCATATTCCATGAGTCAAAGCAGTGAATCTTGTTCTTGGCTTTGTTGGAGTGATAGTAGGGGAAAGAGTAACCTGGCAATGTCTTCATACAGTTTTCTATGTGAAGACTGCATTCCAATAAACAGGTAATCAAAAACATTTATTGATTGCTTACACTGTTTCAGGCATTGTGCTAAGTCCTGGGGTTACAAAGAAAGGTAAAAACACAGTCCTTCTCTCAAGGGGATGCTAATGGGGGAGAGAGTATGCAAAAAAGTCTATACAATTATCCCTTCCACATTGTGACTTTCCCCATCATGGTTTCAGTATATCTTGGGCTGGCATAATGGGAATTTGGGGGGTTTTGTGAAAGCCACAGACTACAGGCAAAGACCAAGAAGATGACACAGAGCCCATGACCAAATATTTAACCCAAATCTTACCATATGGTACTATAAACATCTCATAAAACAACAAAAAATAAAGACTTCTATGTATGAAAAGAGTGTCTACAGCAGGTAGTTGGTGCAGTGAATAGAGCACTGGTCCTGGAATCAGGAGGACCTGAGTTCAAATCTAGCCTCAGATACTTGACACTAGCTGTGTAACCTTGGGCAAGTCACTTAACCCCAATTGCCTTGCCTTCTCTTCTCCAAAAAAAAAAAAAAGGAGGGCCAAAAATTTTTACTCAGATTTTCTGGATCACAGGGGTACTGGTCCCTAAACCTCTGTGATGTGGAGGGGCTAACTGTACAGACAAACTTATTATCCAGGCTAAATTGGAGGTAATCTCAAAAGGAAGGCACTTACATTAAGAGGAGGGAATTGTCTGAGAAAGACTTCTTGCAGAAAAATGGAATTTTGAGATTTGAAGGAAAACAGAAAAGCCAGGAGGCAGAGATGAAGAGAGAGAGAGAGAGAAAATTCCAGGCACGGAGGGAGAGCCAACGAAAATGCAACAGAGCTTGTTGACGGAATATCTTGTGTGAGAAACAGTAATGAGGCCCATCGTCACTGGGTGGAAGAGTGGGTAGAGAGGAGCTCAGGATAAGAAGACTAGAGAGGTAGGAAGGGCTTTAAAGTTTTTTTTTAAGAGTTTCTTAAGTGACCTTGTGAACAAAGAGACCATGTCAGTTTAAGGACTCATGATCCCTGCTAGTAAGCATGACTTGACTTCATTTGCTGTCGTGGGCAAAGCAAAAGGTGCATTTGATGACCGAATAGGCCCTTCCCATCTCTAATATCAGTGATTCTCTGAAATTTGATGTAGACAAGTACAAGCTAATGTACACCAGAAGGGACAATAGGAGTAGCTCATCCACACTGATGGGCTCTGAATGACTATAGTTGTAAGTGCTCAGGAAAAGATCTAGGGCTCATTGTGGATTGCTCAATGGAGACATCTGTTCAGTGTGCAGTAGCAGTCAAAAGAGGGAATGAGATATAATAGGCTGTATTAACTTTAAGAATGGGATAAAGGAGAATGCAGAAAATAATATGCCGCCTATAATTTGGCATTGAATATTTCTATGTAATTATAATAAAACATTCTAATGATATACACTGATGTTATGACTTTACCTCAAAAATCAGGATTCTGCATTGGTCCTTTCTTTTCAAAGAAAACAAAGCAGAAATATAAAAAGTCCAGGGAAGAACAACAGAAATTCTCCAAGACAGACTAGGAAATTGCCTGTAATGAAAAACTAAAAAAGACAAGGGCATTTTCATTTTGAAAAAAAAAAGGAGAAATAATGACACTGCACAAATTTATTTAAAATTAATGAAAGTTTCAGAAAAATAACTCAAGCAGACTCCTGATTATCTTTGGTAATGGAGGTCAGAGATAGGCTGGATAATTGAAATCCATATAATCCCCCAGTCTCATTGAGCTAGCAGCTTTAGCATCCTACCCTACCAAAACTTTTAGAAGATTAACAAATCCATGGGTTGGCAGACGGCAGCATAGTAAGAGGTGGCATGACAGCTCTTATTCATGGTATGCTATCACCTAGTCATGACTTGGCCTGGTCACTAACTCTTGGTCCTGTGTCATGCACTGGAACCTTCTTCCCTTCTTCTTGTTCAGTTATATCCAACTTCATGACCTCATTTGGGGTTATGTTGGCAGAGTTTACTGGAGTGGTTTGCCATGTCCTTCTCTGGCTCATTTTGCAGATGAGGAAACTAAGGCAAATAGGATTAAGTGACTTGCCCTGGGTCACACAGCTAGTAAATGTCTGAGACTGGATTTGAACTCAGGTCTTCCTAACTTCACTCTATCCCCTGTGCCACCTAGATGCCCTTCCTCCATTGCTGCCTCCCAGCTTTGTATGGCAGGGGTACATAGAGAATGTAAAAAACTACTACCTTTTAGCAAGGTATTCTGTGCCTGTTTCCTCCATGGATATTTTCCTCCCCTTCCCCAACCCCAAACTTATAACTACACATTTCTTCAGCTGAATTCTAGACAAGAGCAAAACTCTTTCTGTCCCAATATGTCCTCTTTAGGGTATGCTGAGGAGCAATACAGTGTCCCAGAGGTGGGAGGGCATATCAACTCTAGAAAGCTGAGAGCTAGCACAGAAATGTCTAATAATAATAATGCAATACGATGAGAAGACTTTTAAACGAAAATACTAAAAATGTAGAACAGATACAAAGGATTACCTTTTAGGTAGCAGCTAGTGGATAGTGCATTGGACTGGGAATCAGAACCCACCCTCCAACCTCAGACATAGACTATCTGTGTAACCTCGGTCAAGTTCCTTGACATGTCTGCCTAGGGTTTTTTCATCTATAAAATGGGGATAATGATAGTACCTACTTTCCAGGGTTGTTTTGAGGGTAAAATAAGAAAATATTTATAAAATGCCTTGCAAAATTTAAAGAATTATATAAATACTAATTTTTTTTCTTTTTAGTAACCACATACAAGTGACCAACACAGGGTATCAGGTGCAGTAGCAAGCTCTGAAAAATTCTGTAAATGATTATATCTGTACTTAGATGTAGAGTCAGTTGGAGGTGGGGAGAAAAAACCTTATGCTTATAGCTACTTTATCTAACTGGGAAAAGTTCCTCTGATTACCATGCTTCTAGAGTATACCAAATTATATTGCATAGCTGACTACATTAGATATGGTTTATGTCAAAAACTTCAACCTCACATAAGAAGGATTTTGTATTCAACAAAGACATTCAATGGAAGGAGAGTTAAGGGGTAAATACAGTAGGAGAATTCTCCTTTGGGAGAAAACCAAAATATAGAACTAGGAGCATTGCTAAGGGACTACTTTCTTTGGAGGTAATATCCATGTGACAAAAGGGGATGAGACACAGAGTGTAAACAATCCTTCATCATCTACCATCACTTAATTCCTCATGAATTCTCTAACCAGGTGATGCAGTATGTTACTTCTTCAGAGGATTGCTGAATTTCTCTAGTGTGGATATAAGTCCAAGGCTGCCTTATCCAGTCCTCAAGGGTATAACTTCTCCCCTCCTCCAACCCTTTGGCCAAAGTTCTTTGAAGGAGAAAGTGTGGTTCTCAAGCTAAAGAGCAAGTCTCCTGTCTCTTAAATATTTACCTATTTCCAAGAGAGCACAAAGTCCTCCCTTTGGACTATTGCTTTCTGGGAGCCAGCTCCATAGGTACTTTCCTTAGTAAAACAGTGGATTCTTCTCCTTTCAATATTGGTCAAGCTCAGACCTTCTCCATATTTTTTGCCTCAGGCTCAAGGGCAGCTCTCAAGAATCAGTGCTTAACATATGTTGAAGGGGTTGTGGGAAGCCAGGCACACTGGTGCATCATGGGTCTTATGAAAGGGCCCAACCAATATGGAAAATTGTTTGGAACCAAAGTAGAAAAGTTACTAAACTGCATATATCCTTTAACCATCTCCTAGGCACTTACTTCAAAGAGGTCAAAGACACAGTACTATATATACAAAAATATTTACAGATGAGACACCCAGAAAGGGAACTTTATTTGAGCAATCTAAAGGGGTTTAATTATGATCAAGTGTTTATATCCTGTAAGGGGGGGGGAATAAATCATTATCCCTTCAGAACTGTACCATCTTTAAGATACAAAAAGGGAACAAAGAAAGACAGATAGTATCTAAGCGGAGTTTTGTGCTATTTTATTTGATTTAAGAGAGTAAAGAAAAGGCAGTGGTGGGGAACACACTATGGAGGCAATGAGGAAAAGGAAGGAACTTATCATTCCCCATAGTTGGGACACATAAGAACAAGGATATACAAACATGGAGGTTGGGATTGGCAGAGTGGCTATCTCATAGACCTGGTTCAAATCTGAATTGAACCAGAGGAGGGTTAACTCCTCTCTCACCCCCTCCCTGCAATGTAGTGTAAGAATATGTTAAAAATCAATAGGGAAGTAGACAAGGTCAGGGAGCAAGAAAAGAGGGGAGTTTGGGCGTAGAGTTGAAACAGGAAGAGGCAGTTAGTCAACAAGCATTTATTAAGTGCTTACTATATCCAGGCACTGGGATAAGTGCTGGGGATCCAAGTACAAAGAAAAAAGATAGTGCTTGCCCTCAAGGAGCTTACATTTTACTTTAGGAAGACAACATATAAAAGAGGAGGGCAGAAGAAGTACCCAGACAGGGTCATGGTAACTTCCTGGCTTCATGTTGGCCAGAGAATGAGGGATGGCTAGTCTGGGGCCCTTCCTCAAAATGGAGGTGCCAGAAAGAACTCACCAAAAAGCCCACAGAGACAGCTGAAGCATGGTGGCTAATAGTAAAAAATGAAATAAAACAACTGCCAAAGATAAATTAAAGGGGAAATTAAAAGAAGGCAAAGAAATGGTAAGACCTAGAAATTTAGTTCTTGCCTAGGTGAAGAAAAGGTCAAAAGAGTAGGATCAGATTATTTTCATTAAATATAACTAGTGTTAATCCCAAATCCTTTCTTTCATCCCTTCTTTTTCCTTGTAAAAGGAGAATCCCAGCTAAAAATCGTAACTGTAAATGTGAATGGGACAAACTCACCCATAAAATATAGACCGGTGCAGTGCATTGAAGTGTAGAATCCAATAATATGTTGTTTACAAGCACATTTGAAATGTAAAGATGCCCGTGGAGTTAAGCTGAGGGGCGAGGGTAGAAATCTATTATTTTTCATGTAAATTAGAAAAATCAGAGGTTGCAATCATGGTCTCAGACAAATAGTTAAAATAGACATGATAAAATGAGATAAGCGGGGAAACTACATTATTTGTAAAGATATCACAGATAATGAAATAACATCAATATCGAGCTCCCATCATCAACTCAACTAGCTGTGGAATCATTTAAGTAGGACTGCTTACAGTTAACATTTATTCCACTCAAACCCTCTGCAGTCTAGTAATATGCAAAGGGAAAGTCCCTAGGACTGTTCTGAAGAATAATTGTTAAAAGATGTTTTGTAAGCATAAATGTAACTATCTGCTCTCTCTCCCCATTCAGTTGCCAAAACTGTTCATTTCTAGTTCGGACATATCTCTCTCTCCTTTGTCCCCTCCTCTAGACTCATACTGCCATCACCTACATTTAGGGCTTCATTTCTTCTCACCTAGATCGTTAATTACTATCTCTCCTCCCCCCAACCCCACAACACACACTCCACCCTCTATGGTCCTGCTCCCTTCGGTCTGTCTGTTTTTCAGTACACCCTCTATATCCTTCCTCAATAATCTTCCCAATTCACCATGATGTGATTGTATTATGCCCTTACTGCAATACCTTCAGTGACTCCCTAGTGCTTCCTGAATATTATATAAAACTCTTGATCTTGGCATGTAAGACCCTTCACAGTTTGCTTCCAATCAACTGACCAGCCTTATCTCATACTCTTCTCTATTATATATTTTGCATTCAGCCAAATTCTTGTCTATGTACTTGTCCTCCCCTCTCACAATTGTGTACCATTGCCTGTGCTGCTCCTTATGCCTAGATGTCCTCCCCTCACTCTATCCCCCTTCTTTCTACATCTCTATTTATTCATACTACTATAGGGTCATAGATTTAGAACTGAGACTTTAGAGGCCCTACAGCACTTAGCACAGTGCTGGGCCCAGAGTAGCTTCTTAATAAATGTTTATTGATGCTCAGCCCCTTGGTTTTTTGTTTTGTTTTGTTTTGTTTTTGGTTTGGTTTGGTTTGGTTTGGCTTTTTTGCTTTTTGGAAGGGGAAGGTAGGGCAACAACTGGGGTTAAGTGACCTGCCCAAGGTCACATGGCTAGTTTTGTGTGTGTGTGTGTTAAGTGTCTGAGGCTGGATTTGAACTCAGGTCCTCCTGACTCTGGTGCTCTATTCACTGTGCCACCTAGCTGCCCTGAGCCCCTTGTTTTATAGAGGAGGAAACTGAGGTCCAGTAATATTGTGGCTTCCCTAAGGTCATATAGGTAGTAAGTGAAATATGAGGCATTTCATCTCAGGGCCTCTGACTCTAAATCCAGGATTATTCCCATGTTACCATGATGTTGATATTCAGGTCCAACTCAGATGCCACCTCCAGGAAACCTCTGACCCTTCCACCACTTCATCCTTAAAATTCACACTGCATTTTGTCCAGAACTCATTGTTGTATTTCACTCATCTTTGTATCATAGTTACTTGCATGCTTGGACTTCTACCTGTTAGACTGTAAGCAGCTTGAGGGCAGGAATATGTGTCTTATCTGTCTTGGTGTCTGTCTGTCTCCAGTAGTAGCATAGTACTTTACACACAGCAAGCTTTTAATAAGTACTTGTTGAGTAATAAATAGTTGTCTAATGCAAATAAAAAGGGGAGCATTAAATTGTCCTCTTATCCTGAAAGATCCTTTAAGGTGGAGCACAAAAGCAGATAATAAGTATGGTCTTCAAGGCTGTCCATCTAGTACCTTTCATCATCAGTACATTCACTTCAAAGAAATGAACTCACCAATACAATTGATTGAGGTAAACACTGGTGAACTGCTTCAGTCTTTATCTTAAATTTTAAAAGAGCTAGAGGGATAATAGATCAAAGAATTAGGGAATGAACTGATACTTTTATCTTCACACCCCCCCCTCACCCCTTATAAGTGAATGCTTGACCCAAAATTAATTGCTAAGGAAGTGCTTTTACATTATTTCCCATAGTCCAAACTTGGGAATTTCAGAAGTGTGTGTAGCATGGCTATGTAGACTTGGATTCTATGCCCTGGGTCTCTGTACTATAATGCATAATTGCCAGCATTTTATGAGTGGCTTTTCCCTGACATCCATTCCCTGTAAGACAACTGGGAATTCTTTCCACGATTATTTGTTTCCTTGTTGGGTTAAATGCCAAAGTGAAGACCAGAAGTCTTCTTTCATTCTCATCTCCTCTGTATTGCTATTCGAAAATTTCTCAAAAACTGTTTTCTCTGGACCTTATCCCAAACATGCATTTTGGTTGTTTGTTTGTTGAGCCAGATTTAAGTTCTAGAAGAAAATATTTTCACCTGCCCAAAACTCATAATAAAATAGTGCAATATTTTTGACCATTTGGAACAAAAGCATCAGTCACATGATTGACTGACCTGGCAAATCTCACCTTTGGGCAGCAAATTATTTAGAAAGTTTTCTCATGTGTACAGCTGTACCCATCAACTTTTTTCTTTAACAAGCATGATGAGACTTGTACATCCAAAGAAGTTTCACCCCCTTCAAACTTATCACCTTTGGAAGCTTTACATTTATCCTAGAGGATACTGCCATTGCCCAAAATATTTTTAACTCTTTGCTAGGCATTGCCTTCAGAGTTTATGTGACATTCTTTGATATAATCTTATTGATGGCAAATCCTTTCAAGATCTGTAGAAACCTCTTCACTGAAGACCTAATTTAATGGCTTGTCTGCCCTACCTGTGATCATCCAATCTCTGCTATGAACTCTACAAAAAGGCACTTCACTGCCTGGGCCAGTCCTCCCCTCCTTCAATGCTTCTGTGTCATTTTTGGACCTTTTTAATTGCTGGGAAGTTTTTCCATTAGCTGAATTGAATTGTCCCTCTTGAATTTCCATCCACTGTTCTGAATTCTGCCCTGTGAGGCCAAGCAGAACAATTCTAATCATTCTTCCATATGACAGCCTTTCAGACACCTGAAGCAATGATCATTTTCCCTGTTGGTCTTTCTTCCTCCAGTCTAAACCTTTCCAACTCCTTCAGCTGATCCTCATATGGCATGATCTCTAGTCTATTGAATTGACTTCAGCTTGAACTCTTTTGGTATAGTCACCCAACCGATGGCAAACCCACTGGACCATTTTTAGTCCATAGGTATGTTCACAAGGATAGCAATGAGAAGTTTGTCAGATGCTTTGTTGAAATATAGATGTACTGATAAATCACCTCCTTTTTCTGAACCTCCATCTCCTCCTCTCTAAAATGAGCAAGTTGAACTATCAGATTTTTAAGGTCATTTACCTTCTATGTTTATTTATTTATCACCACCACCACCACCACCATTATCATAATAATTGGCAGACACAGCAGACCCAGAACAGAATTTTAGAGTTTCTTTTAGGTAATGGAACAGCCTATGGACAATAGAGATATATAACCATCTCATTTTTTCATTCAACATCAAGAATTAAGTGCCATTTTGTGCTAGGCGGCTACTATGTGAGAGGCATTAGGGCTACAAAGATAAAAACAAGTCCCTGTATTCAAGTCACTTTTAGTCTACAGGGAAAAACAGCTCATACACAAAGAAACAAATACAAAATGTGTTCAGAATAAATACAAAGTGATTTGGAAAGGAGAGTGCATTGGAGGCTGAGGGCATCAAAAAATACCTCCTATAAGAGATGGCCCTTGAACTGAACTTTGAAGGAAGCTAGGGCTTCTAAGAGGTGACAGTGAGGAGGAAGTATCTTCCAAGGTGTGCAGTCCCTTAGCAAAAGCATGGAGGTGAGAGATTGAATTTCATGGACTCAGAATAGCGAGCAAGCTGGTTTGTTTGTAACAAAAAGCCCATGATGGGGGAAAGACTCATAATCAGCCTGAAAAGATAGTCCTGAGCCAGATTGTAAAAGGCTTTAAATGCCAGAGTAGTTTGCATTTAATCCTAGAGGGAAGAGGAGTTTCTTGTGTAGGACAATAACATGGTCAGACCTGCGCTTTAGGAATATCAATTTGGCAGCTTTGTACAAGACAGATTTAAGAGGAGAGAGTCTTGAGGCACAGAGACCAATTAGGAAGCAATTGCAATCATCCAGGTAAGTGGTGAAGGGGGCCTGACCCAGACCCATGGCCATGTGAGTGGAGAAAAAGGGACAGATGGGAGAGATGTTGTGAAGGAGAATTAACAAGATTTTCAACTGATTGGCTATTCAGGTGTCAGAGATTAGGGATGACTCATAGGTTGCCAGCCTGGGTAACTGGAGGGATAGTGGTGCCCTTGACAGGAACAGGGAAGCTAGGAAAGCAGGGAGGGTGACAGCGGAAGGGGGCCTGGCAGGAGAGATAGTGAATTCTGTTTTGTACTTTTTGAATAAACCATTTTAGCAATAAAAATCCCACATGTCCCATGCAGGGCTGCTGATGCCATCTCAAAAGGCAGAATTCTGGTCCTACTCTGCTCTGCCTTAGGAAGATTGCACCCGGAGTATTGTGCCCCATTCTGGGAGACCAGGATGGGGGCCTGGAAACCATGGTGGGCAGGGCTTCCTCACCAGGAGTTCTCTAAATCGTGAAATCACAGGTCCAGATCCTTGCTTCCCTCTTCCCCACCAAAAATAAAAAATTCTAGAAAACCCATTTTTGTATCTTCTGTTTCACAATCATTTAAATCATGAAGTGCTTCACTATAAGGGAATCTGCCAGGCAGGGTAGAATGCTGATTTTCTTGCCTTTTCCCTTTTTATAAGTGGCCAGCTTCTCTTAGATGACCAGCAGGAATAAAGGCTACTTTACATATTCTAGGTGCAGTTAGGTAATACCAGCCCAAGTTTGTTAGGAATGGCTAGGCAGCACAGTGGATGGAGTGCTGGGCCTGGAGTTAGGAAGACCTGAGTTCAAAGTCAGCCTCAGACTGTTACTGGCTGTGGGACTCTGGACAGGTCACTTACCTTCTGTCTGCCCCATCTGTAAAAGGGGTATAATAACAACATCTCCCTCCCAGAGTTGTGAGAATCAAATGAGATAATAATTGTAATAATTAGCACAGTGCCTGGTCCATAGTAAATACTGTGTAAACATTAACCATTATTGTTATTTTTAGCTACTACCTAGGAAAGGAGTCAGTCAGTTCACTCTGACACTTTGCATGAAGAATTGTGTATGACTTCAGGCATTCTTCAAGTCCCCAAAAGAAAGGAGTGTATAGTGGGAAGACCACATTGGTTTGAATGTTAGAGAACTTGAGTTGGGAGCCTGGCTTGGATACTTAACTAGGTGTTTAGATTTGGAAGAATCATTTAACCTCTCTGAGATTAATTTTTCTCATCTATAAAACAGAGAGGGCAGCACCTGGAGTCAGGAGGACCTGAGTTCAAATATAGCCTCAGATAACTTAGTAGCTGTGTGTCCCTGGGCAAATCACCTAACCCTGTTTGCCTCAGTTTCCTCGTCTGTCAAATGAGCTAGAGCAGGAAATGGCAAGCCACTCCAGTATCTTTGCTAAGAAAACCCCAAATGTGATCACCAAGAGACAGATGGGACTGAAACAATTGAACAGCAGCAGCATAAAACAGAGATAATGGTCCTACACTACCAGAAGAATGTCCCTCCTAAACTGTAAAGCTCTATGGAGATGTGAGCCATCATCATTATCCACCACCTAACACTAATACTCTGTGATCTATGATCTGAGGCTCTCAGGGTGGGGAGGGGTGCTAGGTTAGTGTCTTATCACTGGGGGGGAAGGCTAGGTTCTCAGGGTTATTACCTTAGGTGTTTATTAGTAACTGGATCACATTTAGAAGCTAGGAGGAGGATTAAATTGGGCCCTGGGGGAAATGTGGATTGGGTGGGTTTCTTTATGTCAGAGGAGGTTGAAGATGTTTAGCAGTGTGGAGGAGGATTGCTGAGACATTTATCTTTGACAGATTGACATTGTTTGGCATATAATGGGCAGAAGGATGATTTCATATTCTTTTGTTTTTCCTCTTGTTTTCTAAAACAAAGCATAAAGCTGCAACCAGAGTATGTTTTTGCTACTAATTTAGAAGCGCAAAAACTCAGGCTTGTCAGGGACTTCAGAGGTCAGCTATTGCAGGGACATGTGGGGAGGCATCCTTTCTGCATCACCCTTGAAAAGTGGCTGGTCCAACCTCAGCTCAAAGACCTCTAGTGAAGGGAAGCCCATTGCTCCCTGGGACAGTCCATTCATTCCATTTTTTTTGCACAACTCTAATTGTTAGCAAATTTTTCCTCATATTAAGCCAAAATCTGCTTCCCTGAGATTTCTAAGGAGTTCTACTCTTGGGTCTGCCCTCTGGGGCCAAGTAAAACACATCTAATACCTTTCCACATGACAGCCCTTCAAAATACATCAATGGGGTTTTCCCCAAGTCTTCTCGCTAGGCTAAACATAACCAGATTTCTTCAATTGATCCTTGTTTGCATAGTTGGTGACTCCCTCTCATTATCCTGGTTAACCCATAGATATGCTCCATTTTGTCAATGTCCTTCCCAAAATGGGGCATCGTGAAGTGAATGTAATCTAGATGTGGTTTGACCAGGACAGGGTACACTGGAGCTCAAATCTCTCTCCTCCTGGACATGGTATTTCTATAAGCAGTCAGCTGTTCAGTCAGTTAGTATTTAGGAAGCACCTATTATGGTTCAGGCACAGTGCTAATCACTGGGGCTACAAAGAAAGGCAAAGGTCTTGAGGTGCTCATATGCTTACAGTGTAATGAGGAAGAAAACATGTAAGCAATTATGTATATACAAAGATATGTAATCGTGTGTGTACACACACACACACACAATATGTATATGCAAGATACAAACATATACATACAGGATAAATTTGAAATAATTGACAGAGGGAAGAGAAAGAGAGAGGGAGGGAGAGATGGTCAGACCTGTACTTTAATAAGTCAGCTGAGTGGAGACTAGAGTAGAGTAAGGGGAGACTTAAGGTGAGAGACCCCTGGGCCAGCTGTTGCAGTAACCTACAATTAACTCAGCTTGCCATCCACTGAAGGTGTCAGGTCTTTTTCATGAGAAATTTTCTCAGACAACATCTACCTTACCTTGTATTGTGAAGTTGATATTTTTTTAACAGAAGTATAGCATTTTATACTTAGGTTTGTTAAATTTCATTTAATTTGATCATCCTATACTAAGATTTCTTATTATTAGAATCATAGAAAATTTAAGAACTGAAAGAGACCTAAGCCCTCATCTAATCATAGGATCATAGGTCTCTAGCTGGAAGGATCATTGGAAACCATTTAGTCAAGCTCCCTATTTTTACAGATGAGCAAATTGAGGCCCAGAAGTGTTTAGTGATATGATCAGAATCACACAGCTATTAAGAGTCTGGGGCAAGATTTGAACTCATGTCTTTCTGACTGAGACTAAAGCTCTATCAATCCACTACATTATTTTAGAGAAGGAAACTGACGTTCACAGAAGTTATTTGCTCATGTCTCACAGTGTGTTAGCTGGAGAGAAAAAAATAGACCCTTTCTTCTTAAACGTCATGTCCAGTGCCTTTTTCAGTGGACTCCCATATGGTGCCCAGGCCACTCATTTTGCAGTTAACCAAGGCGAGAGGGACTATTTGTGTTTAAAGGTGAACTGACAAGGAATGCGTTAGAACTAAGAAGTCCAAGCTGAGTTTCTCAGAACAGAATGTTTTGGGCTTCCTTACACGTGATGCTGTTTCAATAGTGATAGTATCAGCAAGGTTAGGAAACAAATTCTTTTCTGGCTACCTTTTGCAGTCATTGATAACTTTTTCAAAACTGTTCTAATTGGGCTGACAGTTTACACACTTGGTACATGCCTAAGGGAAATTTTAAAGAGAAAAACCAAATAGAATCCATTAATTTAGTTCTGAGTCAAGTGAGCAAAGGGAAAATTGTGTTTTAAAATAAAAAAAAATACTTAGCAATAAATGGTACAGAAATCGATTTGCCGTGTGCGTGGTGATGGCCCTCAATGGGAAATAATGCTTTCTCTGTTGGAAAAACTACAGAGGACAAAAAGAGAGCCTTGAAAACTGAAAGCATGAAGTATACCTGTACAACGACACCTAAATCTGTTTGCACCCTCCCCTAATCAAGAAACCAGTGTATCACTTCTCCTGATCCCAAGATTTCCTTATGTACCTTAAGGATAACATTAGAAGTGACCTAGCAGGTCTGACTGTTTTTTTGTTTTGTTTTGGGGGGGGGTGTCTAAATTTTAGATTTCATTTCAGTTCAGTTCTAATAATCACACTTTCAAATTGCTTATCTAATGGTGGGCCCCAGCCTTAACTGCCAGACCATCCAAAGGAGCACTATCCCAGGGATAATTGTTTGACTCCCTTGCTTTGTTGGAGGAAAGCATTCTCATGGCAGTATTAATGATGGATTGGAAATGTGACAGAGTGGACATGAAAAGACCCAAAAACACCCTCCTGCATCTAGTTCAAGAGTGTGGTAATGAAAGGCTGTGTCTGAGTAGTGATGGTGGCAATACAGAGAAAGGGACAGAGGGGAGGGATGGCATAGCAGTTGAAATGACCTGTCAGTGACTGGCTATCAGAAGAGAGGGAAAGGGAAGAATTTCTGTAACACCATTTTCAGTGTGGAAGACTTTGTGAATGGTGGTATGACCAACGTAGGTTAAAATCAGGAAGAATAATAGTTTTAGGGAAGAAGGAATAAGCTCAGTTTGGAATATACTGAGTTTGAGGTCCCAGTGGGACATCCAGATGGAGATATCCTGTAGACAACTGGAGACTTGGGTCTAGTGCTCAGGAGAAATATTAGCATAAGAGACAGAGAATACTAAATGGGTAGTCTAGACATGACTGCTGAGTTTTGAAGAGGAGATCATTGAAAGATGGTTTTTTATATTGAAAAGAACACAGGATTTGTATTCAAAAGACCTGGGTTTCTGTTTTTAACCCCATCACTGACCAGTTACAGTATGATATCTTGGAGAAGTTATTTTTTTCTTCTTTGGTTTCCTTGTCCACAAAAAGAAGGGGTTACTTGAAATGACTTAAGATGCATTTTCCATTTTCGATATTCTATGATTTTATTATGACTGCAGACTTCAGTTGTCAGTCAATGGACAAGCATTGAAATAGCATTTGTCATGCACTAAACACTGTGCTAATTAGTGGGGCTACAAAGAAAGGCAATCTCTGCTTGCTTTCAGGGAACTCACATTTCACTAGGGGAGGCATGGTGTTAGTAACTAGGTATGTACAAGATGGGAAGTAATTACAGATGGTAAGACACTAACTACTGGAGGTGAGAATGAAGAAAGGCTTCCTGCAGAAGGTGGTATTTGAGCTGAGTCTTGAAGAAAGCCAGAGGAACCAAGTAGCAGAGATTAGGAGGCATAGGGGACAGCAAGGGGAAAGGCACAGGGATAAAGGAAGGAATGTTACAAATAAAATGTGTGCAAGGAATTAAGTAAGTGTAAGAAGCCTGGAAAGGATGGAGCTAGGTTGTAAAAAAAACTCTAAATGCCAAACAAGGGACTTTGCTTTTGAGATATTTGGAACTTTATATGGAGATAATAGGGAGCCACTGGAGATTGTTGAGGAGGGGGATGACATGGGTAGATCTATGTTTTAGGAAAATCACTTTGGCAGCTGAGTGGAGGGTGGATTGGAGTAGGGAGAGACCAATTAGAAGATCATTGCAGTAATTGAAGCAAGAGGTGATAAGACCTCATACTAGAGAGAAGACTGTGTGAGTAGAGAAAGGGAACATATATGAAGATGGTGGGAAGATAGAAACAAGGTCTGGCAATGAATTGGATACATGAGGTGAGTGAGGAGTTGAGAATTGACACCAAGGTTACAAATTTGGAGGGTTAGGAGGATGGTAGTGCCCTTGAAAGTTAAGAGAGAAGGTCACATAGATAGTAAATATCAGAGGCAGTTTTGAACCCAGACCCTCTGACTCCAGGGTCATGTTCTTCCTCTTGTACCACATTGCCTCTGAACTCTTCTATTTACTACTTTTGTGACTTTGGGAAAATCACTTTACCTTCCTGGGTCTCAGTTTCCTCATCTGTAAAATAATGGTATTGAACCTTGATAAGCTCCAAAGTCCCTTACAGCTCTGAGTCCTGATAGGACTGGTTAAAACAAAAATTCAGGTTTACTCCTAAGACTTTGTCCAATGGCATCAGTTTCCCAAGGATTTCAAGTATTAATCGAGATCAGTCCAGAGAATCTTGTCCTTGCTGTGAGAGCTATCAACTACAAGTCATGTCATCATTTCCTTGATGCCATGGTCCTCTTTGAAAACAAAGGACAAATACCACAACAACAGCGCTATCTCCTTTCTCTGGTTTCTAGGCCATCCCTGATCACTACATTCTAACCCAAGGCACTGAGCTTATTCACCTTTCTAGTCTTGTGCTTGCTTAGTTCCCTAGGCTCAGAAATCTTTATGTAACACCATATCATATCCCCAAAGACTCCCCATTTCCTGCATCCAGACATCTCTTCCGTAGAAGAGTGGGTGGGAGGTTGAGAGAAATTGGTTCCATTCAGATTAGTGACTAGATCTGACCATCACTGCTTGCCCCGTTAGTTCTGGTACATGCCATGTGTGGGCTTTGGATCAGTATGAGCCTTGACCCTATACTTAAAAAAGACACTCATGAGCACCATAGGAATTGACCAGAGTAGTGATACAAGTATCCATTCCAGGTACTGCATGGGCATTGCTCCCCTTGGCTTCTCTGTCCACCCACACTCTACTTACTCTTGATATAGAATCTCCATACCACCCTGGATATAGAGGCCTGTCTGAGAAGAAATACATCCCTCTCCCCGGCTTCCCCAAACGTCCCGGTGAAAGTGCTAGTACAATCAAGCTCTACTATATTCAGATATTCCCTGAAGCCCTGGTGCTACAGAATCTTCCCATGAGACTCCTTTAGCTGTTGTGCAAGGTGCCACCTGAGCCCTCTTCCCCTTCTGGGACTGGCATCACACCGTTCTCCCTGGAACACTGTCCCATCACTGGTTACTCAATTCCGGCATCTGTGCCTTTTTTCTTCTGCTTCCTGTCTGTCAGTCAAGTGTGTTTTCTCAAATTTATTTATAAGAGCAAAAGAGTATAAACAAATTCAGAAATAATACACTGGGGCAGGATTATTAGAAAGATAAGAAAACCAGCCAGTCTCTGCCTTTGCTATTCTAGCCAGCTATAGTTTCTTCACCTGAAGGAGAGGCATATCATAGAACTTCATTGTGATTCAATTCCTCATTTGTGGGGGGAAAAAAAGGCACTGATGCACCAGACCTCATCACCCCCTTTCCACCAACCAGAAGAAGCTGTCCTATCAGAAAATGAGGAACAAACAAGTCTTCCTAGGAAAAATGACACCAATAAGCCACAAGAACCAGGGTGTCTATCTTCAGAGAGATCCAGTCAATTGCTAATACCTACTTGCTTCCAAGAGTAAGATGGAGTAGATAGCTCTTTTAAAATTCTAACCAGATGGGCCTTGATTCGGTGTCTAACTAGGCAACTCCAGCCTCTCAGCCTCCAGAAGACGTGCTAATGGGAAAGATGGCAGATGGAATTTTCAGTGGTCTAATAAAGCTTCTTTCTTCCTGGGAACATGGAGGTTCAAAGCTCTAAGGTTTTACCTTATTTCAGATGAACTCCTAGCCATGACTTTGCCAAGAAGACAATTATGAGAGCTTGTACTTCAGCCCCTCCGACTCAGTTCTGTTTCCAGATAATGTCCTGCTGGAAAAGCAAATCAAGGAGGATTTATGGATGGGTAAATTTTCTGCTTTTACCTGAGGTTCTCTCGGGCTTCTGAATACAAGTACTTATTTTTAGCATCTATATGACTATTTCTTTTAAAATCAATATACATAAAATATTTGTCTTTGTCCTTTGTTTCAAATAAAGACACCTGGTATTTTTCCTCAAAGAAATATCTAAACATCCTGCTTTAATTGTGTGTGTATATACACATATATGGAATTTGAGTAAATATACCAGGTACACATGTGCATAAACATGTATATATACATATATGTATACATTACATATAAATATATTTTATTTATTAAAACATATATGTATTATATGCACATACAATTTTGTCACCTTGGCCACATTATTTAACCTTTCTGTGCCTTAACTTCCCTCATCTGTGAAATGTAGAATTGACCTCTTTAGGCTCCCAAAGTCCATTCAGACTCTTGAATCCTACAATGCTCTCATTCTAAGGCTCAGGCTTTATTCCTTATATCCCTAGTCACCATAGCCTTATCTCTCTGGCCTCCAGGTACAGATATGACATCAAGCTGTGGGTCAGTAACAAACTTTGCAACATTGCAACCAAGGCCACATTTATAGCAGAAACCTTGTACTGAGCTTGGACCTAGCAATAGTACAACTAACCTTCCCTTTACTGAGTTGTTTGGAGGAATGCCTGGGTTCAGGATGGGTCACAAGCACTGTTTTGTCTGTCCTATCTTCTCTAAGTAACCATAGAGCTGAGCAGCACCTAATCGTGGCGGAGTCCTTCCCTGACAGGCTCATCTTAGACAAGGAATAATTCCACAATGTGCTTCACCAGACTACAATGCCTGCAATCTCAAGTCAGTTGGTTGTGGTTTTGTTGGTATTTAGTAGTTTCAGTCATTTCTGACTCCTTGTGATCCCATTTGGAGTTTTCTTGACAAAGGTACTGCAGTGGTTTGCCATTTTCCTTTCCAGTTCATTTGACAGATGAGGAAACTGAAGCAAACAGGTTAAGTGACTTGCCCAGGGTCACACAGCTAGTAAGTATCTAAGGCCAGATTTGAACTCAGGAAGATAGATGAATCTTCCTGATTTTAGGCCCAACAGTCTATCCACTACACTGCCTATCTGTCAATGGTTGTGATTAGAGGTCCCTTTTTATATCAAAATACTGGAGAGTAAGAGAGGCCCTGTGATATACTGGAAATCTGGAGTTGGAGGACCTGTGCTCACATCTCAGTTCTGTCATTACCTTTTAGCTTTCGGGCCAGCCACTGGATCTCAGTTTCCTTATCTGCAAAATGAAGAGGCTAGATTAGTTGGCTAAGTCCATTCTAGCTTTCAATCTATGATTCTCTCATCTATGATCATTTCACCGCAAAAGATAACAGATGTCTAATCTGATCTGAGTTTTCAGGTCACTTTCATCAAAACCCATCCTGATTTACGCAGATATTTTCAGACCTCAACAAATAAGAAAGGGTCCTAATTTATATTCCCACTTCAAAGAGACCTTGAAAGTAAGGAAACCAATGCTGCTAATGTTGCCATCTTTATACCAATACAGATCATCAGTTATAAAGTTTTCTGGGGGAGCATTGAGAAATGAGGAGACTTGCCCAAGGTCACCCAGTCACTACATGCCAGGTCTGCCTGGCTTCCAGGCCAACTTTCCATTCCTAAATAATGATCTGCTTTGATATCAGAAGTTCCTCACGTTGCTCCCCATACTGATAGTCATAAGTGTAGTTTTAAACAATAATAACACACATTTTTGAACACTTTAAAATGAACAAAGTATGCTCCTCACAACAATTCTGTGAGTTATGTAGTACATGTGACATTATCTTAATTTTACAGATGAGGAAACCAAGGCCCAGTGTCACATAGGTAATAGGTGTATCTCCCCCAATGCCAAGTACATAATAGATACTCTATAAATAATTGATTGACATAGATTGGGTATCTGAGGCTGGAAGAATTTCTCTGACCACTCCATATAACAGAGTTTTAGAATTTTAGAAGATTTTAGAGATCATTTATTCTAACGTTCTCATTTTCTAGATGACAGAGTTGAGGCCCAGAGACCCTAAGTTCACACAGATATTGAGTGAAAGATCCAGGGAGGGCACCTAGATTTCTTTGCTCCTAGGCTGATGATTTTTTTCCTAGTCTTAAAGGAATGGACCGTCCCAATTCCATCCAAGGTCAGATCTGCTGCCCTTGATCCTGCCCCCTTCTATCTCCTCTAGGAATTTGCCCCTTTTATCACTGCCTCCCCTTCATTCTCCACCTAATTTCCAATCTCTCTTTATCCTCTAGGTCCACTTCTGCTGTCCACAAACATGCCCACATCTTGCCCATCTTTAAAAAAAGCTTTGCCTGACCCTACCATCCCCTCAAACTATTACCTTATTCATCTCTTCTTTTTTACCCCCAAACTCCTTGCCTCCACTTCCTTCCCTTCCCTTCCCTTCCAATCCACTTTTCAACTCCTTGCAATCTGGTTTCTGCTTGAATTTCCTTTCTCCAAGGTAACCAGTGATCTCTTTATTGCTAACTGCTTTTCTCAATCCTCAGCCTTCTTAACCTCTTTCATAGCTTTTGATGCTGTCAATCACTCCCTTCTGGTTACTTTTTCCATCCTGAGCTTTCACAAGGCAGCTCTTTCCTGATTCTCTTCCTACTCGAATGACTACTACATTTCAGTCTCTTCAGCAAATCATCTGTGTCCCACTTACTAAACATGTTGGTGTGGCTGTAGGCTCTGTCCTGAGTCCTTTTCTCTTTCTGTACTCTCTCAGTGACCTCCTCAGCTCCCAAGGGCTTGTTTCAAGTCTCATTTCTATGCCAGTAGCTCCCAAGTATGATATGCATTATGCATCTGCCATATGCTATGCATCATGATATGATATACACAAATTTGATATGCATATCTAGCCACCATCTCTTTCCTGAACTCCAGGCTCACTTCTTCAGCTGTCAGTTGGATGGTTCCATCTCCATGTTCCAGAACCATCTGAAGTTCAAAAACTCGTTACAATTCATTATCTTCACCTGTAATGCCATACTTTGTAGCATTCCTTTTTCTGTTGAAGGTGTTGCCCTCCCTCTAGTTAACTAGGAATCATCTTTTATCTTCTCCCTCCTCAACATCTTTTGCATCCATCCTCTAATCTCCACTCATATGCCCATCACTTTAATTCAGAATTCCATTATCCCTAGCCTAAATTATTGTAATCACCTTCTAATTGACCTTCTCTCCCCTCTCCAATTCATCCTTCATACAGCAGTGAAATTGATATTTCCAAAGCACAGATCTGACCATGTTACTCCCCTGCTCAAGAAGCTTCAGTGACTCCCTATGTTTGGCCCTTAAAACCCATCACCATCTGGTTCAAGCCTATCTTTCCAGAGTGATTAAAAATTATTCCTCTTCACACTCCTTTATGACCTAGTCAGACTCCTCTGTTTGTTTTTCCCTGTACATGACATTCCTCCTCCTACTTCTGTGTCTTTACTTAATTTGACCCCCACATGTAGAATCTTCTCCTTCCCTGTCTCTACTTAGAACCCCCTAACTCACTTTAAGGTTCAACTCAAGAACTACCTCTTACAACAGGCCTTTCCTTTTTCTTCTAGATTTCAGTGCTTCCTTTTCAAACAACATCAACAACTTGGTATTTATCTCGCTCATGTTTTATGTTTATTTATGTGTACATGCTGTTAAGCTCTTAGTGGGCAGGAGCTGTTTCATTGCCTTTGGATGCCCATCACTTAGTACAGTGTGTGGCTCAAAATAGACCCTTCCTAAATTCTTGTAGAATTATGTGTCTTGCCATGTATGGCCTCACCTCACTTCAGAGAGACCCAAAGATAGTGTTCCATTCATAGGCAGGACTTATGGTACTTGAGAAGAAAGGGAATTCCAGAAGTAGTCTTAGGTTCCAGGTCTATTTAAACTCAACTCTAAGGCATCAGTTATGAAGGAGATTTTGGGGGATTCAGTTTCTGCTGCTGTTGCTGTGGGTGGGAGAACTGCCCTTAGCAACAAAAATATAGATGATGTTGAGCGGACATGATTTCTCCTGAGTTTGTTTCATTATAAGGAGAATCTGAGCAGGAAAACTGAGCACTGGCATCTGGGACCAGAAATCTAGAGGAACAAACCATTCATGTTTCTTGATGTCAGGGAAAGATCTTTTATTTCAAATGTGAAATGCCAAATAGTCCAGGAATGATAAAATCACCCTAGTTTTTCTTGTGAACTCCTAGAAGTCATCTTTGTTGGTATAAATGAGATCATTTAGCCTAATTAGTTCCAAGCTTAATTAGCAGTAATTATCCCAACATGGGAGTAATATCCGAGCAGGAAGTGCCGAGTCCTCGATTAGATAGATCTCTAATTGGTGTTACAATATTGTAATTAAAGCGTGTTTATACGCCTCTGCCACAGTGAGCCATTTGTTTCATGTCTGATTAAACAGGGAGACCCAGCAGCCTTTAAGGAGGCCATGACTTTAGTTCTGACTCACATCACATGTTAGCCCTTTGACGAAAAAGATTTGGGGAGCCGCCTATCTGTTCTCTGTATGGTATCCCTTAATATTAAGATCTGTGCATAAAGTTAAGGGGACGTGAACATTCTCTACCTGTCTCTTGGGCTCCAAGGAAGCAGATACCCTTATAGTGAAGGCTGAAGAGGGCAATTATTTTCTGGGTATGTGGAAAGGAACCCTTCCTGCATTTTGTAATCCTTCTGCTGGTCTCATTCTGGTTAGGGTATGTGATGACAGCTGATGTTCACATCGTGCCTTTCAGGTTTGCAAAATATTTTACAAGCATTGACTCATTTGATCCTCAAAAAAATCCCATGAGATAGACATGATGATGAAGATGATGATTTTGCAAATGGGGAAACTGAAGTTCAGAAAGACCAAGTGACTGGAGAGGTGGTGTGACATAATGGAAGAGTATTGGATCTGAATCTCCTTTCTGTCCCTTATTGATATCACTTTGGACAAGTCACTTGACCTCCCAAGGCCTCAGCTTCCCCATAGGTAAGATGAGGAAGTTGAATTAGATAGCCTTGGATACGCTTCCAGCTCTGAATCTCGTGACCCTTTCTTTAATTGTCTGATCTAACTGTGGTTGCAGAGCTGAGAGATGATGAAGGCTCTCCTCACTCCAGATCTGGCACTCTTTAACCGATACCAGGCCAGCTTTCATTTGCACACAGCTTCAAAGAATGATCTTAAATGGACTAGTTCCGTGGGCTAAGATGATAAATACTTCGCTAGCACTTATGTAATACCTACTATGTGCCAGGCACTGTGCTGAACACTTTTAACAAGTATTTCATTTTCCTCACAACAACGCTGCTAGTTAAGCTTCTATTACTATCCCTGTTTTACAGATGAGGAAACTTGCCCAGGGTCGCACATCAAGTGTTTAAAGGTGAGATTTGAACTCATGTCTTGCTGACTCCAGACCATCAGCGTTTATCTAATACTTTGAATATTCAGGTTCATTTTGGAGGTTGTTGATATATGCACCTGCGGTGCAGTGAAAAGGGCTCTGGATTTAAGTCAGAAAACCTGAATTCTAATCCTGGCTGAGCCTTTTACCCCCTCTTTGACCTTAGGCAAGTCACATTAATGTCTTCAGAAGTCAGATTCCTCATCTTCAAAATAAGGGCATTGGACAAGATGTCCTCTGAGATCCCTTTCCAATCCTAAGTCTATGGGATCTGAAATATTAGGTAAGAAATGTTATTTGGGGGTGGCTAGGTGGTGCAGTGAGTAGAGCATCGGCCCTGGAGTCAGAAGGCCCTGGAGTCAGAAGGACCTGAGTTCAGATCTGGCCTCAGACACTTAACACACACAAACAAAAACCTAGCCATGTGACCTTGGGCAAGTTACTTAATCCCAATTGCCCTCCAAAAAGCAAAAAAAAAAAAAAAAGAAAGAAAGAAAGAAAGAAAAAAAAGAAATGTTATTTGGTGACAAGTGTTGGCAGCTCAGGGGAAATGAGGCACCAAGAAGTAAAGTTTTCTGGGTAACTTCACTCTCTGGGAACAGATAGAGATGAAAAGAACTCAAGTGACCACAGAGCTTAAGGTCTTATTGCAGCAGCTCCATGAATAACAGTCCCCATGTGGAAGTGGGTCACCTGGATGCTAAGAACATGGACTTCGTAGAGTTAAATGCATGGTCACTTGTATCTATCGACTTTATTCTTAGAAGCTCAAGTGATTTGGTTTAAAGGTAGTTGATAGAATTCATGAATTATAATATATCAATCAGGTTTTGCCTTTGGTATAATCATACACTTTGGAAAGATAGCATTGTATAAAAGGAGTAAGCCCTGGACTGGGTGTCAGGATGTGGGTTGGAATTCTGGCTTTTGAATCTTGCTAGCAGAGACCCTAGATACATGACTTAACCTCTCTGAGCCTAGATTCCTCCTCTGTCAAATAAAAATAGTGCTATCTTTATAGGTGAGGAAATCAGAATAGTAAAGTACCTTGATGAGTCTATGTCTTATGAAGATTCTTTGAAATAACTGGGAATTTTTTTTTTTAGTGAGAAATTAACGTTTTTTAATTTTGCCATTGGCATTTTGTCATTTTCTTTTTTTTAAACAAATGCTTTATTAACTTCTGTTTTACATCATTCATTTCTGCCAGATTTTGAGTTACAATCATTTTCCCCCCGTTATTCCCCTACCCAACCTCCCAGAATAGCAGTCCCACAAGATATCGCTTCCTCCAATCTGCTCTCTCCCATATCTTCTCTCATACCCCCTTCGACTTTTCCATTGGAGGAAGGTGAATCTTTGTGTCCCAATGCCTGCACATCTTATCTCCCAATTATAAGCAAAAGAGTATTAATAATAGTATTTATATATATTTGAAACATTTAATGTTAAGACCTCGAATTTCAGATCCATTTCCTTCCTCCCTTGTCGCCCATTCCCTCTGGGGAGATAAGTAATTCAGTATATGTTGTACATATCTAGCTATGCAAAATATTATCATAGTAGATGTATTGTACAAGGCTGCTTATAATTCCCTCCCACTCATCCCACCCCCCACCTGGTCCATTCCCTACATGATCCTGTCCCTCTTCTATAGTGGGTACTTTCAACCTCCCCTCCCCCCAAGGATGCCCTCCCATCCATCATCCCTCCTCTCATCCCCCTTCCCCCTATTCTGATGCAGGTTGAGATATCCTATTTAGTATGTATGTCATTCTATCCCTGAACCAAATTCAATGAGAATGTGGTTTCGCCTTTTTTGCCTTCCTATTCTCCCCCTCCCTTGCAACCACTTCCCCTTGCTTCTTCTACATGAGATAGTTTACCCTACCCTGTCTCTCCCCATCTCCTCTTGCCACTTTCCTCTCTCACTTCATAATTTCATCCCTTGAGTATTCTCCTTTCCCAACAAATTCAACCTATGCCCTCTATCCATATATAACTGTAACCATATACACACACATTCACATATGTATTCATATGACCACACACCCTTCTTCCATTATTTACATAGTGAGAAAGATATTATCAGTCACAGTTATTGCTTTTCCATATAGGAATGTAAATAGTTCAACTTTGATAAGTTCCTTTTGATTTCTTTTCCCTGAGTACCTTCTCAGGCATCTCTTCCTTCTTGTGTCTGGGTGTCAAATTTTCTATTCAATTCTGGTTTTTTCCTCAAGAATGCTTGAAAGTCCTCTATTCCACTGAATGACCATATTTTTCCCCTGAAACAAAATACTCAGTTTTGCTGGGTAGGTGACCCTTGGGTTCATTCCCAGTTCTTTTGCCCTCTGGAATATTATATTCCATGCCCTTTGATCCCTCAGTGTAGAAGCTGCCAGGTCCTGGGCTATTCTGATTGTTTTTCCACAATATTGAAATTGTTTCTTCCTGGCTGCTTGTAGTATTTTCTCCTTGATCTGGGGATTCTGGAACCTGGCTATAATATTCCTGGGAGTTTTCTTTTTGGGATCTTTTTCAGGAGGTGATGGGTGCATTCTTTCAACCTCTATTTTGCCCTCTAGATCTAAAACATCAGGGCAATTTTCCTTGAGAATTTCTTGAAGGGTGATTTCTAGGTTCTTTCTTTGATCATGGCTTTCAGGTAGTCCAATAATTTATAAATTGTCTCTCCTGGATCTATTTTCCAGGTCAGTGGTTTTTCCCATGAGATATTTCACATTGCCTTCTAATCTTTCATTTGTTTGGATCTGCTTAACAGCATCTTGATTTCTCATAAAGTCTTTAGCTTCCATTTGCTCCAGTCTAACTCTGAAGGAATGAATCTCCTCAGTGAACTTTTGAGATTCTTTTTCCATCTGGCAAATTCGACTTTTTAAGGCATTCTTCTCCTTGCCCTTTTGGGCCTCCTTTGCCATTTGAGCTAGTCTATTTTTTAAGGTGTTGTTTTCCTCAGTCAGGCTGTTGACCCTCATTTCATACTTTTCCTGCATCCTTCTCATTTCTCTTTTCAATTTTTCCTCCACTTCTCTTATTTTATTTTTAAAGTCCTTCTTAAGGTCCTCTATGGCCTGCAACCCGCTCATGTTTTCCCCTGGGGCTTTTGGAGCAGGACTTCTGACCTCACAGTCCTTTTCCCACTCTATGCCCCCAAAATAGGAGTCTAGGGTTGCATTTTTCTATTTCCTTTGCCTTGGCATGTTGCCACTTAATTACTTGACTTTTGGGCTTGTTGACACACTGTGGCTTTAAGGCCAGATAGAGGAATTTTCGTCCCGAACTTGTGGGGGGCAACTTCCGTTTCTGGCAAGCTGTAAACCCACCCACAACTTCCACCCTAGATCACAATCCAGATCCAGGGAGGTTAAAGCAAGAACGATTACCTCCCAAGACTGATTGCTGGATCTCCCTACAGTTCACAGGCTAAGAGCTGGAGCTGCCTCTGAAAACTACAAAATGGCGTGTCTCCTCAGTGGCTTCTAGCCCCCAGGGGAGGGAGCAGACACATTCCCCAAATACTGGTCCCAAAGTCCATAGGACACTAACCTCTCACTTTGTCCTAGGCATGTCTGTGTTGATAATTCTGGAGTCGCCACAGCTGCTGGTGTTCTGGGGTTCCTGCAGCTGGCTGCTGGCCCTGCCGCCCTGGGGCTAAAACCTCGGTGCTCGGCTCGGCTCCCCATGCTCTGCACACTGCTGGCTCCCAGAGCGCTGCGCTGGTCCTCCCTACAGGGCTGCTGGGCTGTCCTCAGCGGGAGATTAGCTTCTCTGTGTCGTTCTGTGGGTGCTGGGGCTCCAGAAGTTGTTCAGAATCCCCTTTTACATAGTTTGGGGGGAATCTGGGGGCAGAATGGCTTGGATGAGCTGTTTCTACTCCGCCATCTTGGCTCCGCCCCCATAACTGGGAATTTTTAACCAAGAAGAGAGAAGATTTAGGAAGAACATGGTATCTGTCTTCAAGTATTTGAAAGGTTCTTATGGTGAAAGTGGATTAGACTTGTTCTTTTTTTAAGTTAGTCAGTAGAACAATGACTTGAAGTTGAATTGATGCCATTTTAGGATGAATTTAAGGAAAAAACTTCCTAAGAACTAGAGCTCTCCAAAAGGAGAACTGACTGCCTATGGAGGGAAATCTTCAGGCGAAAGCAGGGTTGACCCCTTGTTGTGTATGGGGAGAAGGGATTCTTTCTCAGGTATGGGTTGCACCTGATAGGTCTTTTCTGCTTTTGTCTAGCCTCTTTATTTTGTAGGTGAGAAATCGAATGTGATCCCAAGGTTAAGTGACTTTCCTGAGGTCACAGAAGTGGTAAAGGGAAGAACCAAGATTAGGATCCAGGTGATTTGGAGAAAGTGTTTCTGTAATTTCGAGGTGCTATGTAAGTGTGAGTTGTGATTATTGCATCTAGAATCTGTTCTCAGCTGTATCTCATTGTTTGAAGACATGCAGAAAAATTCTCAAAGCAAAATTTAGTATCGTAAACTTTACCAGAAATTAAAAAAAATACCACATAAACTTTTAGATGGAGGTGTTCTAAGATCAATTGGTATTCCCAGAAAGTGGGAATTGTTGCTGTATTCCTCCATTTCTTCACATATAAACTTTTATCACTGGTAGCACCTGATGAAACATACCTCAAGGAATACTGGAGCACAGAGGACAGCTAGTATGGTCAAAATTGGACACCCTTTACTTGGAAGGTGGGGGACATGATTGCTATCTTCAGATATTTTTAAGGGTTTACCTTTGAAAGAAGTATTCTCCATAAATGTAGAAGAAAGAACGAGGACCAAAGAACTGAAGTTATAGGGAAGCAGATTTTGGATCAACATGAGAAGGAATTTTCTATAAACTAAAGCTGTCCTAAAATGAAAATGGACTGCCTCGGGAGATGATGAATCACTGAAGGCAGAAGGGGTATTTTTGAGGTGTTTTCATTCTTCAGGTAGGCTCTGGATTTCTCAGATCACTTCCAACTTTAGAATTCTATGAATCTATGAATGAATAAAGGAATGAAAATAACATTTATTAAGCACTTAATATATTCCAAGCACTGTACACATGATTATTTTCTAAGACAACCATCATTGAATAATCAATGAATATTTGATAGTTTGGTGACATTAAAACTTGAAATGCTTTTAGCTGAAAGGGATTTTTCATGACTTTCAAGGCAACTGTGATGATATCATCAATTATGAGCCCCAAATCAGCCTGGGCTTTCCAGCTTTGCCTAGCCAGGAGACCATGTAGGCAACTGATTAAACTTACTATGGCATACACATATACATGCTATTGAGGCTAAGTTCTGGGCTTTATTTCCTTGGGAAAGAAGGAACGCATTGCTCTGTCTAGTGCATAAAGTAAATCCTCTTTCCCTGGCTAGTCAACCCTTGGTCTCTCTCAAGAGAGTGAAGGGGAATCTGTGGAAACCTATCATGGCTAGAAGTAAAATAACTCATTATTCTTGGTAGCTTGGTAGTGTAATCTTAACATTTGAAAGGCAGCATTATATTATTATGTATGGACTGAACTGTTGTTGCTGAATCTCTTTAATGGGTATTTTGGAGAGAGGAAGGTCCAAATTGGGAGCAACAAGGTGGCCCACAGATGTTATATTGAGTTTTGGCATTTATATGGTTTGAATAATCAGAAACCATCTAACTGAGCTATTAAAGTCACTTGGTTTGCAGCTGGACTCGTGCCAGATAAATATAGTTTGAATCATCGATGAAACATGAGAGTCCTATGATTACTTCTGGGCATTTCAGTCAAGGTCATCATCAGCTTACTGTTTTTTAAATTTAGACTTTATTGAGCACTCCTCATGCTGGGCTCTGTAGAAAACTTAGTGCCCAGCGAGTACACTGGCAGGCTTAGGTTACTGCACATCTCATGTTGCCCATCAGGGATCTGCCGTAGGTCTCGTGGAGTTTACATTCACCACGGGTTCACCCAGGCTAGAGATAGAATCTGATGCTTCTTTTATGACCATGGAAAGGGGTCTAGGGTGTGAGCAGTGTATGTTTCTTTTCTGGAATGTGCCTTTGGCAGACTGTATGACAAATGCAGTGGTAGGATCTGAGTCCTGCTTCTGGCAGGTTCTGAGTCAGGGCCTCTCTCTTATTTGCTTTCCTTTATCAGGATATGTCACTGACCTTCTCCAAGCCTCAGTTTCCACATCTGTAAAATGAGCAGGTTGCCTTTAATCTCTGAGGTCCTTTTTAGCTCTAAAATTCTGTCATTTTCCCATTTGGGGCTATTTGGGGTTTGATTCCTTTTTGGAAGGATGAGCACAGTGCTGTCAAATGCAAAAACCAAATCCTCTTTCCCTGGCTAGTCAACCCTTGGTTTCTCTCAGAGTGAGGTTGAATCTGCAGAAATCTATCGTGGCTAAAGGAAAAAAAACCCTCAGTGTCCTTTATCTATGCCTTCATGATGTCCAAAGCCTGAAAAACTTCCATGAACTATACAGATACTTTTTCTCTGTAGTAACATTAATAATATCTCACCTTTACATAGCATTTTACGATTTCCCAAATGCTTTCCTTATGATAATCCTGAAGTTGGTAGGGCAACTGTTATTATCCCAGTTTTATGGATGAGGAAGCAGAGGCTTAGAAATAAAGTGATTTGCCATAGCTCATAATGGAAATTAAACTTGAACTCATGCTTTCTGATTATTTCTGTAAAGTCTGTAATGTTAAACCTATGATATGTGATATTTTGAGAGACAAGATAGGTTAATATTTCAATTTTCTTCCAGATGTTTAGAATGAAGCAGACACAGTTTAATTGAAAATACTCCTCTCTTTGAAATCTCATGCCAATTTGTGGGCTACCCAGCAAGTCACCATGAGGACTCTGTCTTTCCGTCTGTTTCATAGGCTCTCACACTATCCCAATGTTATACCTTCCCCTTACCTCCCACTAATTACTTCCAGCCCCTGCACTTTTCCCTTTAAAAATTTCCCTTTTTTCTTTCTAAATTTAACAATCCTGTCTTTTTTTTCCCGACAGGCCTCTTGGTCAGATCCATCCAGACCCGTCTTAAGACTGACCTCCAAAAACCTTCCCCTGATTAACCTTAACCAGCATCACTTGTGTATAAATAGTTTGTTCTATGTTCACTTGATTACTTATATTGTCTGGTTGTTCTACTTCTGGGAGGTTTAGTGGGAAGAGCAGCAAATTGGGAAACAAGAGACCTGGGCTTGTAGGGCTTCTTGTGTCACCAAATAGCTGTGGCAGAGAAGCTGTTTGTGATCTGGAGTCTCGAACTTCCTCACCTATAAAACCAGAGAAGTACTAGATGATAATTAAGGTCTCTTTCAACTTGAAATTTCTGTGATTCTATGGTTGTTCTCTTCCTAACTAGATTATAAGCACCTCAAAGGTAGTGCTGACTCATGCTTCTTCTGTATCTTCCACAGTCCTAGGATAGTACTCAGCCCACAGATGGTGTTTAGCAAATGTTTCTTACCTTTTCTCTCAGCTTCTGGTGGAAACTACCAAACCTGAGCGTCATGACTACCCCCACTTTACTAGAGAGGCTCTGGGACTCATTTGGGGAAATGCTGCCCTAGGACCAAGTCATTGGCTTATGCTCAAACAGGGGAGAGCAAATCACTGCTTAAGTGAGGAATTTAGGGCTCACACCTAGCAGCTTTGGTTTTTTAAGGAAATGTGTTTATGGTTTGTGCTGTTTTCCTCAGCAAGATCATTTCCTTGCAAATAACGAGAGCTGAGTGTGATATGGTTGAAATCCCATCACTCTGCAAAGATGGAGAACTCACGTGATGCTTACTGGGGCCCATTATCCAAAACGATACTCGCAGGAATGCTGTCTGGCAAATATTAACTTGTGAACCACAGCAGCATTTAGGATACTGCACAGTCAGCCTACTCCCAAACCTACAACTTCTTTTGGATTTTTGTGATTTTTCTATTACTGACTTAAATGCTACATTGATTGTCCCCTTTTTACTCTCCTCTCCCTTCCTTTCCCTTCCTTTCCTTCTCCCTCCTTCCTCTTCCCTACCCCTTTATTTCTTTCCCTCTCTCATCTTTCTTAGAAACAGAGCAAAAAAAAAAAAAATCCTTCATTATCTCCAATTGGAAAGTTTGGTTTTTCTATGTATTTTAAGGTGACATTATTTTTTCTTTTGGCCAAGGTATCATATATTTATTCTTCCTTATCCCCAAAACATGCAGACTGGGGCCATTGGAAAGACTCTGGCAACAGGGGAAGTGCTTGCTATGATCAACTCAATGCCTTTTCTGCATTCTAGAGAAAGTATTAAGGTTTGAAGATAAGAAAAAGATTGAAAGAGATTTTTCCATGTGGCAAACATAGTATATTACATGAGGGAAAGCTAGAAGACATCTGAATGCATGTAAAGAAAAGACTCAACCCAAAGGGAGGAGTTGTGGTTTAGATTAAAGCCACAACGGAAGTGAAGGACGTTACCGCTTTCCTGCCTGTGGCTAGAAGATTCTACTCTGGCTCCATCTGATAGGCTTTGGGCAGCTGATCTTCCTCGAAAAGCACCAAGCGTGGTTTGTCTGTGGTCTTGATGAGCTTAAATTTGATTTTTAAAGCACTTCTACCACATCGTACACCTACATTTCCCAATTAGTTCTCTCGAATCTGTTTCCCTCTGAGCAAGGCAGAATGTTGAAACTACCCGAATAACTCAGAGCGGGAGGGAAAGTTATGATTTCATCACAACCCCCCTGAGACTTAGTTGGCCTTGTTCAAGAGTGTCTGTGTTGGTCAACAACAGACTAACCAAACTGAGTGCTGTGTAAATTAGATCAGGATTGAGCTTGGTCCTCGAGGAGAGAGAAGAGAACGCGCTGCTCCCCCTTCTTGGTCCAGGTGGGGGACAGTGGGTATGGAACAAAATTTGCTTTGGAACATTTCAGGTCTGGCCCATGTGTTGGTTACTTTTGCGGAACTGCTTTTCTCCCCTATCTCTTTTTGACTCTTTGTTACAAAGGATGACTCACTGGGTTGGGGAACAGGGAGAGAGATATTTGGAAATAAAGGTGATGTAAAAGCACATTTTTAAAGGGTTGCTATGTTGGATAAACTCATCACCCAGTGGGTAGCTTGGTGATGAACTTCTCCAGACTTAGCTAGGCTGATCCTCCGATGTAGAGGGTGTGTGTGTGTGTGTGTGTGTGTGTGTGTGTGTTTTCAGTTACACACTACACAGATTCCTAGCTTGGCAGGACCTGTCATAGGTTATACTCTGCTTATATGGCATCTAAAAATTTAGAGTCATCTCCAACTGTGATAAAACAGAAGAGCTGTCCTTAGATGGAGGCAAAATTCCCTACTCTAATTCTACTATGTCGTAATTCTTCATTTTAAAAAAAATGTTGGGGATTTGACTGGTCAGTTAGGCTTGTGACTTAATGATAATAAAATCTTACATTTATATTGTGTTTAACAGCAATTATCTCACTTGAGTTTCACAGCTCTGAGTAGGAAAGAAAATTATCATTATTCTTTTATTTATTCTTGAGAAACTCAGAGGTTAAGTGACTTATCCAGGACAACAAAGTGAGTAGCTGAGCCAGGACTAGAAAAATTTCAATTCTCAGCCCAGGGTTCTGACTACACTATACCAGTTCTTCTTTTACTAAGGGAACTAGTTATAAATTGTACTAAATCTCTCTCCATAAATCTAACCACTTGTTCTGCTTTTAAATTTATTTCGTCTGCTTTCATTCCTTATAGCAGTTTATGTGAGCGGAGCTATGAAGGAGGCAGAGGGTTTGTTTTAGGTTTTGTTTTGTTTTGTTTTTGGCTTTTTTTTTCCTGAACTGTCCCTGCTTACCCTACCTGCCCCTACCACTTTTGACCCTCTCTCTTAGTTCAATGGCCTTTTTCTCACTTAAAAAAGCTGCTCCGGAAGCTAATTTACATAAAGTTATGATACTTAAATAGTTTAATGTTTATCAGCTCCAAGGGTACTTACATTTTAAACTGGGTACCTGAAGCTTTGAGAGACAGAGGCACCTGGGTTCAGGTTCTAACCCTTACACATGTGTGTGGTCATGTGTAAGTCACCTAATTTTTCAGTACCCTAGGTAACTCTCTAAGACCATAAGTTGCAGAGTAGGTGCTGATCTGCATTGAAAGAATAAGTTTCTACTATAGAAGTTCCTTATACAAGTGAAATTCTAGATCTGTTCCCTAGTACCCACAAAATGAAGCCTGAGGTCCGGAAGAGTGCAGCTTTATTTAACTGTAGAATTAGAAGTGACTCCAAGCTTGTAGAGAGGTACTGGGCAGGTGGAGGGTGGGGGAAGACTTTCCAAAGAGTCTTCGGGGTGGCTTGTGTCTTGATGATAAAACTCCTCTTTTGCATAGTACACACACATTTCTAAACTGGTTCTCCCTTGAGGGGCTGGGAGGCGTCTGAAGTCATACTGTGCAGGCAGCCAGCCCGATTCCAAGCCCAGCTCCTGTATCTGCAGAGCTTTTAGCCACACACCAGATTTAAAGACTCATATCTTGACAAATTCAGTGTCGATTCCAGGTCCCAGCCGCACCTGATCTGATGTGTCTTTTTTTCATTTGTTGATTTCATATGAATTTTAAACCCTGGCAATTTTCAGTTGCCTGGGTCTGGTTTTCATTGTAGATTTTTGAAGTATTTCATCTCCAGTCTTCATCTGACTGCCTTCTCTGTTTGTTTGGCTTTTTTTTTTTTTCAGTGAGAATTCTGTGTAGATTTCAGATCCCAACTGCATTCTTTAACTAACATGTGTGTATTTTTTAGTTCTTATTCCTCATGGCTATTAGTCATTTCCTTTTGGTATGTAGCATCTTAATTTCCTCTTGTCTCTGGTTTGGGGTCCTGGCTGTATTTAGCTTTTGCATTGTTTTGCTAAGACATGCTTGCTTTCTTTCATGGATTTTGTATATTGCACATCATGGACTATTGTTTTCTCCCTTTCCCTCTCATTTATTGCAGCTTTTTGGAGGCTTTTGCACTATAACTGGAGGTTTTTCCTTCAGAGCAAGGTGTTTATGAATTTCAGTAGCTGTTCTTTGTCTTGATCAGTTTTATAAAAATGCAGCCTATCCCCCAAACGGGCACAGGCTTTACAGAAAGCAAGACTTCCTTCTGAGCAGCCGAATAAAGGAGAGCAGGCCTCTTGAATTTGTAAAGTAGTTAGTGCTCAGTCATAACCACTGCAGGTGATGATGGCCTAAGCATTTGTAACCCACGAGGTTTTCTGACCAAACGGCATCTGGGGGCATAAAAAGAGCATTTTTCCTGAAAGGGGTTCCCTGAAGAGCTGTTATGTGATGCACAATCCCTAACCTTCTATTAACAGCTGACCCGATCCCTGACCTTGGTTCACCATGGAGTTATTTCATTTGCCAGGTGTGAAAATAGGATTTTACCATGGAAGGGAGTTATTATTTCTGAGGCTTATTCCTTTAGTGAGTTGTGATGATTGTGGTAGATTTTTTTAAAAGAGATTAGCTATGCATGGAACATATCATTAAACATTTATTCAACTGTGGTTGGGGTGAGGGGGATCTGTTTATTTGTGTTTGATGGACTGTCTTCCCAGATGGGCTTCAGACATTCACCCCACAATTTGTATACTTCCCCTGGTACCATTCTGACCTCCCTTAGGAGTGTGACAAGGAGATGCTTGTTTAGAAGTTGAAAGGGAAAGAGTCGAAAGGGAAGAAGCATTTATTAAATGCCTACTATGTGTCAGGCGTTGTGCTGAGTGCTCTACAGATATTATCCCAGCTTTTTTCCTACCTCCCAGTTAGGTTGTTTCTGGGCTTTGTTTTCCTAGACTATGCAGACAATGGAACCCAAATTACAGTGCTATATGTCATTCTTTTGTAGAATGGGCATAAGGTCTCTGGGAGTTAAAGATAAATTAAAAAAAATATTTTGTCTTTCTGGAGGGGGGAAGGAAGGGCAGTTGGGTTTAAGTGACTTGCCCAAGATCACACAGCTAGTAAGAATTAAGTATCTGATATCAGATTTGAACTCAGGTCCTCCTGACTTTAGGGCCAGTGCTCTATTCACTGTGCCACCTAGCTGCCCCAAACACTTACTATTTGTGTGGCCTTAGGCAAGTCACTTAACTCTTCTGTATCAATTTTCTTATCTGTAAAATGAGGAGATTGGACTTTATAGCTTCCCCTATCTAAATCTATGCTCCTATAAAAAATTAACTTTGAAGCTCCAAACTATTGGGAGGTAAAGCCTTAGAGTCAGTGCCTAGCCCAGTATATTATATCTGATATAATGTAGGAATAGGTGTCAGGATTTATTATTGTTTAGCATTTCTATTTTTGTTCTTCCTAAGAGCTTTATAATCATTTATATAAGCTGCAGATTAGTTGATCTTCACAACATTCCCATGAGATGAGGGGGTGTTGAATTTTCTTATCATCCGCTTTCTAGATTTTTCATGTCTTCAGGGTGACAAGTAGATTCATTGGAAGCACCCTTAGATACCATTTATCATCTAGTACAACCCTCTTATTATACATATGAGGAAAATGAGGACCAGAAGGCTTAAGTTACTCACCCATGGTCATGTAGATAGTGGCAGAATTGGTACTGGAAATCAGGTTCATATAATTTTCATTATCTGTCTCTTCTTGGAATTATAGCAGATTAATTGAAGCTCTCTTATGAATTTATACTCAGTTTCTGTATTATAGTTAATTTTGTTCATGATTGTACAGATCATGCCTTACTTGTCTCTGTCCTAGTACATTTTTTTTGTTTTATTGATGCCTCTTATATATTTAAATAAGATTTAATTGATATAGTCTGCTTCTTACATCATCATTTATCCCAAGTATCCCTCCTCCTTTTCTCCCTCCCAGAGATCCATTCCATAAAACAAATAAAATTTTTAGAAAGAAAAAAAAAACTAGCAAAACTAGTTAATAAATTGGAAAAATCCAAAAACATGTGCAGTGTGGAAAAAATGTGGAGCTCCCACCTCCACAAAGGGGTAGGTTGAGAGTGTGCTCCCATATCTCTTCATTTGAGTCCTGCTTGATCTTTATGATTTTATTACATTCACTTCTGCTTTTTTGGTGTGTGGTTGTTCTTTCCATTTAATATTGCTGTAGTCACTCTTTACATTGTTTTCTTTGCTCTGCTAACTTCACTCTGTATCAGTTCATATAGATGTTTCCGTGCTTCTCTATATTCATTACATACATCAATTTTTATGGCATAATAATCTTCCGTTACATAGCCATTCCCCAGTTGATGGGCATCTACTTTGTTTCCAATTTGCTCTCACAAAAAGTACTATTATTTTTAATAAAGCAATTGGGGTTAACTTGCTCAAGGTTACACGGCTAGTCATTATTTATGTGTGGGTGCTCATTTTCTGAGGCCGGTTTCGATCCTGGGTCCGATCCCAGGTCATCCCAACTCCAAGGCCGGTGCTCTTACTGTGCCACCTAGCCACCCCATTTTTTTTAAAGTACTATTATAAATATATTGTTGTATATGGTAACTCACTTCTTATTGATGGCTGCCTTGCTGTATAAACCCAATGATGGAGTGTCTGATTCAAAGGATATGGATATTTTAGTCACTTTATTTGCATAATTCCAAATTGTTTTCCAAGATGGATGTATCATTTCATAGTTCTACCAACAGTATATTAGTAGGCCCATCATTCCACAACCCATCCAACATTGACTGTTGCCATTTTTTATCATCTTTGCCAATTTGCAGGGTATGAGGTGAAACTTCAGGGTTGTTCTGATGTGCATGTTACTTATTATTAGTGATTTGGAGAATTCTTTAATGTGGTTGTGAATATTTTGCAGTTCTTTTTCTAAAAACTTGTTGTTCATATCCTTTAACCACTTATTGATGGGAAATGGCTATTAGTCACATATATTTATTAATTGTATATCTCTCGGATACTAAACGCTTCTCAGAGAAATTTAATACAAAGATTTTTTTTCCTATTCAACCACTGCTCTTCTTATCCTAGGTACATTAATTTTGTCTGTGCAGAAACTTTTCAATTTCAAGTAATCAAAATTATCTATCTTGTCTTTTATAATCCTCTCTATTTTTTTGTTTGGTTAAGGATACATCTCCTACCTTTAGCTGTTTCTCTTCTAATTTTAAATAACATGATCTTTAATATAATTGTGCATCCCTTTAGAATATATTATGGGAAATGGTATGAGGTCTGGGCCTAAACTCAACTTCAGTTTTCCAGTTTCCCCAACAGTTTTTATCAAATAAGAAGGTCTCTTCATAGGTAATTTATTTTTCCCATTTTATCAAACACTGGATTATTGAGTTCTATTGTTTCTGAATTTCCCTTTTCTAATTTGTTTCATTGATTTGTCTCTCTGTTTTTTTAACCACTACTAGATGGTTTTGATGACTAATGCTGTATAATATAGTTTGAGTTCTGGAAGTGCTATTCCTCTATATCTCTACTCTCATTATTTCCCTTGATATTCTAGAACTTTTGTTTTTCTAAATGAATTTTGTTATTATTTTATAAGTTCTAGAAAGTATCTTTTTGGTAACCTGATTGGTATAGCTTTAAAAGTATAGATAAGTTTGGGTAATATTATCATTTTTATTATATTGGCATGACCTAGCCATGAGCATTGAGTGTTCCTCTGGCTACTTAAGTTGTTCTTTATTTCTTTTAGGAATAATTTGTAACTGAATCTGTTGTCTTTTCTGTGTTTTGGTAGGTTGATCCCACATGCTTTAGACATTTTGTAATTATTTGGAATGGGATTTCACTTCCTATTACTGCTTCCTGTGTTTTCTTTTTATCATATAGAAGTGTTATTAATTTTTCAGGATTTATTTTGTAGCCTGCAACTTTGCTGAAGCTATTGTTTCAATGAATATCTTTGCTGATTCCCTGATTTCCTGATTTTTCAAGTATACCAACGTATATAACATCAGCAAATAGGGAGTTTTATTTCTTTTTTACCTCTCTTTATTCCTTTAAGTTTCTTTTCTGTGTCATTACTATTGTTAGCATTTCTAGAACTGTATCAAATAATAGTAGGAAAAGGGAGCATCCTTGTGTCACTCTCATCCGTGTTGGGAAAGGTTCTAGTGTATCCCCATTGCCTATGATGCTTGCTTTTGGTCTTAGATAGATGCCTTTTTATGAGATTAAAAAAAGGTCCCTCTTTGACTATTTTGTAGGATTTTAGAATAAAAGTGTGTTGTACTTTGTCAAAGATTTTCTGCATCTATTGAGATTATTACATGGCTTGAGATGTTTTTATTTTATTTTAATTTAGTGGGGTTTTTTGTTTTTGTTTTTTGCTTTTTAGAGGGCAATCAGGGTTAAATGACTTGCCCAAGGTCACACACCTAATTTTTGTGTTAAGTGTCTGAGGCTGAATTTGAATTCATATCCTCCTGACTCCAGGGCCAGTGCTCTATCCCGGTGTTTTGATTTTTAATATGATTAATTATTTTGTTTGTCCTCCTAATGTTAAATTATCCTTGTTTCCCTGGTATAAATCCCATTTGGTCATAATGAATGGTTTTTTGGATGAATCACTGTAGTCTGTTTGATAGAAATTTGTTTAAAATATTTTTGTCAATGTTCATTAATGATATTAGCCTATAGTTTTCTTTCTGTGGTGTATATTTCCCTAGTTTAGGTATTAGGGTTATATTTGTCTCATAAAACTTCATGAGCTTTTTCAATTTTTGAAAATAATTTGTGAAATAGGGATACTACTTATTCTTTAAAAGTTTGATAGAATTTTCTTCTGTGAATCCATTAGGACCGGAGGTTATTTTTCCCTTTCTGGTAGTTCCTTTACAGTTAGTTAGATCTGTTTTCTTTTCTGAGATTGGGTAATTCAAGATGTCTCTCTTATCTTATAATTTGGGTATTTTATGTTTCTGAATGCATTTTTCTATTTCTTTTGTCTTCTCAGTTTTGTTAGCACATAACTGCATGATATGTTCTAATTATTAGTTTTTTATTTCTCATGGCTTTGTTCTAATTTCACCTCGCTCATTATTTTATTGACTTGATTTTCTGTTCTTTTAAATCAATTTAGCTAAGGGTTAATCAATTTGTTTAGTCTTTTTAAAAATCAGCTTTTAGTTTCATTAGTCATTTCTATGGTTTTTTTGTTTCAAATTTATCTATTTCTCTTCTAATTTTTAATATCCTCTTTTGTGCTTAGCTTAGTTATGCTTATTTGTTGACTTTCTGATTTTTTAAATGCCTTTTCAGTTCATTAATCCTTTTTTTTCTATTTTGTTAATGTATGTTTATAAGGATATAATTTTTCCCCTGAGAACTGCCTTAGCTGCAGCCCAGAAATTTTGTTATTTTTTTCATCATTATAATTTTATTTTACATAGTTATTAATTTTTATGTGGTCCCTGGAACAGTTATCATTTTTATTGTGTTGTGGTCTGTAAAGGACTATTAATGATTTTTTGTCTTTTTACATTTGTTTGCAATGTAAATATTCCTTGTAGTGCTATGAGAAATGTGTATATTCTTTTGCAGTCCCATTTAGAAGACTCCATACATCTTTTAAATCTAATTTCTCTAGTAATTTGTTCAGTTCCACATTTTAACTTTTGTTTATCTTTCTGTTAGATTTATCCAAAACTGAAAGGGAATTTTGAATCCTCCTGTCATGATTGTGTTACTGATTATGCCTTTTTCTAGATTAGAGAAGATCATATGCTAAGGCATTTGGAGCACATAGGTTTATTATTAATATCCTTTTGTTATCTATAGTTCCTTTCTGGATAATACATTTTTTCTTGTTTATCTCTTTTTATTTTTTGAATGTTTATTTTTTGCTTTGTTAGATAGCACAATTGGAAGTCCAGTTTTTTTTTTAATTCACTTAAAGTATAGTGAATTTTTTCCATCCCCAAAGTTTTATTTTGTATATGTATTTATTGTTTAAATGTGTTTTTTTCTTAGCAACAGATTTTAGGAGTTTGTTTTCTTATTTGATCTATCACTTTTTTTCATTTGATTGGATTGTTTAGTCCATTCACATTTAAAGTTGTGAGAGTTGGGCTTATATTTTCTTCCATCTGATTCTGTTGTTGGACTTTTTAAAAGTTATGACCTTTTGCCCTCTTCTGTAGTAAACACAGGACTCTGTTCCTTCAGTTACTTTACTTTAAACTTTTTTTTAGGGGGAAGGTGGGGGCAATTGGGGGTAAGGGACTTGCCCAAGGTCATGTGGCTAGTTTTGTGTTAAGTGTCAAAGGCCAGATTTGAACTCAGGTCCTCCTGACTCCAGGGCTGGTACTCTATTCACTGTGCCACCTAGCCACCCCACCTTAACCTTTTTTTAAGATGGCCCTTTTCCCACTGTCTTTCTTTCCTTCACCTTTGATCCTCTCCTTATTTGTCACTCCCTTTCCCTTTGTGGTTTTGCTTATTAGTTCCTTTTTCTCTTCTACTTTGATCCAGTTATAGAATTCTTTTCCATTTTTCCTCATCTCAGTCAAGTAGGTTCATCTTCTCTTCCCCTTCAACTAGTCCTATTAATTACATTTTTTTAAAAATTTCATTTTTGTGCCTTTCCAAAAAGAATTTTTGTCTCTCTTTTCATTGTCTATTTTCTCTTTCTTTCTACTCTAGACCCTCATTCTCTGATTCTTAACCCCTATAATTATTTGATTGTTCTCTATTTTTTATATTCCTCATGCAGTCAGAACTTCCAAGGTATCCATTCTATGCTCTCCCCTCTGGGAGGTTTCTGCTACTGCTTTTCCATTGTGTGTCATTCCCAGAACAATGCCAATTATCGTTGTAGGTGTCAGAGAAGATATCGTCCCATGGTAGGGTCTCTCCCCCACCATGTTCCTGATTATGCAACTCACCATTAATTTTAATACCCTCTCCCAGTTGCCTTTTCCCCCCATTTGCTTTAAAGTCTCCTCTCTGGGTCCACACTTTCCCAATCTCCCATATGCAAGTTGTCTCCAGGACATATAACTCCCACCTCCCAAGGTAGGATAAGTAGGTTTTTCTAGCACCAAATTCCCCAGACCATATGCAGTGCAAGATCCTTATCTCCCTTAACAGACCATCTCTCTTCACCCATAGAAACCTTCATCAGTGGAATCCTCTCCCACCACCAAAACAAGGCCTCCTTCTTTCCCCTCTTTTTATTCCTTCTCCCCTCCTTTTCACTTACTCCCTTGTAGTCTCTGATTCTTTCTTAGGCCACAGAGGTCACCTTCCTCTCATTGCTAGCTTTCAATTTGACACTGGCACATTTCTCTCTATCCCCTTGCCCCCTTCCTTCCCTGTTATGTACATTCCCATGTTGTACCATAGTATATTGATTGATTTGTAAGCAATATGTTGCCAGGTTCTTTCTCTAATGCCCCAGAACTGCTTCTTCACTGTTCCCTTTACCAAACTTCTGCCTTCATTCTTGTCTCCTTGTGTACATTTATTAGAAAGCCTCTTACTTGTTTCTCTGCTGTCAGTCTGTTGTTATTGCTATCCTTCACTACTGAATTTATTCGCTTCTCCCACATTTCTGTTGTTTTGGATGTTAAAGAAGCAAATAATCTCTTCAGTTTTGGTTTTCTCTCTAAAAATGTTTCAGATGCCTCTTTATTATTGAATACCTATCTTTTTTTTTTCATTTATGATTAAGCTCAGATTTGCAGGGTAGGTCATCCTGTACAGCATCCTGAGCTGTGTTGTTCTTTAGAATGCATTATTCTGTTCCTTTCTATATTTTCTGGTGGATGTAGAATAGTCTTGTATTATTCAAATTCCCTTTCCATTCTATTTGGTTCTGCTGGTATAGTCTCAGTGCCTATAGCATGTGGGGTAGGGGAAGGGTCCTGATTGAGCACAGGGTCATTGAGCATGAGGTCATGAGTTCATTTGTTTCTTTATCTTCTTTTGGATTTTGGGTCTCTTAGATCATGGAGACAACTGAAGCTGTTTTATCTTTGGCATATAATTTCTGTTTTGGAGAGGTATGAGAGGTCATGAGCATCAAAGAAAATGTCTAGTCCACCTTCTTGTTGTTCATATGATTGCCTTTTGTTCTTTGTACCACTGTAATTTCCAGATATTGCCCCCCTCTAGTAGAATTCTTCCCTATCATTAAAAAAAACCAGTGCAACAAAGCTATTTATTATAACAAAATCACTGGATGTGGTGATAGTATCAGACAGCATATTAATTTATTAATTCATTCAGTAAACCTTTATTAAGCACCTACTTTGCACCATGTACTGTGCTAAGCACTGGGAGACATAAAGAGGTAAAAGACAATCCCTGTCCTCAAGTAGCTTACAGTCTAGTGGGAGAGACAACATGCAAACAACTATACACAAAGCAAGCTATATATAGGATAAATAGGAAATAATTAAAAGAGAGAAAGCACTGGGATTAAGCATATGCAACATTCTGCATCTGTAGTCCTGCTGTACTGATAGAGGAAGAAAGTATTTTATCAGCTTTGTTCTGGAATCAAACTTGCTCCTTCCATTTAATTTCATTCAGCTGCTCTTCAGTGTTGTTTTAAATATATATAGTCATTATCATTGTATAAATTGCCCTCTTGGTTCTGCTTTTTTCATTTTGCATCACTTTATACTAGTCTTCCCAAGTTTCTCTGAATTCCTCATAATAATATTTTGTATAACACAATTCGTTCGTGGGTTCCCCTGATGACAGAAGCTGGGAGCAAAGAACAGCAATGGAAGAATACACTGGGGCAAGGGGCCAGGAAAGGGTAGAAGAGTTATCTCCTAAGTGTAGGATTCTTCAGAACTCAAAGGAAGCACCTCATTTCAGAAATGGTTTTAGAAAAGAGGTTTGTAGAGTTTGTAGACTGTCAGAACCCTCTCAACATCCATCATCTCTTCTGTTTAATCCATGATTCCCATTTTGTGCTTCATTTCTAAGATGGAGCTAGGTTTCTCTTCAGTTCTCAGCAATTTTTTTATTCCTACCTGAAAACTCAAAATCACAGAGATCAAATTGCTTCCTTCATATCAAAGTAGTGAATGTCAGTTGAGGGAAAAATTCAAATCCAGAAGGAGTTTCGTAGCTTGTCTGGTAGAGTCCATTGTTGCTTTGTCATTAATGAAAAAGGAGGGGCACAGGTGAGGAGGTAAAATATTCCCTGGAGCTCTTACTACCAGCTGGTAGGCACCCCCAAACTCTCCTGGGACTAAGGAAAACAGATGCCTCCTTTCCACTGTGAAACACAGGAGAAACAGTTATATATTTTTCTTGGGAGTCTTTGCTTACTTCCTGTTAGGTTTTTACTGTTTCACATGTGAATATCTGATCTCCTCATTGATCCTTGGCTGTCTTCTTTTCATCTCCCTAGCTAACAGTTTCCACCACTGTAGGAAGAAAGAATTGGGCCTCCAAATATGAGAGGAAAGATAATTTCTGAGGCCCCTTCCATTTCTGAAGATGTGGCAGTTGATTACTTTTTAAAGAGTGTTTTCTTTTTTTTTTATTATTCAATAAATTAACCCATTTATTTGGACTATGGGCTACAGACATTTGATAAGATTTTACTGGTCTTTCAATTCCTTCAGTCTTCTGATGGCAGATTTGACTGTGACTGCAGAGGTGGTATTGTAGGTCCATGCACCACCAGCTACTGTTTTCATACAGGATCCACAGTGCCAGATACCCACAGCCCGTCTCTTCATTTTGGTCTTGCCACAGAAGGAGCAGGTATACTTGGCATGCTGGCTAATTTAAATTTTCTTCACCATTTTTCTGAGGGATGCACCATAACATGTTCCATATTTACCAACAATTCCGACCTTCTTGGTACATTTAGCCATGTTAGCGGCGCAGTGGCTGGAGCTTGGAGAGGCTAAAGAGTGTTTTCTTAAACTTAGAAGGCAATATTAAAACTAAAGAATCAAGGTTCCACTGTGATGACCCAACAGAGGTGAGCCCTCCTTATTAGTAGAGAGTAGTCAGTTGGTAAACATTTATTAAATACCTTCTACATCTCAGGCACTGTGCTAAGTGTTGAGGACACAAAGAAAGGCAGAGGTAGTTCTTGCCTTCGAGGGGCTCACAGTCTAGTGAGGGAAAACAACACATAAGGCACAGGTGGCATGATGAAATCCTGCAGCAAAGTGGGAAATGTTGGCTGCCCTTAATCCCTCCTTAAATGGAAGATCTAAAAGGAACTCTCCTCTGTCTGCCCTCCACTTTCTCTAATCAAAGGGAGAGGGGGTCACCAAGGAGAACGGGTAGTGAGGAGGTATAAATTTAATTACTTTATTTGTCTTTATACTGATGTTAATTCTAATAGGGTAAAATTTGATCCAGTAAACATTTGTTAAGCATCAACTATGTCCAAGGTTTGGTGGTCCTTTCTGGGAAGATAAACAGTCCCTGCCCTCAAGGAGCTTACATTCTTCTGAGAGGATGAAACATGCATATAAATACATTTGAAGGGGAAGGGAACACTAATAACTGAGGAAATCAAGGAATATTTCATGGGGAAGGAGGCAGCTGAATGGAGTCTTGGAAAGAATTGTAAAGACTCTTAGAAGCAGAGATTAGGAAAAGGAGTACATTACAGACAGAGGAGAGAGCCTGTATGAACACATGGAAGAGAACATGGAATGTTAAATTTGGGAAATAGTAGTCCAGCTCCTTTGGCTCATAGAACTCATAAAAGGGAATCACATAAAATAAAGTTGAAAAGAGGGAGGTAAGAACCAGAATGTAGACAGTCAAAAATGGCAAGGTAAGGAGTTTATATTGTATTGTAAAGGTGGTGGGAAGTTACTTACAGGCTTTTGAGTACAGGAATGAGATGTTCATACCCATGGTTTTGGATTATTTTGACAGCTATGTGGAAGTTAGATTGGAGAGGGGAGGAGCCTTGGAACAGAAAAGTGATTAGGAGACCTAGAAAGAAGGAAAGAAACAAGTATTTATTAAGTCCTACTATGTGCCGGACACTACAAACATAAGCAAGAAGATAGCCCCTGCCTTCAAGAAGCTTACATTTTAAAGGGGGAAGACAGCACAAAAAAGGCAACTGAAGAGCTGAGAGGTTGAACAATAGTATTTGAACAGTAGTCCAGGAAAGAGTTGATGATATCCTGAACTAAAGTGGCAGTTACGTGACTGGAAAGAAGGCAATAGCCACTACAGATGTTGTGGCAGTAGAATCAAGATTTGGCAATTGATTGGATATGGGGTGTGAAGAAAAGGGGAAATTCAATATTATAAACCTAGGTCACTACTGGAAGGAGGAAGATGTCCATAGCAGAGAAAGGAAAGCTAGAAGAATGGGCAGGTTTAATGGGAAAGAAGGACAGTTTGTTTTATTTCGGACTTAGTAAGTCTGAGATGAAGTAAGAGACATCTAGGAAGAGATATTTTCACGAGGCAGTGGGTGTTGTGGGAGAGAGATTAGGGCTAGATATATAGATTCTGGAGTCAGCTGTGTTTTACCCACTGGAGAAGATGAGGTCAGGAAAAGAGAAAACACAGTGAGAAAGGAGAAGAAAGCCCAAGAGAGACACCTGATTCTTGAGGGGTTGGGTAGAACGCTTATTGCGAAAAGGATGTTAGGTAGGTGATAACTCAGGCCGTAGAATACACAGGTTACAGAAGAGGTTATACTAGAGAAGCAAGGTGATCACCTATGACAGAAACTTCAAACAGATCAAGTCCACAAGCATTTATTAAGCACCTACTATGTTTCAGGCATGGTGTGAGGCATGAGATACAAAGAAAGACAAAGACAATACTTGCTTTCAAGGAGCTTGCAGTCTAACGGAGATCAAGGAGAATGGAGAATGAAAAAGGACTTTGGATTTATCAATAAAGTGATCATCGGTGACCCTATAAAAGGCAGTGTCAATAAAGTGGTGGGTTTGGGATCTAGATAGAGTACAAGCAACTGGGATGTGGGTCGGCGATGATGAAAAGAGCAAACACCAAAAATTCTTTGAGAGTTTCTAGCCTGTATGACTGGTAACAAGGTAGCACCAGTGTCAAAAATTGAGTTGTTGGGAAGAGATATTGGTTTGCATGTTGGGGGACTTACATAATTAGTTCAGTTATGGAAATGTTGAATAAAAGCAATATGTGCCAACTTTCTCTTTACCAATAAAAATATAGATAACATACACTGTTGCTTCTTTTTGGACTCATATAGATAGGCAAATCTCTGGCAAATGTTTAATTCCAGAGATCCCCTTGGAATTCTTCGAAGTCACTGCTCTCTGATGGGTGGCTAGAGTGTGATGCTAAAGGAATGGGAGCTAATTTTAGACTAAGTAAAACCAGCCCTTGGGTTTGCTCTCTCATTGGTGACCAACAATCTCCTTCATATCAGATTCCCTCCTGTGATTTGTATTTTCTTAGCCTTCATTTTTGTTACCCTCTCTGTGTTAGTTTAGATCACTGACCAATCGAATCTCAGGGTTGGAAGAAACCCCGGTGGCCTTCAGCCAACTGTTGTTCATTTGTTTTTAGTCGTGTGGTTTGCCATTTCTTTCTCCAGCTCATTTTGCAGTTGAGGAATTGAGGCAAACAAGGTTAAGCAACTTGCCTAGGGTCACACAGCTACTAAGTATCTGTGGCTGGATTTGAACTCAAGGAAGATGAGTCATCCTGACTCCAGGCCTGGTGCTCTATGCACTATGGCACAACTTAGCTGCCTCCTCTTCGGCTGATACCTGACCAAGAATGTTCATGATGATGTACTTGACAAGTCAGATCTATAACAGTATACCTCCTTCCTTTTAGACCTCCAGTTCGGGGGAAACTGTACATCTGGATGCAGCCCATCCCACTTTGGGAAGGGTCTCAGTTTTTTTTTCTTCTTACATCCAGTCTAAATGTGTTTTTCTCTTATTTTTTTCCATCCTCTATCCATATTGCTCTTAATGGTCTATCCCAAAAATTCAGTTCTTCTTCCCTATGACAACTATTTAAATACCTGAGGAGAACTTTTATGCCGATTTAATTCAATTCAACATTCATTTTGTGCTTATTATATGCAAGACCTCTTCCTAGGTGCTAGGGATATAAAGACAAAAAAATAACAAGAGAGAAAAGCAAATAGTCCTTGCCTTCTACACTTACAGCTAGTTGTTCCCATTCTTCTGGTTTGATATAACTTGTACATAAGTAAATGCAAACTGTTTGGTAGCAGAGTAGACAGGGTGCCAGACTGGGAGTCATTAGGACCTGAGTTAAAATCCTTCCTCAGATATTAACTGTGTGATCCTAGGCAAGTCACTTAACTTTTATCTGTTTCCTGGTCTGTAAAATGAGGGGCTTGGACTCAATGACCTCTAAGGTTCCTTCCAATTCTAAATCCATGATTATGATATGAGGAAAAGAATAATAACTGTACAGATCTGAAAATGACTCATGTAGGAGGTGAGATCTGAAAGCTGTTTTGAGGGGAGCTGGGAATCCTGAGAGATGAAGTACCTTCCAGACATCAGAGATCACCTGTGCAAAAAAGGACTGATGCCAGAGCCTAGATGCAGGTTATAGACAAAAATAGTAACAAAATACAGTTTGGCTGAACCATAGAAGAGAGAGAGACAGACAGAGAAACAGAGAGAGAAAGAGAGGGGGAGAGAGGGAGGGAGGAGAGAGGGAAAGAGAGAGAGGGAGAGATCGAGGCAGAGAGAGAGAGAGAGAGAGAGAGAGAGAGAGTAATATGAAATCAGTCTAGAGAAAAGTATCGGTGGCAGATTGATAAGAGCTTTGAATGGCAAATTTACTTTTTATCCTAATGGCAAGAGGGAAATATTGAAGATTTTTCTAATAGGAAGTGACATGGTCAGATATGAGTTTTTGGAATACCAATTTGGTGGCCATGTGGAAGATGAATTGGAAAAGGGACAAACTGGAGGGAGGGAAACAGATTAGTAGGCTATTGCAAAGTTGAGATAAAAGGTGATGAGGACTTGAATTGGGGTAGAAGTTGTATAAGTGGAAGGGACCGATAAGAGGAGTGGTATGGAAATAGAATCAATATTATGGCAACTGATTAGCTATGTTGATGGAGGAAGAGGGAGGACCTAAGAATGACTCCAAGGTAGCAATCTTTGGTGAACTGGAGAGTGATGCCATTAACAGAAACCAGGAAGGTTGGCTGAGGGGTGGGGTTTGGAGGAGAAAATATGAGTTCTGTTTTAGATATGTTGAATTTGAGATGTAGTTGGTGAAGCAGGCTTGGAATTCAGGAGAGGGATAAAAGCTAGATATGTGGATTTGGGCATCATCTGTTTAAAGATGATAATTTAATCCCATGGGAGCAGATGAAGTAACCAAGAGAGAATGTGCAGAGAGAGGAAGGGGCTGGGCATGGAGCTTTGGGGGATGATGAAGATTTGAGGTTTTGAGATGTGGATTGGGAGAGGAGAGAGCGCTCATTATAAATGGCCTCTCTTTTCCTAGTCAAATAGGAGACGGGCTTCTCTTTCTTCTCAGTCTTGTAGAAGGTGAGGTCCTCTGTTCGTGTAGGAAGTCTGAGAACAGGAGGTTTGGAGCATCTGCCCTAGAGCATGTGTTTTCTGAAATTCCTTTGGATTTCTTTGCAGCTGGGAGGGCCCATTTGAGCTTGGGTAATAAATTTGCTGTGGACCCAGTTACCAGGATTGGGTCACTTGTTTTTCCTAGGAGCATTCCAGCAGCACATGAGTAGGAGCAGATAAGGCCAGTGGTAACCTAGGTTTGGGGTTTGGCAAGGCATGGCTGGTGAGATAGCACAAAGAGGTAAGGAATTCCAGGCTAGATAATAAAGTATGCTTGAAATGGTTAACCATGGCTTCAGGATTATGAAGGGAAAGCTAGTCAAGACCAGGCGTGATAGGCTGGGAGAAGAACAGGATGGGGTAGAGGGACTGGCGGTCACAGCACAAAGAATAGATTTAGGAAGGGTAAGAAAGGAGGAGAGATTGAAGGATAGGAATTTGTGATAGAAAAAGGACTTTCAGAGTTCTGTCTGGATCATGGAAGAAGAAGAATTACAAGTGATAGATTAAGGTAATGATCATCCCTGGATGTAACTGAGGTGGCATGAAGGTGCAGGTATGGAACTTAGGAAGTTGATGAACTGGGAGGCCAGGAAGTTTGAAGGCATTTTGACATAATTTAAGTCCCCAAATATAAGGAGAGGAATTGGGGTAGAGAGGAAGACTGTGAAATAGGTACTAAACTTCTTGAAACAGGTGGGAGAATGACCCTAAGATCAGTAAACAAGTGACAAGGAATTATAATGGATGATAAATATGGATGGAGAGAAATTCATTAGAGAAATTACTGAGCAGTGGTACAAAGGGATAGTTAGTGGGAGTGAAGAGGAAAGAATATACCTACTTCTCTTCCTGGGCCAGTACTTTGTGTGGCATGGAAAAAAGCAATACAGAGCACTTGAGAGGGAGGCCAGGGGATATAGTGTCCTCTGAGAGGAGAGCCAGGTTTCTGATATCCCAAGAAGACAGAAAAAGTATTAGTGAAGAGGTCTAGAATCAGAGGAAACTTGTTTCCAGTGCTCCACAAAGTCCTGTTCCAATGCCCATTCATGGCATGGAGGTGAATCTGAGTTCTCAAAGACCATGTCATGTGTAGCAGGTATTGCCATGATGAAAGGCTTTGAATAGGGTCCCAGCACCCAACTGAACCTGTTTTCCAAGGATCAACTTTGCTAACTATGGAGAGGCATGTCACCAGTAGGACAGCTGCCTGGTGTTGAATTGTTATTTGATTCTGGCAATTCATGAAACAAATAAAAAGAAAAACTGTCTTTTATGGTTGCCTTTCACTTCTGCATTGAGGGTGGCAGAGGGACATGAAATAGGATAGAAGTTAATGCAAGTCACATAGTCTTTAGACTGTCAGTAAAGTGTAGTCCAACTATTGATACTTTAAATGTGAAATTCTTGTCTATTGACCAAGTGGTTAAATTGTTAAAAGAGGTAAATCATATCCATCTTGACATTCTTTTGATAAATGAAACCAGAAGTTGTTATTAAATGGAGGGATGGCTCATATATACTCCTTGGAGAGACAAAGAAAGGAATTAGTGGAATGGGTTTTATTAGATACCCAGAGGCAATAAGAAACACTTCATGAGATTATATATATATCACATTATAGTACTAATAATAAATGTTTGCCAAAAAGACCACCATGCAAATAATTGCAGCTTTTCTACCATCATTAGTTGTTAAAAATGTAAAGAAGTACTATAAAGAAATTAATTAGACCCTCCAAGTCAAATCAACATACATTCTGATGGCTGTTGACTTCAATGCAAAGGTGAAAAAAGGTGAAGATGTATAAAAAATGTTTGAAAAAGCATGATTGAGGGGGCGGCTAGGTGGCTCAGTGAATAGAGCACTGGCCCTGCAGTCAGGAGGACCTGAGTTCAAATCTGGCCTCAGACACTTAGCACAAAAACTAGCCATGTGACCTTGGGCAAGTCACTTAACCCCAACTGCCCTCTAAAAAGCAAAAAAAATAAAATAAAAAATAGAAGAAAGCTACGGATGGCAAAAAAAAAAAGTTACGAAAAAGCATGATTGAGAAAGAAGAAATGAAAAAAGTAAAAGATTTGTATATCACAACAATGCCTCATAACTGTATCATGAACATTTTCTTAAAAAATAAAACAAAAAAAAATTGGCAGTACATGACTAGCACAATAAAGAATTAAATACATAAGGAAAAGGCCAGTTATTGATGTGGGTATTAGCCTTGAGTCAGCTGTCTGTCTACAGTAAGACCATTAGTTCATTAGAGTTAAGATCCAAATGAGGAAAAAATAAGAAAAAAAAATAATGATGAAAAAATTATGGAGTCTACAGTTTGAAAAACTTAACTTTAAACTATTTCAGCAGCTAACTGCAGCTTAAAACTGGGAAGTGGACAACAGAAATGACATTGACACTAAATATAATAATTTTATTTAAAAGCTTAACCAATGTAAATTCATTGCCAATAAGAAGACCAAAAGAACTCAGAAAGCACCTTAGTCAGCAAACATCTGACTTATTTGCCACATGGAGTGTGGTGGCTACCAAAGGCAGCACCAGATTAGAATATGAACTTGTTTTTAAAATCTTATGAAAAAGGATAATGGGCAAGTATGATCAGGACCATCTCATAAATGAAGAAAATCAGTAGATGTTGAAACCAGTTTAAAGGAAGCTTGACATACTATCCAAACACAGAATCATCTAAAGGGTATTCAGGGATGAAAATGAAAGGAGCACTATAAACAGAAGAAAAATGGAACAGATTCCCAAAATACCTGTTAACAAATTATTATTCTCTATGCAGTCAGAGAGAATGCCAAGTGATGGAGTGTCTTGTTTGTGGAATGGCCAGGAAGCTAGTGTCATTAGATTGAAGAGTATGATTAGAGAGTGAGATGTGAGAAGACTGGAAAGGTAGGAAGGGATAGGTCAGGAAAGGCTTTGAACAAAGCATTTTGCATCTGCTCCTGGAGTTAACTGAGTAGGGAGTGACATGATCAGACCTGTGGCTTTAAGAAAATCACTTTAGTGGGCTGAATGGAGGACAGATTGGAATAGGGAGAGACTTGAGGCAGGCTGACCCATCAGCAGCTACTGCAGTAACCAAGGCATGTGGTGATGAGGACCTGTGCCAGAATGGTAGCAGAAAGGGGAGTGTTTGAGAAGTGATGCAAAAGGGGACACTACCTTGGCAACAGCTTTGATGTGGGTGGGGTGGGGTGGGGCAGTGAGAGATAGTGAGGAATCCAGGATGGGTCCTAGGTCATGAACCAGGAAGATGGTGCTATCCTCACTGTCTCTATCTCCAGCACTTAGCAGAGTCCCTGGCATATGATAAGCATTTAAAAAATACTTTATTATTCATCTTACCTTCACTCATTCCTAGTTTTGAGAACATGATGACTGAGGAAGGACCAGGTGGTGATTAGATCCTTGAGTGCTGGGTCGAATTCATCCTCTACATCCATTCTGGGTCTATCCCAAGATGAAAAGGGATGAGAGATACTTCCAAAAGAGACCCTGCAAGTGACATGGGTCTTCAGCATTTAATCTCCTGAAGCCAACACCCCCATAGTACTCTGGATAAACACTGTTAAACTTTCTCTTGTTCAGATTAAACCTCCCCAAATTCCTTCAACTGCCCATTGGTCATCACCATCCTGAATGGCTTGCTCTGGACAGTCTCACTGTCTTTCTCGAAAAGTAACATTTAGGACTGAACCGAATACAGTGCTCCAGATGCACAGTGCACTGTACAGTCAAGACTTTTGCCCACACACACACACCTAGAAGTGGGGCCTCTCCTAAGCTCAGGTTAGGTTTCCTGGCTGCCATGTCCCACACTAGACTTGGATTGATCTTGCAATCTGCTAAAACCCCCAGATCTTTGTCAGATAAAATCCTGTCAAGCCATGCCTCTCATATCTTGTATTTAGGAAACTGAATTTTGGAAGTAAAGTCTAAGACTTGTCACTTATCCCTCTGTACATTTTATCTAATGTTCCAGCGTATCAAGATCCTTTCCAATCCTGATTCTGCCATCCAATATGTCAGCTTTCCCTCCCAGCTTTGTATCATCTGTAAATTTGATAATCGTGCCATTTATACCTTTTACCCTAGTCATTGATAAAAAACATTAAATACAACAAACAGGCCAAACTTCCTTGGTGTGCTCTACTAGAGACCTCCTTCCAGATCTACATTGAACCACTGAAACTATTCTTTGGGTCTAACCATTGAACCAAATCTGATTACATCTAAAAGCACTGTCATCTAGCCCACACCTTTGCCTTTTTTTTAGGACATAACAGCATGAGATGTTTTATCAGATGCTTTGCTAACATCAAGGTAAGCAATTTGGAGCATTCCCCTGAGAAGCTACCTGGCTTGGTGGGTAGAGCACTGGGTCTGGAGTCAGGAGGATTCTGAGTGCAAATCTGGCTTCAGACACTAGCTGTGTGACCCTGGGCAAGTCACTTCACCCTGTTTGCCTCAGTTTCCTCATCTGTCAAATGAACTGAAGAAGGAAATGGCAAACCCCTCCAGTATCTCTGCCAAGAAAAGCCCAAATGGGGTCATGAAGAACCAGACAGGACTGAAAAATGACTTTACAACAAACAACCTGATCTATCAGGTCAGTAATCCAGTCAACAAAGGAACTATAATTAGTCTAATATGACCTGTTCTTGATGAACGCATCCTGGCTCTTTGAGGTCGATGCTTCTTCTTCTAGATATTCATTCACCATCTCAATAGAATTACATCCTAGAATCAGAGGACAGCTCATGGGCCTACAGTTTGCATGCGCCAATCTCTCCTTTTTTGAAAATTAAGGAAAGGTTTGCTTTCCTCCAATCTTGCTGTGTATCTCTTGTTTCTATGATCTTTAAAAGTTCACTGACCACAGCTTAGTGATCATACCTTAGTGCCTAATATGCATTTGGACCTGGTGACTCAAACGCATCAAAGGCATCTTCTTTTCTTGGTTGTCAACTTCTTAGCAATCTGTGTTCTGTTCTTTCCAGTCCAAAGAAAACAGAAGCAAAATAAACCTCTCAGTTGTCTGTTATCTTTGTCCTCTATATCCCAGAATGGCCCTAACCTTTCTTTGAGCATCCTCTTTTCCCCCATTGCAACCAGCAGATCAGGAAATGCTGCTAAGTAGCAGGTAGTTCCCTGACCTGAGTCCTGACTATAGCTAAGGATTTTCATGGGCAGAAGTCAAGAGAAAGGGTGTTCTAGACTTGGAAGAGAGCCTGTGCAGAGGTCTGAAGCAGAATATTGAATGAGAAGTTCAGGTTGCTGCAAGAAGGCAGTTTGGTAGGAATGCAGATTGTAGGAAGGGAAGTAGCAATGAATAATCTTTGAATTATCAGAGGTTGTTATGTTTGGTCTTAGAGTTAATAGTGAACTTCAAGAGTTCATAACAAAACAAAACAAAACTGGAATTTGTTGAATGGAGGAGGGAAATGACATGGTCCTACCTGTGCTACAGGAAGATCAGTTCAACAGGTGGGTAAAAGATAGACTGGAGTAGGGAGAGACTTGTGGCAGGGAGAACTACTAGCTGATTGGGTCAGCTGGTGGCACCATAGTGCACAGAGCACTGAGCCTAGTATCCTGAGTTCAAACCCAGCCTTGGACCCTTAGTAGTTGTGTCCCAGAAAGAGGGAAGCATAGACTAGAGATGCTGGGAAAGTAAACTGGACAGAATTTGACAACTGATTGGATATAGGGGGGAGAGAGTGAAGAGTTGAGAATGATGCCTAGGTAACTTGGGAAAAACATGATGCCCTCCATGATAATAAAATTAGGAAGAGGAGAAGGCTTGGGAAGAAACACAATGAGCTGTTTTGAACATCTTGAATTTAAGATTTCTAAAGGACATCCAGTTAGAGATGTCTGGTAGTTGGGGATGAGAGTCTGGAGGTTAGAAGAAAGGTGAGACTAGATAGATATGATGAGAATCGTCAGCATTGAGATGGCAATTGAATCCACAGGAGCTGATGCAATCCCCAAGTGAAATAGTATAACTTGAGAGAAGTCCAAGTCACAACCTTGGGATAGGAAGCGCTAACTAGAGGACTTGAGCTGGATGAAGACCCAGCCAAGGAGACTCAGAGGGAGTGGTCAGCCAGGTAAAGGAGAGCCATGTTAGAGTATTGCTATGGAAACCTAGAGAGAAAAGAATATCCAGGAAGAGAGGGTCAGAGTCTACAAGGAGGTCAAGAAGGATGAGGATTGAGGAAGGACCATTTGATTTGGCAATTAAGAAATCAAAGGTAACTTCTGAGAGGGCAGTTTCAATGGAATGTTGAGATCAAACACCAGATTATAGAGAATTAAGAAGAATGAGAAGAAATGAAATAGGGGAACTAACTATAAATAATCTTCTCAAGGAGTTTAGCCACAAAAGGGGCGAGAGATATAGGGCCCTAGCTAGTGGGGATGGATGGATGAATTGAGAGGAGTTTATTTTCAGTATAGGAGAGACATGAGCACGTTTGTAGACGGTAGGGAAGCAGTCGGTAGACAGAGAGACATTGAACCATATTTTGAAAGGCATTGAATGCCAGACTGAACCGTTTTCATTTTCTATTGAAGACACTAGAGAGTAGAAGAATTTAAGCAGGGAAATGACATGATCACACATGTGCTTTAGGAAGATTATTTTGGCATTTGGGGTTTACTCGGATGCATCAAAAGAGAAGAAAATAGAAAAAGGACAGCAATTAGGAGGCCATATTTCTGTCTCTACTATACAAACACACACACACACACTCATATACTCGTGTTGCCTCCGTGACTTCATTTGATCTGCTTATTAGAGAAAGAAGTGATCTGACAAAGGGGATGACTACATATGATAACCATTTCATGTGTTAACCATAGTGTCTTCTTACCTACATCTAGAGATATTTAGGATTTGAAAGTACAAGATGAGGATAATCTTGATTCAAAGAAATTAATCATTAGTGGTAGAATTTCAGGCCAGGCTTTTTTAATATTTAAATTTTCTTTTTGATTATGAACTTAAACATCAACATTTCAGCATACAAAGAACTCAAAAGAGGATAGTCTGTGAAGCCATAAAATTCTGTTATGTACAGTCTTTGCAAAGTGCCTATTAAATTCAGAGAGGCATTGTGATGGAAGGATAGAGAGCTGACCTGGGAATCCTGACTGCCCAGGTTCAAGGCCCACCTATGGCAAAAACTAGCTGGATAGCCATGGGCAAGTCATTTAAACCTGTGCACAAACCACAAACACTGATGAGGCCTGAATGAGATTCAAATGTAACTGGGAAATATTTAACAGAATAAATTAAAATACAATGGATAATGTTAATACATAGACGATATAAATACATAGATGATGTTAATATGTGGTTTTCTAAGTCAATATGTGTCCTGAGGGAGTCCCTAAGTACAATTTGGTGGCCTTGTTTCTATTTGGGTTCAAAACCATTGCTCTAGGCAGTTCTCAGAGTCTATATAAACTGCAGAGAAGGTACTGTTGTAATAGGGAAAAAGTTCCTTTACCAAGGAGATCACAAACTTTGTTCTAGTCATAAACTAGATAGTCAAGGGCTGACCACACAATAGGGAGAAAAGGGAGCCCATGGCCCAAATAAACTCTTTCTCTACCCTTTCTGCTAAGCGTGGTCCCTTCTTACTCAGCTGAAGAAAAACAAAAATTAAGATGATTTTGACAGCATGAAGCATTTTATATATCCCTGGGCACCCTATGTATGTGAGCTATCTGTTATTATTAAGTTTATCTATTATTTTTATGCATATTAAAATTTTGTTTTTATTGGTCCCATGACTTTTTTCTGTGTGGAGAGGCCCTACTGTGGAAACTCCATCCACCATTGCCAGACAACAACTCATCTATAACTTAAAGTTTTAGAGGATTTGGAGGAGGTGCTCAGTATTTAAGTGACTTGCCCATATAAGAGGTAGTACTTGAATCTAGGCCGTCCTAACTCAGGAGTGGGCTCTCTATCATGCCATACTGCTATTTATTAACAATTATGATTAAGACCCAGGTCATCCTTATTGTAATCAGCAGTAGCATTCATATCAAGACTAGCAGCAAAAGCAGAGGGATATAATGGAAAGAGAATTTAAATTGGAACCCTAAGTTACAGGGTCAAATCTCAGCTATACTACTTATGTATGACCTCAAACAAACCACTTCTTTCTTGAGATTTCGTTTTCTCATTTGTAAAATGTAGGGGATTAGGTTAGATGACATTTAAAGTCCCTTCCAGCTCCAAGTACCATGAACTTCAATGAAGAAACACCTACCAAGTACCTATTTTGTGTGCAATGCTGGAAACATCCAGAGTTTGTTAGATATTGTCCCTGCCCTTAGGCAACTTTGAGGTGATTGAATATACACAAAAAAAGAGGCACAGTAACAATTCACTTTTACACAATACTTTATGGTGGGGGTTCTTAGCCATTTTTGTGTCATAGATCCCTTTAGAAGTCTAGTGAAGCCTACAGACCCCTTCTCAGAATTATGTTTTTATCATTTTTATTTTTTGGAGGCAATCAGGGAAGTCTAATGAAATCTGCAGACCCCTTCTCAGAATTATGTTTTTATTATTTTGTTATTTTTATTTTTTTGGAGGCAGTCAGGGAAGTCTAATGAAATCTACAGACCCCTTCTCAGAATTATGTTTTTATTACTTTATTATTTTTTTTTGGAGGAAATTAGGGTTAATGACTTGCCCAGGGTCATACAGCTAGTAAGGCTGGATTCAAACTCAGGTCCTCTTGACTCCAGGACTGGTACTCTATCCATTGTACCACCTAGCTGCTCTCAGAATTGTTTTTAAATCCATAAAAAAAAGTATATAAGATTATAAAGAAAATCAATAATATTGAAATACACTTATCAAAATTTTTTAAAATAAAACAAGCTCACAGACTGCCCCCTCTTCCCACTGACTAAGAACCTTTGCTTTATGGTATAAAATAATTAATATACTTCAGTGCATTGATCCTCACTACAACTCTATGAAGTCAGTAGTGTATTATCATTTTTTTTTTTTTGCAGATGATGAAACGAGGCTGAGAGTCCAGTATTATATAGAGAGTAAATAAATGACAAAGATAGGACTTGAACCAGGTCTTTGGACTGCATGTCCAGTACTCTTTCCATCCCATTTCATTATGCTATGGACTAAGTACCAAATGAGTGGTATAGATAATGAATGCCATTCAATTAAAAGGACAAAGAGGCTTAACTGAGGAAGGTGGGTTCTGAGTTGAGTATGGAAAAAATGGTGGGATTTACAGGAAATTGAGGCAGGAGAGGGCCATCCAGGGGAATGTAAGGAGGTACATTCTGGTCCATGTAACTTCCTAGATGTGTGACCTGAATCATTTGTGTACTTGGTTTTCTTAGCTGTGAAAGGAGGCAGGTTGTATTTGAGGATATTTAAGGACCCTGGAATTCTAGGTGAGGGTGCACATGGTATATTTTATAACAAGTAAGGAGCCGTGGGAGGTGTTTAAGGAAATGTGGTACATGCAAAGCTGTGGTTTAGGCAAATCATCCTTGTAGCCATCTATGGAATGGGTTGTAGGCTCACAAGGCTGAGTTCAATTGGATTCAACGGACTTTTTTTTTTTTTAAACAATTGGGGTTAAAAAAAACTTGCTCAAGGTTACACGGCCAGTCATTATTTATGTGTGGGTGCTCATTTTCTGAGGCTGGATCTGATCCCTGGTCATCCCAACTCTGGGGCCTGCACTCTTACTCACTGCTCCATCTAGCCGCCCCTCAAGGGACTTTTATTAGGCACCTACTCTACAGAAAGGGTGTCTAATTAAGCACAGGGACGGAGAACCTTCAGCCTCAAGGCCACACATGGACCTCTAGGTCCTCAAGTGCAGCCATTTGATGGAAACCAAACTTCACAATTCTGTTTCGATTCCGTCAAAGGGCTGCACTTGAGGACCTAGAGGATCATATGTGGCCTCAAGGCCACAGGCTCCTCACCCCTGGTTTAGGAGATGATTGCAGTTGTCCAGCCTTGAGATGATGAAGATCAAGGAGACAAGTGTGTTGGAAGTAGGATGGCAAGGAAAGGAGAAATCCAGGAAAAATCAGTAGTATTTGTTGAGTAATTAGATATAGTAAGAAAGGGAGAGGAAGCATAAAGGATGATAAAGAAACATAAAGTAAGGTTCACGATTCAGTGACTAGGAGGGTGGTGGAAACATTGGCAGGAAGAGAAACTGACTTCGAGGAAAAGATATTGAGTTTAGTCCTAGTTATGTTTAATTTAGATTTATATTAAGACATCTAGATTGAAATGCACAGTAGATGGTTAAAGATACAGAACTACAAAGCTCAAGAGAGAGGCCAGGGATGGAAATGTTGATTTGGGAATTGTTTGCTTAGAGATAATAAGGAAAGCCATCAGAGTAGATGAATTCTCTGAAGAGAGAGATCATGTTGAAAAAAGAGATGATCAAGAACTGAGTCTTGTCCACCATTGGAACTGTCCACCTTTAGAAGATAGAAGGAATCTGAGGTGATGAAGAGGCAGAGGAGTGAACAGAAAGGTTACAAGGAAAAGCAGAACAGCGGAGCATCGTGAAATTGAAGAGAGGAAAGAGATCAAGAAGGAATGGGTGGTCGGCCATACTGAAGACTTCAGAGAAGTCCAGGAAAAGGAGGGCCTGGGCAAAGGATCCGTTGGCTTGGAGATGAGATCGATAGCAACCGTGGAGAGAGGAATTTCGGCTGGAGCTAAGCCAAACAACAAGGAGTTAAAAAGGAAGAGAGTGGGCAGCTAGGTGGCGCAGTGAATAGAGCATCGGCCTGGAGGACCTGAGTTCAAATGTGACCCAGACACTTAACACAAAACTAGCCGTGTGACCTTGGGCAAGTCACTTAACCCCAATTGCCCTACCTTCCTCCCTCCAAAAAAAAGCAAAAATAAAATAAAAAGGAAGAGAGTAAGGAGAAATTGGAAGTACTAGGTAGAAAATAGTAGTGGTAAAATAAAGGTGAGAAATAGAGTGATAATTTGAGGGCAGTAGGGTTTAAGGCATTTTTTTGATATTGGGGTTTGGGGGTTTTTCTTTTTAAAGATATAGGAGACTGGAACATGTTTTTAGGCAGGGGGTAAGAACCCAGTAAAGGAGAGATTAAAGATTTAAGAGAAAAGAAAATGATTGATGCAGCAAAATCCTATGAAGAGGATGGCATCAGGAACACAGATGGAGGGATCAGCTTTAGCCATGGAGGGCCACCTTATCTACTGTGACAGGGAGAAAGGAGGCTGGAATGGTAAAGGGATGACAGAATGGAAAATAAAGGAGCTCATTCTTGATGAATGAAGTAGAAAGTTTCCATGAAGTAGAAAGTTTCCATGAAGTAGAAAGTTAGGGAAGGAGGAAGGATGTGAATTTGGAGGTCTAGGGAATGACTTAGGAAAGTAGGAAAGACAGAATAATCAGTATGAAGAATGATTTAGGAAGTCAATAATGAATGATAAAGTATTGCCAATCAGTAGTGAGGGCCTAGAATAGGTCAGTCTAGTCAGAATAATTTTGTGATTTTGTCCAATAATTCTTAGCGAGTCAGGAATGAAAGCCAAAACAGTTCACTTTATGGCTGGCCTAGATTTTGGAGAGTGGGGACAGCAAATTAGAAGATAAAGAGTGTCAGGGCAACATTCAGGTAAAGGGGGGTGAGGGAATCTGGGGTGCTAGAGAATTTAATGTGGATTCAGCTAACAATGGTATTCAAGTTGGGTGGAGAATCTAGCCCAGACAAAGGGAAGAGGAACACATGAAACAACTGAAGGTTATGATGAGGGAAACAGAAGATACAGAGAATGTCTGTTTGGAGAGTGAAAATCAGGAGTGAGAAAGGAGAGAGTAAAAATAGAGACAGAAAAAGTAGTAGGGCTAGTCAATGATCATTTTTAAGTGCCTACTGTGTGCAAGGCATTGTAGAGTAAAGAATAACCCAAAGCTATTGATAAGGAAGGGTCTAATAAGAGGAAGTGATAATGAGGCAGTATGGTGTGGGGCAGACCTTTCCAAAGTGTGGGACATACTCCCTGGAGGGGGCAAAGCAATGGTCAAAATGATTGGATGTGTTCAATGACCACTTCCACATAAATCAATCCACTTTTTTTCCCAATGAAAACAAAGTTTAAATCAAAATCAGCAGAAAGTGAGCATCGATTATTTAATATGATATGAACTCAAAAGACATCACTATTCAAGTTGGCGTGTTTTCAATGTGGGCCTGATCTGCCACTTTTGGTCCAAGCTGGTTCCTGACACAATGGGCTGTGCCATCATGCTGTGCAGTGCATTTGAGCATGGGGTGTATAAAATTGAAAATATCTAGTCTTTGAGTGGAAGTTAAAAGAGCTGTATACTATGTTATATGTCTCCATGGCATTTACTTTGGTAAATGCAAGATGATAAACTGGTTCTCTGCCTCCCCCCCCAAAAAAAACAACTTTGAAATATTTTCAAAATTGAAATAATTCAATAATGATAATAATTTGAATTTTCCAATAATTAAACTTTCTTACATTTTTATTGCGACTTTAAAAAAATCATGGGTATAATGAAATGATCAGTGGATTTGGAGTGAAAGGACACTGGTTAGAATGCATTCATTACCTGTGAGACCCTGAATGTACTATTTTACATTTGAGATACTGTTTCTATACCTGTATGATGAAGGGTAGGCAGGTAGGTGGCACAGTGGATAGAATGCCCAGCCTGAAGTCAGGAAGACCTGAGTTAAAATTTGACCTCAGATACTTACTAGCTGTGTAACTCAAGGCAAGTGACTTAATCCTGCTTGCCTCAGTTTCCTCATATGTCAAATGAGCTGGAGAAGGATGGGAAATCACTCCAGTATATCTGCCAAATGGAGTCATGAAGAATCAGACACAATGAAAAGACTGAACAAGAACAAAAATGAGAGGTGAGGGGTAGGCTTGGACTGGGTGTTCTCTGAGGTCCGTTTCAACTCTCTCTCTATAGTTCTGTGGTGCTATGGGCCTAGAGGAGTCTAAACTTCCTTCTAGCAACAAAGAAAAGGGATAAAGAAGTGGGTAAAAAGAAGAAGAAAGTAAGAAAGGTGGGGATACAGGGAAAGCTTTGAAGAACTAGAATATTTAAGGTATGAGACATGCAAGATATGCAAGGGAAATATGCTAACACATGTCACAGGATCACAGAATGTCAGTTAGAATCTAGTCTATCCTTAGTTAACAGTTAACTGTACCTGAAGAATTCCCTCTGGAACACACCCAAACAAGTGATCACCCACAAAAACTCGCCTTCCACCTTACAAGCAATCTGAATAAATAAGAAGATCAGCATTTGGGGTATTAAAAAACAGCATGTCATGAGCCGGTGTTTTTCCAGGGCAGAATGTTGAGGATAAGAAGCAAGGCCATGAGGTTAGCACAATAGAACTATAGCTTTGTGTGGGCAGAGAAACAAGGAGCATTTGCTCTGCTCCCATCTGAGTGTCTTAGTGTCCAATTACAGGTTGGTTAGTGCTATACAAAGCGGGTCTTTCTGGTGATTCCCTAGAATGTGGAAGAAGGGAGATAGCAGGACCCAGGATTCAAGATTCACTTCTGAGTGCCAGTGACCTTAGGTGAAGCTACAGAAGGGAGAGGTGTGGGAATATTGATTTGTGCCTTACAAAGGAGACAATTACCCCTAAATTTTCCCGGCAGGAATGGAACTGTAGGGCTCCCATTGACTTTAATGGACTGGTGAGAGCAATGATAGGAAGATTTGTTTCTCCTTCACGTGCGATCTAAAGAAGAAATAATTTCCTGGCTATTTTATTAGAGTGTTAGGGTAGCAGCAGCACTGTAGTTAAAGCTGAGAGATGCCATTCCAGTTTAACCTCCTATTTTCAGTCATTAATGACTCTCTTGGTGGTATTCCTTTGGGGTTGAAAATAGTTCCTTTTGGACTATAGGGAAGTAGATGAATTAGCATGAAACATGGTGTGACCTCATGCATAGAGTGCCGGACTGTCAGGAGCCACCTAGCTTTAACACTGGTGAAATTCATCACTTAGAGTTGGTTTCGTAGTTTTTCATACAAAAAATAGGGAGAATAGAATTTCCCATTTAGCACTATTTAGTTATGAATGGCAAAATTCTTTTACATTCTATTGGCAAACAGAAAATGGGAAAACTATATTGCATTCTATTGGTTATCCTAGAAAACCTGACATTTCATCTCAGCTTTGCCACTAGCTAGCTAATTGCCTATGCAACCTCACAAGAGTCAAAGAACTTTTCTGTGCCTCAACTTGAGAGATTCTTAGAATTTTTGAGTTCAAATAGTCCAATCTCATTTTTTTTAAACAAATGCTTTATTAACTTCTGTTTTACATCATTCATTTCCGCCAGTTTTTGAGTTACAATCATTTTCCCCCCATTATTCCCCTACCCAACCTCCCAGAAGAGCAGTCCCACAAGATATCACTTCCTCCAATCTGCTCTCTCCCATACCTTCTCCCATACCCCCTTCGACTTTTCCATTAGAGGAAGGTGAATCTTTGTGTCCCAATGCCTGCACATCTTATCTCCCAATTACAAGCAAGAGTATTAATAATAGTATTTATATATATTTGAAACATTTAATGTTAAGACCTCGAATTTCAGATCCATTTCCTTCCTCCCTTGTCGCCCATTCCCTCTGGGGAGATAAGTAATTCAGTATATGTTGTACATGTCTAGCTATGCAAAACATTGTCATAGTAGATATATTGTACAAGGCTGCTTATAATTCCCTCCCACTCATCCCACCCCCCACCTGGTCCATTCCCTACATGATCCTGTCCCTCTTCTATAGTGGGTACTTCCAACCTCCCCTCCCCCCAAGGATGCCCTCCCCTCCATCATCCCTCCTCTCATCCCCCTTCCCCCCATTCTGCTGTAGGTTGAGATGACCCACCTAGTATGTATGTCATTCTCTCCCTGAACCAAATTCAATGAGAATGTGGTTTTGCCTTTTTTGCCTTCCTATTCTCCCCCTCCCTTGCAACCACTTCCCCTTGCTTCTTCTACATGAGATAGTTGTCTCTCCCCATCTCCTCTTGCCACTTTCCTCTCTCACCTCATAATTTCATCCCTTGAGTATTCTCCCTTCCCAACAAATTCAACCTATGCCCTCTTTCCATATATAACTGTAACCATCTACACACACATTCACATATGTATTCATATGACCACACACCCTTCTTCCATTATTTTCACAGTGAGAAAGATATCATCAGTCACAGTTATTGCTTTTCCATATAGGAATGTAAATAGTTCAACTTTGATTAAGTTCCTTTTGATTTCTTTTCCCTGATTACCATCTCAGGCATTTCTTGCTTCTTGTGTCTGGATGTCAAATTTTCTATTCAATTCTGGTTTTTTCCTCAAGAATGCTTGAAAGTCCTCTATTCCACTGAATGACCATATTTTCCCCTGAAACAAAATACTCAGTTTTGCTGGGTAGGTGACCCTTGGGTTCATTCCCAGTTCTTTTGCCCTCTGGAATATCATATTCCATGCCCTTCGATCCCTCAGTGTAGAAGCTGCCAGGTCCTGGGCTATTCTGATTGTGTTTCCACAATATTGAAATTGTTTCTTCCTGGCTGCTTGTAGTATTTTCTCCTTGATCTGGGGATTCTGGAACCTGGCTATAATATTCCTGGGAGTTTTCTTTTGGGGATCTTTTTCAGGAGGTGATCTGTGGATTCTTTCAACCTCTATTTTGCCCTCTGGATCTAAAACATCAGGGCAATTTTCCTTGAGAATTTCTTGAAGGGTGATTTCTAGGTTCTTTCTTTGATCATGGCTTTCAGGTAGTCCAATAATTTTTAAATTGTCTCTCCTGGATCTATTTTCCAGGTCAGTGGTTTTTCCCATGAGATATTCCACATTGCCTTCTAATCTTTCATTTGTTTGGATCTGCTTAACAGCATCTTGATTTCTCATAAAGTCATTAGCTTCCATTTGCTCCAGTCTAACTCTGAAGGAATGAATCTCCTCAGTGAACTTTTGAGATTCTTTTTCCATCTGGCAAATTCGACTTTTTAAGGCATTCTTCTCCTCATTGCCCTTTTGGGCCTCCTTTGCCATTTGAGTTAGTCTATTTTTTAAGGTGTTGTTTTCCTCAGTCAGGCTGTTGACCCTCATTTCATACTTTTCCTGCATCCTTCTCATTTCTCTTTCTAATTTTTCCTCCACTTCTCTTATTTGATTTTTAAAGTCCTTCTTAAGGTCCTCTATGGCCTGCAACCCGCTCATGTTTTCCCCTGGGGCTTTTGGAGCAGGACTTCTGACCTCACAGTCCTTTTCCCGCTCTATGCCCCCAAAATAGGAGTCTAGGGTTGCATTTTTCTGTTTCCTTTGCCTTGGCATGTTGCCACTTAATTACTTGACTTTGGGCTTGTTGCCACACTATGGCTTTAAGGCCAGATAGAGGAATTTTCGTCCCTAACGTGTGGGGGGCAACTTCCGTTTCTGGCAAGCTGTAAATCCACCCACGACTTCCACCCTAGATCACAATCCAGATCCAGGGAGGTTAAAGCAAGAGCGATTACCCCCCAAGACTGATCGCTGGATCTCCCTACAGTTCGCAGGCTGGGAGCTGGAGCTGCCTCTGAAAAATGGCATGTCTCCTGAGCGGCTTCTAGCCCCCAGGGGAGGAAGCTGACGCATTCCCCAAATACTGGTCCCAAAGTCCATAGGACACTAACCTCTTACTTTGTCCTAGGCATGTCTATGTTGATAATTTTGGAGTCGCCCCAGCTCCTGGTGTTCTGGGGTCTCTCCAGCCGGGTGCTGGCCCTGCTGCCGTGGGGCTAAAACCTTGGCTCACGCAGACCTGGGCTTGGCTTGGCTCCCCACGCTCTGTCCGCTGTGCGCTGCCGGCTCCCAGAGTGCTGCGCTGGTCCTTCCTGCAGGGCTGCTGGGCTGTCCTCAGCGGGAGGTTAGCTTCTCTGTGTCGTTCTGTGGGTGCTGGGGCTCCAGAAGTTGTTCAGAGTCCCCTTTTACATAGTTTGGGGGGAATCTGGGGGCAGAGTGGCTTGGATGAGCTGGTTCTACTCCACCATCTTGGCTCTGCCCCCCAATCTCATTTTTAAAGATGAAAAAACTGAAGGCCAGAGTGGTGACATGACACTAGTCACGATCACACTACTGGTTAGTGGCAAGGCCAGGACTAAAACTGAGCTCTGTTGTTTCCAAGGCTAATGGTATTTCTCTGTATATTATTAACCATCAATTAACATACAATTATTAAGCACCTACTGTGTGCCAGGCACAGTGCTGGGTAGTGATCAGTAAACATTTATTATTATTAATATTAAGTAAATTAATTATTAATATTAAGTAAACATTTATCAGTAAACATTTATGCCTGCTCTGTGCCAAGCACAGGGGATACAAAAAGAGGCAAAACATAGTCCCTGCCCTCAGGGAGCTTACAATCTAATGGAGAGACAACAGGCAAACTTATACATACAGACAAGACATATACAGGAGAGACAGGAAATAATTAACAGAGGGAAGACATGAGAATTAAGAGGGAATGAAAAAAGCTTCCTATAGAAGGTGGGCTTTTAGTTGGGACTTGAAGGAAGCCAGGAGGTAGAGATGAGGATGGAGAACATTCCAGGCATTCCAGCCATTGAAAATACTCTTGAGGAGCAGGTAGGTGGCACAGTGAATAGAACCCTGGCCCTAGAGTCAGGAGGACCTGAGCTCAAATCCTGCCTCAGACACTTGACACACTTACTAGCTGTGTGACCTTGGACAAGTCACTTAACCCCAATTGCCCTGACATCCCCCCTCCTAAAAAGACAACAAAACAAAACAAAAACAAACAAACAAAAAAACAAAAACAACAGCATTAGTATGAAGATGGCAGAATCAGGATTGGAAAGGATTTTGATACGCTGGAACATTAGATAAAATGTACAGAGGGATAAGTGACAAGTCTTAGATTTCACTTCCAAAATTCAGGTTCCTAAATACAAGATATGAGAGGCATGGCTTGACAGGATTTTATCTGACAAAGATCTGGGGATTTTAGCAGACTGCAAGATCAATCCAAGTCTAGTGTGGGACATGGCAGCCAGGAAACCTAACCTGACCTTAGAGTGCCTTAGAAGAGGCCCCACTTCTAAGATGGGGGGGAGGGGGGTGCAAAAGTCTTGACTATACAGTGCCCCGTGCATCTGGAACACTGTATTTGGTTCAGTCCTAAATGCTACTTTTGGAGAAAGACAGTGAGAATGTCCAGAGCAAGCCATTCAGGATAGTGACGACCAATGGGCAGTCAGTTGAAGGAACTTGGGGAGGTTTAATCTGAACAAGAGAAAGTTTAACAGTGTTTATCCAGAGTACTATGGGGATGTTGGCTTCAGGAGATTAAATGGTGAAGACCCATGTCACTTGCAGGGTCTCTTTTGGAAGTATCTCTCATCCCTTTTCATCTTGGGATAGACCCAGAATGGATGTAGAGGATGAATTCAACCCAGCACTCAAGGATCTAATCACCACCTGGTCCTTCCTCAATCATCATGTTCTTAAAATTAGGAATGAGTTTTTATGTGTGTATGTACATGATTATCTATGTATTTTAACATATATACAGGGATCCAGAGATAAAAATGAAATAGTCACTGCCCTCCAGGAGCTTACATTCTAATGAGGAGACAATAGGCTCTTGTAGAGGAAGGTACAAATATAATATAAAGCAGACATGGGGGAGCAGGAAAGACTTCGTGCAGAAAGTGGTTCTTGAGCTGAGATCTGAAGGTAAACAAGTTGAAGGTAGAGTATGTATCATGTATGGAGCACAACCAGTGCAGAGGCACATAGATGAGAGACAGATAGCCTTGTGTGAGGAAAAGCAAGGGCAGTATGGCTGGACCATAGAGTATATGGAAAGGAATGATGTGGAAGTGTGGGGCCAGATTGTGAAGAGATTTAAATGCCAACCAGATGAATTTATATTTGATTATAGACATAAATGGAGAGCCACTGGAGTTCCTTCTGGAGTGCTGTGACAGGGACAAATTTAGGAAAATCATTTTGGGGGCTGTGTGGGGGATGGACGAGAGTGGGGATAGACTTGAAGGAGGGAGGCCAGTGATGAGGCTATTGTAGTATTCTAATTGAGTAGTGGTAAAGGCCTGAACTAGGGTGGTGAATGTGTAGGTGGAGAGATGGTGTGTATGTGTGTGTGTGTGTGTGTGTGTGTGTGTGTGTGTGTGTGTGTATGTTTGTGTATCAGAGAAGGAAATGACAAACCACTCTGGTATCTTTGTCAAAATCCCAAATAGGATCACAAGGAGTCAGACATGATCAAAACAGCTCAACAAAACGTGGCATATGTACGTTAGAAAAATATATATACACACACATACATATATACACACTGTGTGGGTATACATATCTCTCTGTACAATCACACACACATATACCTGTATGTGTATAGTATTGCAAAGGAAGACAAGACAAGATCTGGCTCCTAACTGAATATGTGGGAAGAAGGAAAGTAAGGCATTAAGGATTACTTCAAGGTTGCGAATTTTGTGACTAGAGGATAGTGGTGTCCTCAACCTGGAAACAGGTTGGGCGTTCTCTCTCTCTCTCTCTCTCTCTCTCTCTTTTTGAGAGGTAGGATGGAGATACTGAGTTCTATTTTGAACATGCTGAGTTTGCAGTACCTAAGGGACACAGACTTTAAAAATGTCTTAGAGGCAGTTGCTAAGGCAGTATTGGAGCTCAGGAAAGAGTCTGTGGCTGGATATACATACATACATACATACATACATACACACATATATGCATATATACAACTACACATACATACATACATACACATGAGTCATCTTGGAGTTAAACTGACTTAAGATGATAATTTAGTTGATGAGGTCCCTGAGTGAGAGAGGACAGAGAAAAATGAGTCATGGGTCCAGCCCACAGCCACGACATCCACCTTCAGTTGAGGGCTATGGTAAGGGATAATGATGTAGCACAGAATGAGAAGCATCAATTAGAGATGGGAGGAAGAGAACTAAGAGACATGTGCTCGCCAAATTTGTATTTATTACAAAGCTAGGAGGGAAAGCTAATAAGTTGGATGCCAGAGTCGGTATTCAAAACAATTTCAACAAGCTGGAATCCAATAAAAAGAAAATCTAATAAGATGCAATGTAATAGGAATAAATGTAAAGTCTTCCACGTGAGTTTAAAAAACCCAACAAACCAGCTCCATAAGTAGAGGCTCAGAGGAATGTGACAACAATTTGTGTGAGAAAAATACTCCCGAGTTTTGGTGCAGTACAAGCTCCACATGAATCAGCCTTGGGATACGGAGTCCCCAAGGCCCTAAATGTGTTCACAGAAGCAGATCCAGAACAGTGGAAGTTCGGGCTCTGCTCTTTCCTGGTGAGCTTGCATCCAGAGGCGCTGGGTTCAGGTCTGTGCTCCACCTTTTAGAAAGGATATTGAAAAGCTGGAGCTCCTTTAGAAGACAACCCAGGGCAATGGAGAGATTCGGAGCGTTCGGGATAAAGTTGGGTGAAGGATCCAGGATTGCTTAGGCTGGATTTGAGAAGCCTGGAGAGGGGTTGGGGTGGGAGCAACTTGAAGCCCGTGGTCATCAGGTGTTTGAAGGGAGGTCTTGGCGAACCAACATAGTATGATTAAACTTGGCAGAAGTAGGAACAAGAGATCGAAGTTAGAGAGAGAAGCAGATTTCAGCTCCATAGGAAGGAAACACCCTAATAATTAGAGTATCCAAAACTGTAGTAGGTGAAGCCCCCAGATTTAAAGGGCATCCTGACAGCACTTGACCAAACTTCAGCCACCTACAAACAGCAGGGGTGAGTAGCTAGTTACCAAGATTCATTAGTTAAAATAGGAAGTTGTCAAACGACACTCTCACATCCCATGTGACTTCCTTTCTGGTTTTTGCTTCTCTGCCCAGAAACCTAGTTGCCAAAATTGCTAAGGATGTCTCTGTCATAGGGTAATGAGTGAGTTCCCTACAATGGAGATCTTCAGGTAGGGGCATTAATGATTACTGGTTAATGATGGGGTTTTTGGTGGGGAGGGAGAGGTTGTTGGGTTATATGATTTTAGAGGTTCCTTCTAGCTCTGACTTAAACTTTTTATATGGTGTTTTAAAGTTTACAACTCACCTAATCTTATTAGAAGGTAGGCATGCAGAGCTTTCAGGAGGTAAATAAGTTTCTGTGGGGGTGTCTTTGGGGGCAAGAAAAGTCATTTGCATATTAAAGAAATTAAGCTTATGCTATCTGTGCATCACTCTCATCCCTTGCGATTATGATGAACAAATTGGGGAAAGTAAAACTCAAAACATCTGCCCCCTAAGATTTCCCCTCCCCTCCTAAAATAAAAGCCCTGCTCCCCACTTTCAGGTTCCTTTTGTGTGCTGTCTTCCCTCATTAGACTATAAGGTCCTTGAGGGCAGGACTTTTAAAAATTGTATTAATAAAAAAAATTGTATTAATATCCCCACTACTTAGCATAGTGCCTGGCATATAGGAGGAGCTTAATAAATGTTTTTTGACTATTTTAAGAGTACTGTTTAACAGTATACTATTTAGTTGTTATTGTTGTTTTTTTAAGAGTAGAATGAAGATATAAGTAGAAACTTAGAATGAAGATATAAGTAGAAACTGCTTGAAAGCCAGGTCTTAGTTAATATATTTTTAATGAGTTCAGTGTTTTGTTTTGTTTTTTAATGATTTAGTCTTTTTATATTCACAGTGTCTTAGGCACTATACAGTAGAATATAGAACCCTCAAGTTTGACTGCAGGGCATGGAAGTGGGACCATCCAGGGGTAAGAAACTAATGAAAATAGCAAGGCCGTCTAATAGAGTATATTATCATTCAAAATGCCACATCTGTTCCATGTGCCATGCAGATAAATTAGCATTGCTATGGGAACTTTAACCTTTAGATTTCCTGGCTTTTTCCATGCTTAAATTCCCAACATTATTGTTCCTTTTACCGGTGTCACATATTTAATATTCATTTAAGTTTTCTTTCTGGTTCAGTAAATAATGCTGAACTTTGACTCATTTGGTTGAATGGGATTTAATGTTAGTTACAGCTAGGGAGAGCATCAAGATATTTTATATATCTATTCATATATATACACACCCATTATTGTTATGATGAGTTTGTTCTTGGGCATGCTGGGAGAGGTAAGGGGTGTGTTAGAACACCCCAGGCCCATGCTGCCTGAAACCTTTTTTGGTATTGGCCATTTATTATGAATACAATTTATATACCCTTCCCACTCCCTGAAATGGCAATCCACAATTTTTATTACATAGTCTTGGATTTGGTTGTCTTTTCTGCTACTGCTACTTAACAGTCTCTCTTTGGTTACAGAGGTCTTTGGCTATACTATAATTCAATTCAGCAAGAACCTTTCATCTTACTTATTTCTATTCTTGTTTACAGTTTAGAATATTTCCTTTGACACTCATTCATTTAATGCTGTTTGTAATCACCACCCCCTTTCCTTCCTAATCCTCATATAACCATAGTAATAATATGAGCCAGAAAGAATGAAATCTTGTTTTATTAACTAGAAAAGATGTGGTACTGTTCATTACAGAATCAAAATGGGAGAGACATGGTCTAGAAACTTATATGACTAGTTAGAATTTTAAGTGGATTTCCAGAGCGCTGAATCAGCTTTAGCATTTAGCACTCTTTATTTCTATAGGTTGTTTTTTTTTAATAGTCTGCAGTCATTCTTTCATATACTGCTATCATGATTGTTCTAATTTACATATAGAGAAACTAATATATGGAGTTACTAAAAGATCTTCCCAAAGCCACAAGCCATAAGGTTTCTTTAGTTTGTCTGGCCCTTGTTCATCTCTATAAGGAGGATGATAAGAATTCAATTCAATAAACATTTATTAAACACTTGCTATAAGCCAGGCACTTACTACATGCTGGGGATAAAAATAAGAAAGACAGTCCCTGAACTCAAGGAGCTCACAATGTAATGATTATAATAAGAATCTCATAAGAAGCAGGTTATAAATGATAGTCTCTTATGTTGGGGAGTATACATACAAATATATGTTAACTATTATTATCATATTTGGTATCGAGATTGGTTGGTTGGTTGGTTGGTTATTGTCCTTCCTAGAAGAGAACCAAAATGGCATCACTATGCATGCTATGGTCAAGTTTCAACGTGTCTGACTTTGGTGGATCAGACTCTGAATGCTCTACCAGGTCAGGCACAAATGTCTGTGTGAACATTTGGGGTGGATCCTCCAAACCTGGGCATCCTGCCTTTCCTTTGAGCTGTGGCCTGTGTCTTTGCCCTCATTTTACAGATAAGAAAATTCAGCTCAGTGAGTGTAACTCATCCCAATGAAGCAAGAACTTGAAACCAAGTTTCCTGAAAGTCTAGCGTTCTTTCTGCTGGGTTTCTAATATCCATCCGAGTTGGAGCCATTTTGGTCAGTGAATTGAGCTGCAAAGAATGGATAAATTAGAAAGTTTTTAGGGTTTGCAAACGTTTTGACATATATTACCTCAGTTGATCGCAACAACCCTGGAAGGTAGGTGCTATTATTATCCCCATTTACAGATAAGGAGACTGAGGCTCCCCCAGGGTGGTAAGGCTCCGTAAGGGGCTGAGGAGGTTTATGAACACAGGTCTTCCTAATTCCAAGTTTGTGGCTTCATCCACCAAGCCCATCAAGCTATGTCCCAGCAAATGAGTTAGAGCATTCCATTTTGTATGGCTGTTGTAGGTGATCTAGTGAGCTGTTTGACTTTGGACAAGTCACTATACCTAGAGGCTCTGTTGTAGAGTGAGCTGGGCTTGGGAGTCAGGAATACCTGAGTTTAAATCCTGCCTCAGACAATCTTTTAGCCTGTGGGCACTATCTCTGCCTCTGTTTTCCTTCTCTGTAAAATGGGGCTAATTAATAGCCCCACCCTCCCTCCCAGGAGGATAAAATGAGGTAATATTTGTAAAGCACTTTACAAGTAAATGCTACCTACTGTTACACCTCCATGGTAAAAACGAGGTTAAGATGTTTGCACTCTCTACCCTAGAAAGATGGTGTGAGGTTCGAATGAAGAGAAAACATAAGTTAAAATGACACATCAATGCAAGCTGCCAGAGATTTTTTTTAAAGCATCTTCTTAGCAGGGATGAATTAGCCTTGTGTTCTGAAGGGGGTCTGGACTCAAGGGTGGGTGGAGGTATACTTAAGGTAGACCTTGGGGAATAAAGCTGAGCTCTCCAGAGCCTGTTTCTTTTCTCTTTCCTTTTTAACCACTGACTCATTGTATGACTTTGAGCAACATGTTCTCTCCATGATGCCTTCATTTCTCCATTTGGGGGAAAGAAAAAAAAAGCATAATCGCCCCGGCCACCCACCTACTTCACAGGGATGACTGTGCTTTGAGCCGTCAGAAGAAAGGTGCTCTGAACATCCAGAGTAGTAATACTATAATAATAGCCATGGGCCTGGAGCAATTGAGGATTCTGGGGAGAGGCACCATGTGGCCACTCTGATCTGGTTCAGACTGGGGCCGGGCTCGAGTTGGAGGAAACTGATCGCCTACCTGCGGGCATGGCACGGGATGGGGGGGGGGGGGGTGAAGAGACACCTTGACAATTACCTGATTGAGGGGGTGGTTCCTCGGGGAGAGCGCAGCCCCGGGGGAGGGGAGCGCGGGGTGTGTGTGAGAGTGGCGGGGGGACCGCGAGGGGCTCTACAAAGTCCAGGGGGGTTAGCGAGGCAGAGAGTGACCCCGGGGGCAGGAGGGGAGAGAGCCCGAGGCCAGGGGGCGCAGGGAGGAGGTGGAGGGGCTGGCCCCGTCCCCTTTCCGCCAAAGATGGCTCAATTCCACACTCCCTCTCCCCCCACCCCTTCCTTCCCCTTCTCGTGGCTCCCGCATCACTTTCCACTTTTCAGGCCCCACAGTCAAGTGCCTGGGAGGGAGTGAGGAGGGGGTGGGGAAGAGAGGGACCTCCGCCCAGCTCGAGCCCCGCCACCCCAGTGGGAAACCGGGCTAGAGCGGGAGATATTGGCGGGGGGGGCGTAGCTGCCCCTTTAAAGGGGGGGGAATGGGAGTACACTGATAGGGGTGACGAACAGGGGAGGGGATCCGCTGGGCGGGGTTATGCAAATGAAGAGAGAATGACGATGATGGGAGGTTCCATAGTAAAATGGTGGCGGGGAGGGGGAGGGGAGTCCAGGAGGCGGAGCTATTCGGGAGGCGGGGAGCCTGAGAGAGGCGGGGACTATCTGAAAGGGGGGGCGGGAAAAGGGAGAGGGAGGGAGGAAGCGGATGGGTTGGTACCATTGCACGGCTTGGGCGGGGGTTGGGGGGAAGGAGGCATTCCTTTGGAGACAGCCCTTCTGGGCAGCGGGACTGGGAATGGGGTAGGGGTACAAGGCGTGGAAGGCGCAGGAGTGCCCCCGCTTTCCTTAGCCTGGAGGGAGGAAGGGAGAAGGTAGAGAAAGATCGCCTCCGGCCCCCAGCACCCCCTCCCGTCGCCTTGGGCGGGGCGGGCGGCCGGCGGGAGGGAGGGCGGCGGTGGAGGAGGAGCAGGGGGAGGGCGAAGGGGAGGGGGAAGGGGCGGTACCACACGAGGGGGAGCCGGAAAGGGGGAGGCGCCGGCGGACAATGGAGTCTATGTGTGCCTGCGGGAGTGGGACGGCTCCGCCGCCGCCGGGGGGAGACGCTGCGCCGCCGCCGCCGCCGCCGCCGCCGCTGCCGCCGGCCCCGGCCCCGGCCCCGGCCCCCCGGGGCTGAGAGCGGCCGCCGATCGTCGACCCCCGCCCCCATTCCTTCGTGCCTCCCCCTCCCCTCCTGGGTGTCGGGGTAAGTGGCAGGGCCGGGGAGGGGGAGGGGCGGGGGAGGGGAAGGACCCGGGAGTGGGGGGGGAAGGTCCGCGTGTTCTGGAGCCGGCTCCGGGGAGGGCATTGCCAAGGGGGAGTTCAACTACTGCGAGAAGCCTCGGGGGGCGCGGGAGGGGGCGGGGTCGGAGGGGGGAGCCGGCGGCGCCGGACTTGCGGTGGGGGGGGGGGAGGGCCGGGGTCCGCAGGCGGGGCCGGGGGCTCCGGAATGTGCCGCGTTGGGGGAGGGAGTCCTGGGGGCAGGTCGACTGTGGAATGAAGAGGGAAGAGAGGCCGGCTCCCTGGGGGCTTCTTGGGACGTAGGGCCACCCTTCCCGGGGTCTCCGATGGAGGCAGGAGACCCAGACTCAGGGGAGCGAGCGCATGGGAAGCCAGTGGCCCCAGCGGGTGAGTTGTTGGGTTTGGGTGAGTGAATCTCAGCCAACTCAAGTCCTTGAGAGGCGAAGCCTCCTTTGGCAGTCTTTGGGTGGGGGGGCGTAAGCGGGGACCCCCCTGGTTGGGGGGGGTGTCCCAGTCTTGCGATGGCAAAACAAGGTTAAAGGAGAACGAAGGGACACAGAGGCCTGGACCATCAGGTGATGGTCACTGGATGCCCCTCTAGCCACGCTGCCTGCCCTCCCTGGACTGGACTGCCCTCAGGGAGATTAATGTCTACAAGAGCCTAGGGATTAAGAGGAAGAGGAACGTGGATCCTAAATTGGGTGTTTTTCTGGCGAGGAGAAAAAAACCTAAAGGCTTAGGCAATCAGTAAGTTATCTAGCATTTTCCTTAGAGCCCAACTGTGTGTTAACCCAAGGCAAAACAGCCCCTGTCCTCAAGGAGCATTTATTCAGTTTGCAGGATTAGAGCAAACTCAGAGATGGGTAGATTTTTTTGAAAAACGTTCAGATTTGAGGCAAATAGAGAACCTGAAATGGCCTCATAAATGCAGTAGTGATTCTTGGGTGCATAGCTGAAAGATTCTGTTACCTATTTCCAAGATAACATTAATCGGTAGTGAATCATCTTTTAGTCTCGCCAGTGGGAAGGCATTCAGTAACTGTTGAATGAGATGGTCCCAGCAAGAAAACATTGGTGCTCAGGGCACTGCTTTGAGCTCTTGTTCAGTGATTATTATAGGATGGTAAAAGGGTGCTAAATAGCACGGAGCAGGAGTAAAAATATGTGGGGAACCATGTGGATGTTGGTGGATAACCATTGTGCTTGTGGGAGTCAGAACTATTGGGAATTGAACTAAGTGCCATCGTGGAGTTGTGAACGAATGGAGAGTGAATTTAAATTCCGACCCTGAGCGAAAAATTCAGAAAGGGGGTCCTGATGCTTTTTGAAAAGATACATAGAGTGTCAAGGACAGAAGTGGAGTTATAAAGGGAATGCCTTGTTAAATGAAGAAGAATGCTTTGAGGGTGTCTTATTTATAATTTGGTCCAGTGGAGGCCGAAGGTGACCTTCATGAGCTTTAAGAAATAGGAAGGGAGTGTCCGGCCAAGTGGAAGGACGTCTCCTAATACTGGATCTGACATGATAGTCTAGAGCCAAGGTGTCAGCCTCAAATAGAAGTAGATCCCTTTTGGCTGCACAGTGACCAAGAAAACCACAAACTGACATTATCTGTGTTTTGTTATTGTATTTTTATTTGTTTTGTTAAATTTATTTTCCAGTTACATTTAAATCTGGTTCTGTATTAGGGAGTTTGAGGGCTGCAGGATGGAGAGTTTGACCGTTATTATAAAGGAGTAGAGGGGAGGAAAAATGGGGAATAATATATGGAGTGAGAATTGATTGACTAAATCCTGAAGCTTGGTGTTCTCTTTGTATAAAACAGCAAAGAATACACATTCTGTATTTCTTACTAACCTTGGAGTCTCAGATGAAAATGGTGAAAATAAGATCTCTGTATTGTGACTTTTCCTTTATTTTTGGGTTCTACCCACCCACCCCTGACTCCTTTGGAAATGGCGATTCCAATAAAATTGAATGTAAAGGCCAATTTGTTTTCCCTGTTGTCTTTTAGTGCAGAAGAGTTCATAAACACTATACTGTAAGTTGCTTAGTCAAGCTCTGCCATTGACTTGCTTAACCAATAAATCATTTCATCGCCTAGTTTTCCATTTTTGAAACATAACACCAATGTGTCTTCCCTGCCTGTGTCTCAGTAGTCAACAAATGAATATCTATCTGTGAAATCTTTCAACTCCTTTGAGAAAGAATTAAGGTGGTCTAACCTTTTTCTCATCATTAATAATAGTAATAATCAATCAGTAACATTAAGTACCTGGCAATGTTAAGCATAATGATAATAATAGCTGACATTCATATAACTCTTTACACATAGATGATCTCATTTGAGTCCCTTGACAGCTGGGTGAGGTCATTAGTATTCAATTCCACAAACTTTTTAAAGAGGCTGTTTTGTGCTAGGTCCTGGTGATCCAAAGACAAGAAATCCTTCTTACGTAGGTATAAAGATGAGTAAATAAAAAATATTTACTGAGTTGTTTTTTGGAAGGGCATCACCTTAACAATTGATGGCATCATAGAGGAAGTGGCTCCTGCTGCCCCCGTTTTTCAGATGAGGAAACTGAAGGTTAGAACGATTAAATGAATAGTCTACAACTAGTAAGTGTCAGAGAGGCAAGACTGGAATCTCAGTCCTCTGGACTTCAAACCCAGCATTCAATTCTTTACAACCCACCTACTTTTCAGGGATAAAACAGATTCAACTTTGGAGCAATTATCATGGCAAATGGGGGCAGAGAAAGAAGAGTGGTGCTAAGTACTACGTTCAATGAAGAGATTTGAAAAATTGCCCTCAAGACCATAGTGCCCAAATCTCTTATCTAGGTGTGGTACCATGGTGAAGCAGCGTTTGGTTTTATATTTTATTATTTATGTATCTTTACCATATTGGAAATGTGGCCCCTCTGCCTATTCAGTGGTAGTGGCAGTGGAGATGCTAGGAGGGCTGATCCAGGTTCTACCCTAAATTAGCGACAATGTCTTCATGCCTGAATTTCACTCATCACCTCTAAAATGGTCATGGTGGCAGAGCACACTTGTCTTAGAGCCGTGTACCCGTGATGATAGGGGATACATAAATACAATCTAGTCTTGCTTATTCCTAGGCTGTGTTTTAGTTTGAATTATTCAAGCACCCAACTGCCCCCTTTCCTCCCTCCTGTACATTTTGTTGCTAATTAGCTCCAGGGGCACACGAGAGAAGGAAATAAAAAAGTCGACTTTGCTAAATATGTTGAGGGGAAGTTAACAACTTTCTTTAACTGTATATTTTTGTTTCTCTGTGTTCTGTTTGTCCTCAGTTATCAAAAATTTTCCAAGAGTGTTGATAGTTTGCAGTGCTGCTCCCCTCTGTATCTTGATTTTTGATGGTTTCTTCTTGTTCTTTATGACCCCACTCACTTATCTGTACAAACACGTGGCTTGTTCCTTTTGCCAAACACTGATTGGGTAACCAAGTGATGGGAAGAAGGTTATCTTCTGTGGTACCAATACAGATTAGGATTTGAAATTTTGCTTTCTCTTGTTCCTTATAGTTCTGACCTGTTGATTTTAAAGTGTGACTAGCTGGTGGTATATTTCTGATTGACTTGCCTGGCCTCCTCAAAGGAGACTGAGATCATTCCTGGAAAGATCTTCGGTGTTCCAATGTGGAGCAAGAAGCAGGCTGAAAGCCTCTGAAGGTAAGGCGCCAGAGACCTAGCCTTTAAAACTGGGGGTTGGGTGTCAGAAGTGCTGCATGTTGTTGTTGCTTTTAATTAAAATTTTTTTCCATTATAGCTTCTGATGTAAACTGGGTTGATTTGCTCCATGGTGAACGTATTGCCGGAGGCAAAGTGCCTGTAGTATACTGCAAGTGGAAAATATGTCAGCAGGAATGGACATTAGCATTCATGTGGCCAGGATTGTAGCTTCGGATGGAGCTGGAAGAGATCTTAGTCCAGCTTTGTTTTACAAGAGGAGGGAACTGGGGACTTGGAAATGAAATGACTTGCCTAAGGTCACATATCTGGTATAGGATGAAAGCTGGATTTGAACTCAGGCTCTCTGACTCAGATCCTGCATTCTTTCCATTGCTCTACACTGTAGAAGAAGGATTGTAGCTTTCATGGGTTGACAGAAGGATACGTAGGTTCTAGGAGGAAGAGCAGATTGGGGCTGTATAATTGCATCAAGATATGGAGTAAATGTAGTAGTATAATTCACTTCATGTAATTCTATCCTAAACCATGATAGTTAGAATTTGTTCTTTGGAGCACTCGAATTTTAGTAATAACGTTGTCTATTTTCTCATAATATATCTGCAATTCCCCCCTGATGAGCACAGAACATTTATTTCCTCTAATACAAGGTTTTCTGTACCTAACTATTATGCTGGTTTCCCTCCCTGGTATTTTTATACCACTGTTGAAGAAAGATTGGCTCCATCCACTGATGCTCTCAGAGAGAGGAAAACCATTTGAGTGGTTGGCTCATCATAAGTTCAGAATGAGCTAGGAATGGAATCCTGAGGGCTAAATTCCTACATCATGTTCTAGGCTTTGCTACTGTGCCTTTTACTAATAGCAGAGAACCGAAAATAGTTCAGCATGATGGGTTAATGATGAGTGGATTATTTGAGCAGGTGACCTGGTGAGAGATTGTTGGATGTTAACACAGAAATCATGTGAATGATGTTCATTTTCTTGGTTTTGAATTTGGTCAGATTATGAATATTGTCTCTAGTGGATTGGCCACTTTGTTCAACAGGGTGTTTGTGTAAGATTCAGTGGACTAGCCTAGCTGTAAGTCCCATGATCTGAGAAATTAGAAAGACACTTAAGAATTGGGTCCTAAGAGAATCTAAGGCTTAGTTCCCATTCTCATTTCTCAAACTTGCAAGATCTGGGCATGGCTCCACTTGTTCATCACCCACGCTCCCTTCAATCCCTTGCAGTCTGGCTCCCATCCCTATCATGCTACTGAAACTGTTCTCTCAAAGGTTGCCAAAGGCAACCCCCTCCCCCAATAACCAGATTAAATGGCTTTCTCTCCGTCTTCATCCCTTGGACTTTTCTGCAGCATTTGATATGGTTAACTGCCCCATTCATTCAATAAGCATTTCATTTCAGCAGTTGTCCTGTATGTAAAACTTCCAAATATGGAACGATGACCCTTCTAAGCTCCAGGCTTTTATTTCCAACTGATCACATGTTCCCCTTTAACTGTTCTCATCTTCCGGATTTCCCTGTCTGTGGCACCACAATTTCTTTTAGACTGTCCTGCTCCAAACCGAAGTGCCTTCTTTAGCTTGTCATCCTAGAGATCCCATTAGTTGCCAGATCCTTTGGATTCCACTACCCCACTATAGTCACATCCTCATGACCACATTTTAGTTCTTTTCCCTTGACTTTTATGATAGACTACTAACTGATCTCCCTGCCTTCAGTCTGTAGCCTCTCTATTTCGCCCTACAGATCAATCTTTTTAAACTACAAATATGACCAAGTTATTCCATACCTCAGAAACCATCAAGAGGGTATCCATTGCCTCTTGTACAAAGGCAGAACTCTTCATCCTGCCGTTGGAGGCTCTGGATGATCCAGTTCCCTTTCCAGCTCAAGAATACCTCACTTTAGGTACCCCATGCTCAACCCAACTGTACTACTACTTGTATCTGAATATATCCCCTGCTTGATAGACTGTGTTTAGTTGTGCTATACCCTATCCTTTGAACATCTTCCCTTTCTCCTTGACGAGTTTCAGCTTATTGGAATCCTACCTCGCCCCAGTACTGCCACCTCCATGAAATCTTTTTATTGTGCCAAGCCAGCAGTAATCTCTTCTTCATCTGATCTCATTTCATCTTCTTCTCTTATGCACATATTAATTAGAAAATTATAGGATCCCACCCCCAGCAAAAGTAGAAATCCCATTTCTTTTTTTTGGAAGGGGAAAGGGTAGGGCAATTGGGGTTAAGTGACTTGCCCGAGATCACATGGCTAGTAAGTGTTAAGTGTCTGAGGTCAGATTTGAACTCAGGTCCTCATGACTCCAGGACTGGTGCTCTAATCACTGTGCCACCTAGCCACCCCTGGAATCCCATTTCTAACAAGTGGATATGCACCCTTCATTTGAAAATAGTCCAGTGATGGGGAATTCATTCATCTCAGCAGGTAGCCTACTCCAGGTTTGGATTGTTCTAACTAATTTTTAGAAGAACTTTTGTTGTTGTTTTGGTTTCAGTTTTACTTATCTAAAATTTGTCCACCTGTAATTCCTACCTGTTAGTTCTAGATTTGCCTTTCTGAGCCAAAGGAGTAAGTCTAGTCTCTCATACAGATTCCAGTTGGTAGGGTACTGGTTTGTGTTCGTGTCCTACACCCCTATTACAGTATAAACTTATTGAGGTTAGGGGCCTTGTCATAATTTCAATCCTCATCTTCCTTGACTTCTTTGTCATTTGACACTGTTCATCACGACCTTCTGGATAGTTTTTGGCTTCAAAGATACCATAATCTCTTAACTGCTCTGCTGGCTCCTTAGGTTGGGTGTTCCCCATGGTTCTGCCCTTGGCTGCTCTTTGGTATCCTTGTTCACTCTCCTAGATGAAACCACTAGTTCTGTGTGCATGTGTGCCTCAGTCTCTGTATTCCTGGTCTTGCTTCAGAGTGCTAGACCCTCATTTTTGTCTGTAGGCTGTGTCTGCTAGCATCTTCAGAACCCACTTGCTTCACAGTTCCCAGCCCTTCTCTACTCACCCACCTCCGATCCCCAAAGGAGAGACCTGTTTGTCTTTCTGATTTCACTGTTTTGTCAACAGATCATTATTTATCTGGTGATTCACTCTACATTCAAAACCCTAATGCCTTAGAATAATGTCCAGACTCTTCAACCTGGAATCTCAGCCCTTCCAGAATCTGTTTCCAGCACAAACTTATATTACTCCCTCTCCTCTACTTGATGGTCTATGCAAACTGTACTCCAGTCACATTGAATATGGCCTGCATTTCCCCAACTCTTGGTCTTTGCTGATTCTGTTCCCTGTGTTTACAGTGCTTTCTGCCCTTAGTCTCCACCTGTTAGGATCCCACCTGTCTTTTAAGCCCCAGCTTAAATATGTTATCTTCAGTAAAACCTTCCCTAAAACTTCTACTGAGACAGGGTTTCTCCCTCCTTTGAATTATGATAGTATGTTATTTGTAATTCTTATATAATTTTATTCTAGTTTATATTCTAACTGTACTGGTTTTATCTGTCCCATTAGATTTTATGCTCTTTATGGGTAGGGGCTCTTGTCTCATTGACCTTTTTTTAGCTCCTTTAGTATTAAACACAGACTTTATATATAGTATGTGCTTACTAAATATGTATAAACTCAAATGAGACTCATTGTCTGCAAATCAATTTGCTAGGATTTTTTTTTAACAGTTCCCAGCAATATTTGGTTGAAAAAAGGGAGAAAGATTTTGATTTCTATACCTAATTCTCCATTAGCACAGACAACTGAATATGCACAAAGTGACCTGAGAGACAATGTTATTGATAAGTAAATAAATACCTTTCAGAGTTCCTCAGAAGTCAGTCTCTAAAGTGAGATGACTTCAGAATTCTATCCTCCAGTCAGAGATTCAGGAGACAGCAGGAATTCAGTCAGAAAAACCTATCTCCATGTACTGTTCTTAGAAGTTTGTGCTCTTCAACCAGACAAATTAAACTGGAATACCTATTTCATACAAATCACTATATTGCTGGAAAGTATTATACTAAGCCTTAGCCAAGATACCTGAGATGGAGGTCCAGAGAGGACCACTTCAGTCAGTCCTTGCTTGACAGATCATGGTGTTGAGCATTCCACTATGCCTTCAGAATTCAATAAACCTTTCAGTACGTGTTAGGTAGAGAAGTCTGCACTTGGTCCTGAAGGAGATTTCAGTCCTGTGGATATCAAGTACCTAATTTGTGAGCTGTGCTGTCAGGCAGTACAGGAGATCCAGAATTTTTAGGTAAACTCTAGTCCTCTTCCTCATGGAAAGTTATTGGGGGAGCTATACCTCACAGACTTTTCCCTCTACCCATGATTAAAAGATAAATCTGAAGTTTTTACTGGAAGTGATTGGATAGTTAGACCTTCCTTTGAACCACAGCAAAAAAGTCTAAAGGAGAAGGTTTTGAAGGAAGGATAATTATTTATATTTATGTAGCAATTTCAGGTTTGCCAAGTGCTTTGAATAATATATTATGCCATTGGGCAGTAACAGACCAGTGAAGTTAAGGAGTCAAATGTTATCGTCATTTTAGAGGATGAAGTGAGGCTGAGATTAAGTGACTTGGCCAAGGTCTCTTAGCTGGTCAGTGACAGAAGTAGACCCAGAGCCCAGGTCCTCTTGACTCTTAATCCAGTGCTTTTGTCTTCTACCAAATGACAAATTCACTTTTATACTTGAGTCTGAGGCGCCAAGAGGACTTAGAGATGAAGCTGCCGAGAAGATTCTAAGAAATCCCAGTTTGAGGCCCGTTGAATAGAAGTGATTGATGGAGGTGCCATAAAGGGCCTGAGATTGTTGAGAGAGTCTAGAAGGAAAGAAAAGAGGCCTGAGGGAGTATGAAGAGGCATGAGAATGACAAGAGAGCAGGAGTGGTCAAGGAATGAAGGAAGGAATAAACACCCAGTGTGCCCGACACCGTGCTTGTCAGGAAGTGTGTACAGCACTGACTTGAGGTCAGTCTCACAGTAACTGTGGGAGAAAGAAAAGGACCCAGAGGGTTCGGTGTCCCGGAACCAAGGGATGGGAAACTCAGCTGAAAGAGAAAGGGAGCTGTCAGCAGCTTCCCAGGCCGAAAGGCCGCAGAATATGAAGACCAAGGAAAGACCATTGGTTGTGGCATTGGGAGAGCACTGATCTTTGAGACGGTGGTTTGGAGTATTAGGGGAGAAAGCTCCAGTAGAGTAGGTGGTAAGAGAGTGGAGGGAGGGAATGTCAACTGCTCTCTGCAGAAATATGGTTGTGAAAGAGACGAGAAGGTAGCTGAATAGAGGTTATCAAGGAGGAGGAAGGGATTTTGAGGATGGGAAAGCATTTGACCACAGCTGTGTAGCCTAGGAGCAAGAGGGAGGAAGCAGAAGGTGAAGGTTGTTACCCAGGAGTCGGTATTAGCCAGAAGAAAATAGTAGGTTCAGTGGGAGTAAGAGAATGAGAGAAGGGGAAGAAAGGAAATTGCAGTCTGAAAAGTCACTTTCAAAGGCCAGGATCTTGGAGATGATAGTGAAAGAGACAGCTGGTAACTGAAATGAGGCTGAAAAATTACAAAGCCAGGATGTGAGGTCTGTCAACAAGTTTACTTGAAGTGGCCTGACCATTAGTTTATCTTTTTAACAAGTATTTATTGAGTATCCACTGTGGCATAACAGGGTTGAGTGGAAGACTGTGAACAAAGTGCTAGAGACTGTCTCCATTCCCAGCCCCCAAATGCTGAAGCCTTCCCTCAGTAATTTAAAACATCCCAGAGAGGATGGTCATGGAAAAGACAAGTGTCAAGAAACTTGGCTGATCCACAGAGTAGATATCAACTCTAATGATGGAGAGGGACAAATGGGAACTTCCTCTTCTGCTGCATTTATTCCCAGAATAAACGTCATTTGCCTTTCTCTTGCAATATTCAGTGACCAAATGGTGCTGTGAATAGTTTGTTTTCTGCTCATGGGTTTCTCATCTTTCTCTTCTAGGTATGAGCATCTTTTGAGGAAAGAAGTTCTGCTCTGTCTCCAGGATGAGCACAGCTGTATCGTGACCCCAGGGGTTTGGGTGAGTTTAAAAGAAAGATGACCCTTCAAGTAGAAGTTAGCCTCAAGAGGCAGCTGGGTGGCGCAGTGAATAGAGCACCAGCCCTGGCATCAGGAGGACCTGAGTTCAAATGTGACCTCAGACACTTAACACAAAATAGCCATGTGGCCTTGGGCAAGTCACTTAACCCCAATTGCCTTCCAAAAAGCAAAAAAATAACAAAAAGAAGTTAGCCTCACTTTGTAACAAGTATGGCAGGAAAGAATTTGATTGGATTTGTTGATCAATTTCAAACATTGATAGAATGTAGTTACAGGGTTTATTGTCTTAAAAAATTATCCAAATATCTAAGGAGTAGGATAGGTTAAGTCAACTAGTATTTATTAAATGCCTACTGTATGTAAGACATTGTGCTAAGTGCTAGGGATACAAAACAAAGTAGAAAGCCAGAACCTGCTCTCAAGGAACTCATAGCCTAATGGGGAAGATGTCAAGCAAATAATTATTTACAAACAAGCTACATATAGGATAAATTGGGGACAATCTCACAGAGGTGGTACTGGGAGAGTCTTCTTGAATAATTGTGGGGATTTTGATGAGATTTGAGTGAAGCCAGGGAAATTAGAAGGTTGAGATGAAAAGGGAGAGAATTCCAGGCATGGGGACAGCCAGGGAGAATGCCTGGAATCAGGAGATGGGGGTGTCTTTATGAAAGGAACAGCAAAGAGGCCAGTGTCGCTGGAGAGTAAATGGAGGGGAGTAAAGGGTAAGAAGACTGGAAGGGTAGCAAGGGACCAGGTTAGGAAAGACTTTAAAAGCCAAACAGGATTTTCTGTTTTATCCTAGAGACAACAGGGAGCCACTGGACATGTTGATGATTGAAAGGGGAAGGACAGAGTGTTATGGTTAGAATGCCCTTAGGAAGATTTATTAGCAGTTGAGTGGAGAAGAGGAGAAGGCCCAAGACAGTTTTAGGGGACCCCCACAGTTAGCAGGCTTGATTGGATGAGATCTAGCAAAAGAGACTGAAGGAGCAGTAGACAGGTAGGGTGAGAAGTAGTATGATAAAGACCTGTCAGAGGCTGCAGGGAAAGTTAAGAAAGCCAGTGGTGTTGGCAGCCAAGAGGTTATTACTGAGTTAAGAGGAAGCAGTTGTGACTAAGTGATAAAGTCAGAAGCCAGACCACAAAGAGTTAAGAAGAGAGACAGAGGAAGGACATGGAGGTGTCTGTTGTTCTCAAGGAGTTTAGCCACAAAAGGGAGGGGAGGTGTGGGCCCATAGCTATCTGGCACAGACAGATCCAGTGAAGGCTTTTGGAGCATGTTTGTAGGCATTATGGGAGCATTCTGTAGACAAGAAGCGATTGGGGATTGGTGAGAGAGTAGGGGTGATGGAGGGCAATCTGCTCAGGGACATTATGACAGCTGTAGCTTCTCTTGTTGACTGGAGGATGATGTTTGTCATTTAAATGAGTTAAAACACCATTGGAAACTTTAAAATGCTAATTTACACATTTGTGGGAGGAGTAGAAAAATAGGTAGAGCCACCAATGAGTAAAGGACAGTGTGGCATAATGAATAAAGAGCCTAGAAGGCCTGGTTTTGAGTCCTGCCTCTGGCATGCTGGGCCTGTGATTCTGGCTACTTCCTGTCTCTAAGACTGTAAGTTGAAGAACAGTGAGAGACCAGCTTTGCTAAAAGGAGCTCGCTACATCAATGAAATTACAGGTTAGAACCCAAATCCCTAACACATCATCTTCAAACCTGCTCTTTCCTGGTGTAACTCTGTCCTCTTAGAAAACATCTCAGTAACTGCATTAGGGAAATCCCTCCTTGGCTCTGGCCATCTCACTGAGAAAGATGTTTGCTAGTGAAACAGATGAGCACTTGGACATCAGCCTGCACACATCCTTCACACTCAAGTTTCTTCAGTATGTACAAGGCCTGGCGAGTCTTGTCTCTTTTGGATGGACATATGTTAAGGAACTTGTAAATACAAAAATCACCTATTTGAGCCAGAAATCTAGGATGTCCTTTGTTTGCTATTGACTTGAGATGGGTGCATAAAAAACTAAAGATTATTCTCCATTTTATCTTTGTATGGTCTTGCACAAATAATTTTGCCATGTTGGACCTGGATCTCCATCTTTAAACTAAAAAGTGTGTGGTATAAACATAGATTAGCAGATAAATTTCATTCCCTTTTAAAAAAATAAATTATTGGACTAATCATTGAGAGGAATCCCATAGATGTAATAGACTTGGATTACATCAAGACATTTGACAGAGTGTTTCATGATATCCTTATGAAGAAGATAGATGATAGCATAGTTGGATGGATTCTTAGCTGGTCCAGTGACTTGACCCAAGGAATTAATGATTAATGGATTGATGTCAATCTTGAGGGAAGTTTCTAGTGGAATACTCTAGGCATCTGTCTTAACTTCGATTATGTTCAGCATTTTTATCATTGACTTAGAGGAAGGCATAGATGTACTTACCCAATATTCAGATTACCCAAAACTGGGATGGAGAATAAATATATTTAATGACAGAACCAGGATCTAAAAAGCTCTCAGCAGGTTGGATTGAGAGGCTAACTCTAATAATATGAAATATAATTGGGATAAATGTAAAGGACTACCCTTGGATTCAGAAAACTAACTATGCAGAACTAACAGTATAAATATTGGGAGAGTGTAGCTTCAACAGTTCAAAAATGATCCAAGCTTTGTAGTGGAATGCAAGATCAGTAGGAGTCAGCAGTGTGATATGGCAGCCAAATAGTTAATTTAGGACTTCATTAATAGTAACATGATATCTAGAAAGGATGGCTCTTCAGTACTTTGCCTAGAAGCTTGTAATTAGCTTAGTGCACCAGGTGGAAAAGCTTGAGCCCCTCCACAAGAGAGCAAGGGTGGCTAGAAGACTGGAAACTCTGCTTGATGAGGAATGGTTGGAAGAAGTAGGAGGTGTGGTCTAGGGAACAGAAAGAAGACAGCAACGGGACAGGCTGCTCTCCATGGGTTTCATTAGAATCTTAGGATTTAGAGCGGAAAGAACCTTCAACATCAGTTAGTCTAACGTTTATCCATTACAGATGAAGAACTAAGGCCCAGAGATGTGAGGTGTCTCTATTCTAATGTCACCCAGATAGACTGAGATTTGAGTCCTGTTCCCCTGACTCCAAATGCAGTGGATTTCCCACTGCATCTGTCTGTGTGTATCCAGAAGAATGAAGAACAGGAGAGGGGGTTGATGATGGGGCTCAGACAAAGTTGGATGTGCTAGAAGGAATTTTTGTTTCCTGGCAGCTCAGATTAGGTGACTTTGAAGGTCCCTTATAACTGATGTCTTGGTAGGAAGAGTCATCTCTTCAGAGCATTATTGATGGGGACACCTGAGGCAACTTTAGACATTAACCACTTCTTGCTGAATTTCTCTCTCTGCCTACACCTGCCACTAGGGACATCAAGAAGGCATGTTTTAAAACTAAGCAACCTAACGCAAACACTTTGGAAGTCAAATATCTACACAAGTATTAGTGGCAGTTAATAGTGGTAATCAGAAAATATGGGTAAATTAATGTGGTGATTTCTGTAAAATGCCTTTAAGTTCTTTTAAAAGAAAACTGTAACCTAAATGCCATATATTTCTTTGTATGTTGCAAAGACTCTTACATATTGTATTCATGGAGAATCTTCCATGGGTCTAGCATTGTTTAAGCAGAGTAGGGGTTAGGAAAGAAATATGATTCCTACCCTTAAGGAGCTCATAATCTCCTTAGGGAGGAAAAGCATAGATACATGGCATAGAAACTTATCAGGAGGTAATATGTGCGTGGGTGTGTGATACTAATAACAAGTGCTATGGAACAGGGCTTCTTAAACTTTTTCTACTCGAGGATCCTTTCAGAGCTTCTTAGACCCCATGTGAGGTCATGACCCACAGTTTAAGAAGCACTGCTATAGGAGAACCAAAAAGGATGATGACCAGCAGCTCATGTATGTATAATGGCATGGTTGCAGAGTCCTCAGCAACTTGGGGGCAGGGACAGTCATCTTTCTCCTTGTATCCCCATTGTCTAGCACAGAAACCCAGAAATCCTCTGTAGAGGATTTGTAAGAGTTGGGGGCTCTTACACATAGAAGGCGCTTAATAAATGTTTCTTGTTGTTGAATACTGTGTAGGGTTGGTAGAGCAAACATTATTATTCCCATCTTCTCCAGGTTCCAAGAGAGTGGTTTTTCCGCTCTACCAACTGTCTCTTCAGCTATTTAACTGATAACTTTTTTTGACCATCCTTTTCATGGATTGGTCCATGACAGATTCTTTGGCCACTTCTGCTTTATCAGAGTTTCCTATTACTGTGGAGATAGCCAAAATTGATAGTTATAAAGTTATTATTCTGTGACCTTAGAGGTAATCTAACATTACAGATAAGGAAACTGAGGCCCAGGGAGAGAGACAGGGATTTACCCAAAGTTTAGATACAGAGCTGGGATTGAAACCCAGATTCCAAGCCTTATATTCTTTCTACCACTTCACCTTTGAAGTTTAAACTTACAAAAGTGGTGATGATGGGAAGAAAATGAAAATAAAAATTAAATATAATCAAGGCCAAAATATATTCAGTATCCTATAGTTTCTGAGACAAACCTATAATTAATTTATTAGTTTAATTCCTTCACCTGTCTCTAGAATGCTACTAAATTTGTCCTAGGACAGAAAGAAAACTGGGGGATTTTTCTTGACAGATGTTTCATCCCTCTTGTTTGTAAATCCTACCTTATGAAATAGGTAGGAGTTGAGTAGGATTATGATTTTTCTAAATGGAGAAATAAATAGAAATAGACATCTAAATGCCTAACTCCCAGCCACACAATAAGTTATTGTTGACTTAGCCTGGAACAAACTCCTGTTTATAGTAGAGCAAGACCAGACAGGCTGTGGCCCTCGCTGTTTCTGGCTACTGTCCCTGTAGCTGGTGTCCTCTCCACCTCCACTGTTATTTGCCCAGTCAGTTAGACATGAAGAGGAGGGACAGGTGGGACTGATAGTGGTGAAGAAGTTCAGTGGGTGCACACACACACACAACACCCTGCCCCACCCCGCCCCCCCAATTTCAGCCTCGGCTTGAGAGCTGGATCTTGACTTTCTAAACAATATGCCCAGACTGCCCTGCTGCACCATGAAGGCACTCCCTAATATTGTTTTGACCTTTATATTTTGAATTAGCCTTGCAGATAAACTCAGGAAATGTTCCAGCCTTCTGAAATGTTCTTCTACCTGCAAAAATTATGGATCTGTTTGCTCATCCATGCAATATTGTATTCCTCCTCCTCTCCTTTGGATAAGAGAATATACACCCCACACTTAACATTCCTTCTAGGACACAGATTCCCATTAAAATTGAATAAGGGTCATGGAAATTAGAGGTGTAACTCACTCAATTTTGTATTGATCTCACTTTTTTTTTTTTTAGCTTCAACTGATTTTTATTTTATTTCTCCCCTCAATTTCATGTGGTATTTTGTGGGCATAAGTTAAAATGCACAGTAACTTGAAATGAGGGGAGTAATTGGAGCCAAGTTCATTACTTTTTGTGAGGGTGTGGTAAGTCACCAGAGGTAAAACATCCAACTTGCCCATCAAAAGGAATTAAGATTGTTGCTTGGGTTTGTAGTTTTATGTGAGGCCCAGGGCTGATCAGGGCCTTGTTTTGGGAAAACACCAATCTGATATTGAATGGGTCTAGGACACAAAAGCCAAAGCTCTTCAGAGGAGTAGGCTTCCGTAGGCACAGTTCTGCATGCCGGTGGGGAGGGCGGAGGATTTTATTTTGATAGCCTTCCTTCTGGAGCACTGTGCCCCAGAGGCCTGGGTGGATGGAGTCTCTTTTTTCTTTTCTCCTTGCTGAAGGAAGAGCTCCCTTTGGCCTGTCCTTTTAGATGTGTGATGTCTTAACATCTCATCTAAGAGTGTGTTGTCTCTTCTGGGTGACTTTCTCCACAGTGGGCCCTGGAGATGCGAGATCTTCCCTTGGCAGCAGGAAGCACTCACCTAGAGAATGCTGGAGCTGCAGGGGGAAAGGGCCCACTACCACAGCAGAGAAAAGCAAAAAGGAAAAAGGCGTAGGGTCAGACATCGCTGAGGGGCCCCTCCCCCCACCCCTACCCCCGCAGCTGTGACTGCCGCCCTCCAACAGGAGCTTGGCGAGCTGGTCCCCGTCTGTGACTACAAGCTCAGGATTCCAATCAATGCATTCCAGTAACCCTAAAGTGAGGAACTCTCCATCAGGAAACACACAGAGGTAAGAGCCAAGGGTACCCCATCAGGGAGATGGCATGAGGGCTTGGCCAATGAAGAAGTGGGAGCTAAATTGGGAAGGGGAAGGAGGTCACTCTAGAGGTCAGTAAGACTGCAGCAGGTTCAAAACTCAGTGACAGTTTTTTACCTGCTTCTCTCTCCTGTCGTCACTTCCCTCTCTTTTATCCCTGGAGGGAAGAGAATTCTCACCCTTCCTCAGAAACTTCATCTCGCTTCCTGGTGGGCAGCAGCCCCCTTACCTCCTCTAGCATATTTGGGGAGAGATGAGCATCTTGGGGCATTTCCCCAACCTGGCTTTCATCATTGGGTTTTCCTTGTGCTGGCTTCCTGGAGGGAAGGTGAACTGTGTCCTCAGCCTGGCCATGGTGATCTTTGTGATGCCTTGTTTGTTTGCTTTGAGCCAGTCCTGGTGTGAGACACTTCTTTATGTACATAGAAACGGTTGTCCTTTATTGACAAAAACCCTAGAGATGGGGCCTTAGGAGACTGCAGCTCCTAGGACCTAGCAGGCCATACTACTCATTCTTCACTGTTAATAGCACCAAGTTGAGGGGTGAGAGAGAGGCTAACATGAAACATGGGAACGGTTACTTGTCTTTTCCTGGGTCTCTTATCCCATAACAAATTGTATCTTCCTGCTTTGTGATGACAAGCTACATCAGGAATCTGACCTCCTTCTGTTATGTGTTTGTTTCAGTAGCCCCAAATCTAAACAGGAGGTGATGGTCCGTCCCCCCACAGTGATGTCCCCATCTGGAAATCCCCAGCTGGATTCCAAATTCTCCAATCCGGGTAAACAGGGGGGCTCAGCCAGCCAGTCCCAGCCATCCCCCTGTGACTCCAAGAGTGGGGGCCACCCCCCCAAAGCACTCCCTGGCCCAGGTGGGAGCATGGGGCTGAAGAACGGGGCTGGAAATGGTGCCAAGGGAAAGGGGAGAAGGGAGAGAAGTATTTCAGCGGACTCCTTTGATCAGAGGGACCCTGGGACGCCAAATGATGACTCTGAAATAAAAGGTAGGTGGGCCAGAACGTCCAGAGTCTGTGAAGTGGGGAAGGTCCCAGGGAAAGCTCCTTGTCATTTTCACTGGAGTTCTTCTAGGTTTCCCATACCGTGAGCAGCTTTTCTCAAATTTCCTAGCGGGGCTGCAGGTGGACTGGGAATGAGTGAGCATGTTCACAGAGGTTCCTTCCCCTTACGACGTTCTCCTTGGGTTTTCCTGGCATCCCTTCTGTTGGTACAACCACACAAAAGCCAGTAGTTCCAGTTTGTGGATACACATAGCCCACATTGGAGGAGTTCTTCTGACACACCCACCTCTTCACCATCAGATTCATCCTCCAAGACTCGTGTTTTGTGCCCTCTGGTTGCCACTTTGTCAGACTTGTAGGCACAAGAGGAAGCCTTAATGGCCCTGGCATGAGTCCGGGCTAGTTGCAGCCGATTTCTAAGTGGTAGGAATGAGCGACTACATGTGGCAGAGGGTTGGCAGGCAACCCAGGTGGAGTGAGTCAGGAGGGGGGAGAGGCTGATGCTGCTGAGGCTGTTGTTTTTATTCTTTGCCCCTCCCCCAACATGATAATACCCAAGCCTATTCGCTCCTTTTTTTTTCTGGCACTTGACCTGTGCCAGAGAAAGGGATGATAAGCCAAGACATAAAGCTCAGATTTCAGGGGCAAAAAGTATGACCTTTCCCTATAAAATCAAGCCCCAACCATGTGAGTCAGAGTGAAGGATATAACTAACCATAAGGATGATTGAATATTTCCATAAGAGTGAAATTGGTTTGTCTTAGCGAGACATTTCTGGAAATGCTCAGAGTTGGTTTGGGCTGCAAAGCAATAAATTCTGGGAATGGGGAGAGGAAGAAGAATTTTTTTCTTTTCCCCTCTTTCCCCTTCTTATTTCTTCCTGAAACATGCATGCATCTCTTCTTTCCTTTAGAGTGTAATTCTGCGGATCATATAAAGCCCCAGGATTCCCAGCATCCCGCACACTCCATGACTCCTGCAAATGCTTCAGCCCCGAGGTCTTCCACCCCCTCCCATGGCCAGACAGCTGCACCAGAGCCAGCTGCTACCCAGAAGACGCCATCCAAAGTGGTTTATGTATTTTCTACTGAGATGGCCAATAAGTGAGTAGCTGTCATGTGCACCTGGCCATGGTTTGGGAGTCTCGAGGCCTATGTTCTCATTTCCATCCTGGTTCTGAGCTCTCTAGCTTGACAGCCCCAGGGCAATAACTGGATGGGACAGAATGCCTTGTTCACCTGGCCCTGTCCCAGGCCGGCAGCTTGGAAAGGCAAGGGACTTTCTGGGGCCCCTTCCCCAATGCCAGCAGGAAGGGAGCCTGGGGACAAGGATCTTTAGAGTAGACTGACAGCCCTTCCACCCCAGCCTTTCTTGTGCCCACCTCTTCCTCTCTCCTGCCACTGTCACAAGCCCATTGCAGGAATGGGATGACAAAAAAAAAAAGCAGACTTGCTCTTTCCCCTCTACATGTGGCTTAAGCTACCACTATCGCCAATATGCTTGGAATGTGACATCTCCCCTCTGTCCTTCCAGGGCTGCTGAAGCTGTGCTGAAGGGCCAAGCTGAAACGATTGTCTCCTTCCACATCCAGAACATCTCAAACAGCAAGACAGAAAGAAGCGCTGTCCCTCTGGTATGGACAGTGGGTGGGCAGGGGCTCTTGGGAAGTGTGGTCACTTGTATCCAAATTTCAGTCCGTCTCCTAACGGCCCGCCTGACTTCAGGCAACAGATGGTGTCTTTCCAGACCCCTCTCTCTTTGTCTGTAAATCAGGGATATCTGACTTTATTTCTAAATTCAAGATCTGATTCTGGTTCTACCAGGGGTATTTGGGTAGTTTGGCATGTGTATGTGCTCACTTCTTCCAGCAGGTGGTGCAATAGATAGAGCCCTGGTCCTGGAGTAAGGAAGACTTCTGAGTTCAAATGTAGCTTCCCTTAACTAGCTGTGTGTTCCTGAGGAAGTCACTTAACCTCTGTTTGCCTCATCTATAAAACGGGGATAATAACAGTACCTAACTCCCAGGGTGGTGAGGAGAAATTAAGTAATATTTGTAAAAAAGTATTTAGCTCAGTGTCCAGCACATAGTAGGTGCTACAGTTAATGTTGGGACGTGATGTCTGGGGAGCAAAATATTCTTTCACTGCATCTGTTTTCTTCTATAATATTTCCTTTATGTCATGCTTGCAATATTCCCCAGGTAAATCTCAAGTCACATGTTGAGCATAGAGCGAGGCTTAAAATTTCTGGTCAGCTGAAGGACCAGGAACAAAAGCCACCACTAAAAACTGAATCCTCTTCTGTACCATTGTCATTAACATTTGTATAGCACTTGAAGAATTGCAAAGATTATCTCAAAACAGTCCCAAAGGTAGGTGCTAATATTGTCCCTATTTTACAGAGAAGGAAACTGGCCAAAAGAGCTTAAGTGAATTTTCCTGAGTCACACATCTAGTACGTGTCTGTGGCAGAATTTGAACTCAGGTCTTCCTAGAACCAAGTATGGTATTTTATCCATTGTACCAACCAGTAACCTCACTGGCTTCTGGTCTTCACAATAAGGAGTGGCTACCCATGTGGTTCTTAATTTTATTTTTGTTTTTAAAAAGTGCTTCTTGGGTACTTTTAAGTCCTTTGACTCTTCCAAAATTGTTTTTTGTCCATTTCTAGGTACACTATCTGGATTATGATCAGTGAGCATTTATTAAGCACCTACTGTTGTTCCAGGCACTGGGCTAAGTGCTGTGGATACAAAGACAAAAATGAATAGGTCCTGCCTTCAGGGAGCTTATATTCTATCAGTATAGTAGCAAGAGCACTAGTCTCCTCATGAAAGGGCCTAGGTCCAGATATCAGTTCTGCTGCTTACGGGTTATAAGGTAGAAAAAGTCTTTCTGTCCTGAATACAATGGGGGGGCTGCAGCACAGAGCAGATCAAATCAAGCATCTGTGGAACTACAACATACAAGGAGCCATGCTGGGCACATTCACAATACAAAGGAGTGTCCTTGCCCCGAGGAATTTACAGTGTAGTTGGAGGGAGAAGTCATTGGCAGACTGAAATTACTGAAGTAGTAATCAGGCTAGCAATAGGAGAGCTCTTAGAACAAGCAATATCACCATAATGTTTTTACTAAACATAGGCTACCTAGGCCATTGTTCATAGGGCAGACCTAAACGGACTCGACTCTTCTAGCCTTAGAAAAGGAATAATCGGATATACATGCCAGTTTAGGTAAAGGGTGGTGTGCAGAGTCGGAAGAGTCCTAAGGACAGCTAATCTAATCCAGAATTCCTTTGGCTCCATCTCTGAAAAGTCCTTGTCTATTCTCTTGAAGACTACTGGTGTTAGGCACCCAGTACTTACTGAGGCGACCCATTCAGGTCTCTTCCAGGGAAAGTTCCGAGCCCGACCGCAAAGGGCCATGAAGTTTTCCTTCTTTAAAGCCTCCATCACCTTCTGTAGCTTCTACCCTTTGCTCAGCCCTTGATCTTTGGGGCCAAGCAGAGAACAGCTCTTACAGAGAGCTGCCTGCAGATATTTGAAAGGCATTTATCATAGTGTCCCTTATACCTTCTCTTCTCTGTAGTAAAGACTCCCCAATTCCTTCAGCAGATTCTCATGTGACAGGATTTGGAGGACCTTCACCAGTCTTATTGCCTTCCTCTGCATTCTGGCCAGCTTACTCATTTCTTTCCTATAATTTAGCACCAGGAACTGATCTTAGTATTTCACATGTGGTCTAATTAAGACAAACTACAATGGAACTCTTAGCTTTCTCATTCTAGACTCTGCCTCTCTTAATATAGTCTGGGATTGCAATGGCTGTTTCAACTGACACCTCACACTCCTGCCTCAATAAACTCATCCAGTTTTTTTTCAAATATAATTTAATCTAGCCACACTTCCCCCTTAGTGTGGAACTTTCCTTGTATTAGATTCATCCAGTATTCCTGCTTAAATAGATCTTCTTTTGTAACCTGATCCTGTCCTCTAGAACACAAACTGAAGGGAAACATTCAGAGAAGTATATATGTATGCCTCATCAGTGTGTGAGTAAATTCAAGAAACAATTCATATAAAAATATCTATAATCACTGATGTCCAAACATTGACAAATATTCAAAAGGTTAGATGAAGAGATAAACAGAAAGGATGTATAGCTAAATGGGTTGGAAATAAAGCCGGCAAATAATTGAGTGATAGGCAGGATGGCCATCCAACCACTAAGTGAACAGAGGATCTGTTAAATGTGTTCTCCATTTGCACTTATAGGTTCTTTTTAATTTTCTACAAACTTAGCATTTAGACAAACACTACCCCCAAATCCACATCCCTTTAAAGAAAAACAAAACATATTCCAGTCATCTCTATAGGTTGCAGGATCCCTTACCTTTTTACAGGACTTAATACAGCATGGGTATTTAATAAGTGATAATGAGTCAACAGGCCAAGGTGTAAGACCTGGTCTGCTGCTACCCATTGGAAATAACAGATCAATAGACACCATGGGCTAGATGGCTGCAGATTTCTCCACAGAAGCTTCCTGCTGACAGATTAGCTTACTGTAGTTAATGTGAAAATTCTTATCAAATATGGAATCAGTGATCACAAACTGAAAATAGAAACCAGGAGATAGAAGGCCCCCTGGAAACTCCAGGAGCAACACCTAGTAGTCAGTGTGGCAGAGAGGTGGAACCTGAGAGGCCTGCCTTGCCCACTTCCCCCCTTCGTAGAGAGCTTTGCACTCTGCAAAGTGTGCATTCTTTTTCTGTTAGAAATATGATTGACTTTTGATTGACAGGTGAGGGTCTAAACACCTAGTTGTAACTTTGAGAGAAATGAAGGTGTTAGGATCAACCTCCCACGTCCTGGGAAACTAATCCTTCCCTGAGTTGGAAACACAGTAGTGGGAAATGAGGACATGTGATAGCAAACCTGTTCCTCGAAATAGATACTCTGGTGTATTCACTCTGGCAGACCTTTAGACGTCATCCAATCTAGTGGCACACCAGTGACGTTACTGAAGCCACTTCCTCAGCGCAGGGGAGAAAATGCCATTGCCATTGATGGGGAAGGCCACAGAAAATGAGAATGCATTGGGTCTTCTGTGGGTTAGGTGCTCTGCCTTAGCCCTCTCCCAGAAGTGACCACAGTCAGTGTAGATGCACATAACTCAAAGCACAGCTGACTTTAATTGCTTTGTTAGTCGATTTACTAATGATCTTTAAAACTCTCCTTTATCCTCAGAACACACAAATCTCCACCCTTCGGAATGATCCCAAATCACTACCACAGCAGCCTCCAGCTTCAGCCAACCAGGACCAGAATTCTTCCCAGAATACCAAACTACAACTAACTCCACCCATTCCGGCACCAGCACCCAAGTCCACTGCTCCTCCCTGTCCCCTGGATCAGGACAGTCCTGGAGTGGAAAACAAACTGCTTCCTCCTGCAGGGAGCCCGGCCAATTCCACGCCACTTCCCGCAGAAGGTTCTGGGCCAAACTCTACCCCCAACAACCGGGCAATCACTCCTGTTTCCCAGGGGAGCAGTAGCTCCACCACGGATCCCAAAGGTCCCCTCCCTCCCCCAGTCTCCAGTGGGGAGCCGCCCTCACTGGGCGAGAACCCTGATGGGCTGTCTCAGGAGCAGCTGGAACACCGGGAGCGCTCCCTGCAGACGCTCAGAGACATCCAGCGCATGCTCTTCCCTGACGAGAAGGAGTTCTCTGGGGCACAGAGTGGGGGACCCCAGCAAAGCTCAGGCGTGCTTGATGGCCCACAGAAGAAACCAGAGGGCCCCATCCAGGCCATGATGGCCCAGTCCCAAAGCCTCGGCAAAGGGCCTGGGCCCAGGACCGATGTGGGAGCTCCCTTTGGCCCTCAGGGACACAGAGAGGTGCCCTTTTCCCCCGAGGAAATGGTCCCACCCCCCATGAATTCCCAGCCAGGGCCTATGGGTCCTGACCACCTGGATCACATGACTCCTGAGCAGATGGCGTGGCTGAAACTGCAGCAGGAGTTTTATGAGGAGAAGAGGAGGAAGCAGGAGCAGGTAGCTGTGCAGCAGTGCTCCCTGCAGGACATGATGGTCCATCAGCACGGGCCCCGAGGAGTGGTCCGCGGCCCTCCCCCGCCCTACCAGATGGCCTCCAGTGAAGGCTGGGGGCCTGCGGGCCCAGAGTCTTTTGCTGACGGGATAAACATGCCTCATTCCCTGCCCCCAAGGGGCGTGGCTCCTCCCTCCAATATGCCAGGAAGTCAGATGCGTCTTCCCGGATTTGCAGGGATGATGAGCTCTGAAATGGAGGGGCCAAATGTCCCTAACCCTGCATCTAGACCAGGTCTTTCTGGAGTTAGTTGGCCCGATGATGTGCCAAAAATTCCGGATGGCCGAAATTTTCCTCCAGGCCAGGGGGTCTTCAGTGGCCCTGGCCGAGGGGAACGCTTCCCAAATCCTCCAAGTTTGTCTGACGAGATGTTTCCACAACAACTGGCAGAGAAGCAGTTGGGCCTCCCCCCTGGGATGAGTATAGAAGGAATCAGGCCCAACATTGAGATGAACAGGATGATCCCAGGGTCTCAGCGACACATGGAGCCAGGGAATAATCCCCTTTTCCCTCGTATACCAGTCGAGGGGCCCCTAAGCCCTTCCAGGGCCGACTTCCCAAAAGGAATGCCACCACAGATCGGCCCTGGCCGGGAACTTGAATTTGGGATGGTTCCCAGTGGCATGAAGGGAGATGTAAATCTGAACGTCAATATGGGCTCCAACCCGCAGATGATACCTCAGAAAATGAGGGAGGCTGGGGTGGGTCCTGAGGAGATGATGAAATTGCGGCCAGGAGGCTCCGAGATGCTCCCCTCCCAACAAAAGATGGTGCCCCTGCCGTTTGGTGATCACCCTCAGCAGGAGTATGGCATGGGCCCTAGGCCTTTCCTTCCCATGTCTCAGGGTCCGGGCGGCAACAGTGGTCTTCGGAATCTCAGAGACCCAGTTGGGCCTGACCAAAGGACTAACAGCCGGCTCAGCCACATGCCACCACTACCTCTCAACCCGTCCAGTAACCCTGCCAGCCTCAACACCGCTCCCCCTGTTCAGCGCAGTCTGGGACGTAAGCCCTTGGATATTTCTGTTGCCGCTAGCCAGGTGCATTCTCCAGGCATTAATCCTCTGAAGTCTCCCACAATGCGCCAGGTCCAGTCACCAATGTTGGGCTCACCCTCGGGGAACCTCAAGTCACCCCAGACTCCATCACAGCTGGCAGGCATGCTGGCAGGTCCAGCTGCTGCTGCTTCCATTAAGTCCCCTCCTGTCTTGGGGTCTGCTGCTGCTTCACCTGTTCACCTCAAATCTCCATCACTTCCTGCCCCTTCACCTGGATGGACCTCCTCTCCAAAACCTCCACTACAGAGTCCCGGGATCCCTCCAAACCACAAAACATCTCTCACTATGGCTTCCCCAGCCATGATGGGAAATGTAGAGTCAGGTCAGTGTACTTTCCCTTCCCATAAGTGTATGGAGGGGGAAGATGAATAGCGTTTCTTCAGCACCATCTTGAGCAGCCAGGCCCAAAAACACCCTGTGATCAAAAGGAAGCTTTGTGCATGTGAAAATACAACAGTTTGGATATTGGTAGGCCCTAAAGTTCTTTGTCATATCTATGATGTATATAATCAGGACTCCTCCCTCTCCTTTTTAAAGATGATCTGTATAGTGCCATAGAAGCAGAAGATGCTTTTACAAGGTCCTTTCTATTTGGAGCACAGGGATTACCATTTATGCCAAACCGTTACTCAACTGTGGATAAACATGGCTTCTATAAGAGGCCAGTGGCCTACTTGAAGATACCACACTCCCACTGAAAATTTGGGGAAGAGGGAAGCAAGAGCCCAGTCTAGACTCAATGCAGATAAAAGGAAAGAGGCTTTTCATGGAGTTCTAGTAAATGTTGACCACAGAAACCACTACCTCTGACTTCTCAGTAGACTGCTGTCTTCACATGGAAGACTGAATTCGTTGGTAATTTTTTAATAGGGGTGAGAGTCAAAGCACCAAGCTAAAGCTCGTCTCTTGGCAGTGGGTAGCATCTCACTAGGATGGTAGCAGTAGAGTACAGCAGCCCTTCGCATTCAATAATCTTTTTGATTTCAGGCATTAGGGAAGAAGCATCCAGAAAAATTAGTGCCTTGGATGAAACTTGAGCCCAAGCTCCCTTCCCACCCACAAAACAAGACAAATTCCAAACTGATTGGAAGAGAAACGTGCCCATTTGTGTCTTGATATTGTAATGGGGTGGTTTTTCATAAACTATCCTTTAGATTTAAGCTTTGACTAACATTTCTAACATAAATTACCTTGTGTGTTTATCTTCACATTTGATTGATGCCCCCAAAATTCCTCTTTTCTTTTCCCTCCCCTCTAGATGCCCAGGATGCTTTGAGGAAAATCTAGCTCATTTTTTTTTTTGGAGGGCAATAGGGGTTAAGTGATTTGCCCAAAGTCACAGGGCTAGTAAGTGTGTCAAGTGCCTGAGGCCAGATTTGAGCTCAGGTCCTCCTGAAGTCAGGGCCAGTGCTCTATTCACTGCGCCACCTAGCCACCCCAATCTAGCTCATTCTTGATCTTGATATTCTATGTTTCCTAGAAACAAGCACCTTTTTTTTTTTTCAGGAAGGATCTAATTTTTTCTTTTTTGTAATGTTTTCTCATAGGTGGTCCACCACCTCCTACTGCTGGCCAGTCTGCTTCTGTGAATATTCCCGGAAGTCTTCCCTCTAGCACCCCTTACACAATGCCTCCGGAACCAACCCTTTCCCAGAATCCCCTCTCTATCATGATGTCTCGAATGTCCAAGTTTGCAATGCCCAGTTCCACCCCACTTTACCATGATGCCATCAAGACTGTGGCCAGTTCAGATGACGACTCCCCTCCAGCTCGATCTCCCAATTTGCCATCAATGAATAACATGCCAGGTAAGGGATCGGGCAGAAAGACTGTGTGGTTACAGCTAGAAGTATTTTCTTGGTAACTGGGTTGTGGGAAGGTGAGAAATTGATAGGCCTGAGTCATCTCTCTAAACAGGGCAGTTGGAGACATTGAAACATATCCTCAGAGTGGTCTCCTTTAACTGGAGTCAAATAAGAATTAAAATGTCTTGGCTGAAGGAAGATGCCATTTCTTTGCTAAATTCAGACTATGAAGAAAGGAGCTCTCAGAAGTCCCAGGGTGCACTTTGGATTAATTTCTTGGTCTACTTGGGAATTTGCCTCAAGTAGGAAACATGTGAAACAGTTTCTTCAAACACCAACTAGACCATAGTGAGTTATGTAGTATTTCCCTTGAAAGACAGTTACAAGATTTCAGGAGGTGGATAGCCCTTATTTCTTAGGTGAACAAAGGAAATGAGAGTTCTTTCCTATGACCTGAAATCCCACTAGACACGTGGTATAGTCAGGTTTTCTTCTTGCTACCATATCTGGACAGGCACTTTTTAAAAATTACTGAAATCATCTGAAAAACAACCAAAAACCAATCTCCATTCCCACTTTTCAAGACCTTTACTCTTCATTCTAAAAATGAACAAAACCCTTATGAGATGAAATGTCCTTAGTTGTTGTATTAAGTAAGATTTTACTGTTGAGGGCAGCTAGGTGGCACAGTGAATAGAGCGCCGGCCCTGGAGTCAGGAGGACCTGAGTTCAGCTCTAGCCTCAGACAACGCAAAAACTAGCCAACCATGTGACCTTGGGCAAGTCACTTAACCCCAATTGCCCTACCTTCCCCCCTCCAAAAAGGAAAAAAAAAAGATTTTGCTGTTAAGTACAGAAAAGCCAAGACTGCAGTCAAACCTCCAATTCCATTCCAGTTGTCACGATATTTGTTTAGAGATCAGCATAGACAAGTTAGGTACGATGTGCAGTCTGGACACAACAAGCCTCACCACTGTGACAGATTTCCTCTCAAGGGCATCCTCAGTAGAAAAAACTAAAATTATAAGTGCTGCAGGAACTGCAGTGGAAGTCTGTATAGACAGTTATCTGTTTGTGGAGAGGAGATTTAATTCTCCAGTTTGCTAATATCACTACTTTCCTACAAAAAATAACTGAATGTTTCTAAAACCCCAGCCCTGATAAGAAGCGAATTCTGAATGTGACCACTGAAAATAATACAATTGTGTTTGGATGAATCGTTAACCTTCTTGATTCATTGGAGCCTAGCGTTGGTCATGTGATCTGTTCCTTTGCCTCCGTATTGAACTCATTCCAGAGATAATTGTTCCTGTTCTATCATTAAAGCTCTCCGTTGTCAGAAATTCTGTAATTCTTGGTTAACTACATCGAGAGCAAAAAAGTCACACTTTCATACGATTCTTTTCTGAATTCCTGTACTAGTTCATGATGTATAATGCACAATTTAGCCGGATTTTTCAGCCTTTTTTCTCTCTACAGTCTTTCAGTTAGTAAGGGTTTTTTCCTCCCAGTGTTTCAGCTACCACCTCTCTGCAGAAGACATATTCATACATACACACACATATTTATATATGCACATGTGTGTATATATAAATAAATGCGTGCACACACACATATACATACATATGTCTTCCTGACTTCTCTCCCCAGTGTCAAGCCTCTACAACTCCAGCTACCTGTGGAATGGCTCTACCTGGATATCTTTTCAGCACCTCAGAAAACCAAACTCATTCTCTGTCTAAGCTTGCTCTGCCCTCCTGCCCGCTCTCACCTGCCATCTCATGTTTGTACCTGGGGGTCATCTTCAGTTCTTCTGTCTTCCTCGCCTTCGTAGCCCCTTGGTTACCAAGTCCTGTCAATTCTTCCACCTCAACCTTTCTTACATCCTTTTCCTCTTTATTCCCCCATCACCATGCTATTAGAGGCCCTTGTTACTACTAGCCTAGACTGCTGGAACAGCCTCCCACCTGGCCTTCCCTTCTGTATTCCCTTTTCTGTCCCATCTGTCTCTCATATGCTGCCCAAGGAAGGCTTCTGCACCTCACTCCTCTATCCAGAAATCTTCGGTGGCTCCCTATGGACTACCAAGTAAAAGTCATATTTCTTTGTCTGGATTCAAGGTCTTGCACCATCTGCCTTTCATCCTTGATGCTGTCCTCCCACACTCTTTGGTGCACTCATACTGGACGACTTCCTCTGCTCCCCCGTGGTGGAATTGACACACTGCTTTTTCTGGGCCTTTGCTGATGTCTAGAATGTTCATCCTCCCTTTCTTTGCCCTGATGAATTTCTACCTTTCCTTTAAAAACCCTTTCAAATGCCACCTTCAGGAGCTTCCCATGATTTCTTCATCCTTCTCATGTAAGTCAGTAATCTTTTTCCATAAACTTCTCCCTCTACTTTGTTTTACAGTTCTCTGATGCATTTGTCTTGCAATCTTGTATATTGAGTATTTGATTTTGTGTCTTACTCACACTGAAGGCAGCTGCTATGGCTTGTAACAACTGTGTCTCCATCTTCCCCCCCCCCCCCAGCCTAAAACGCTGCTCTCCACACAGCAGGTGCTTAATAAGTGATTGTCAGATTTTTCTTAAAATAGTTTCCTGCTGTTCCTGGGGTACAAAGCCAGTCCCCAGAGCTGGGCTGCAAGCACTCTAAGAGCAGGGCATGGATGGCTCTTATGCCACTCAGCAGCCCGAGTACACAGAGGAACGATCAGCAGGATTGCTTCACCGGACTAAATCTGGCTGCACTCATTTGTTGTCTTTTTCTTCCCTAGGAATGGGCATTAACCCCCAGAATCCTCGGATTTCAGGCCCAAACCCAGGGGTCCCGATGCCAACCCTTAGCCCGATGGGGATGACCCAGCCACTCTCTCACTCCAACCAGATGCCCTCTCCAAATGCCATGGGGCCCAGTCTAGCTCCTCATGGGGTTCCTGTGGGGCCCGGCCTGATGTCACATAACCCAATGATGGGGCCCGGGTCCCAGGAGCCTCCCATGGTACCTCAAGGACGAATGGGCTTCCCTCAGGGGTTCCCTCCCGTACAGTCTCCCCCACAGCAGCTGCCATTTCCCCACAATGGCCCCAGTGGGGGTCAAGGCAACTTTCCAGGAGCCATGGCTTTTCCTGGGGAAGGACCCCTGGGCCGTCCTAGCAACCTGCCCCAAAGTTCCACAGATCCAGCACTTTGTAAGCCTGGAGGCCCAGGGGGTCCTGACTCCTTTACCGTCCTGGGAAACAACATGCCTTCAGTTTTCACAGATCCAGACCTACAGGAAGTGATTCGACCTGGAGCCACTGGAATACCTGAGTTCGATCTGTCCCGGATTATCCCGTCAGAGAAGCCCAGCCAGACACTGCAGTATTTTCCTCGGGGGGAAGTCCCAGGCCGCAAACAGCCCCAGGGTCCTGGGCCTGGGTTCTCACACATGCAGGGGATGATAGGAGAACAGGCCCCAAGAATGGGACTAGCATTACCTGGCATGGGTGGCCCAGGTCCGGTGGGAACTCCAGATATCCCCCTTGGTACAGCTCCCTCCATGCCAGGACACAACCCAATGAGACCACCTGCCTTTCTGCAGCAAGGCATGATGGGACCTCACCATCGGATGATGTCACCAGCACAATCTGCAATGCCTGGCCAGCCTACCCTGATGAGCAACCCAGCAGCTGCTGTAGGCATGATTCCTGGCAAGGATCGGGCCCCTGCTGGACTGTATACCCACCCAGGGCCTGTGGGCTCTCCGGGCATGATGATGTCAATGCAGGGCATGATGGGACCCCAACAGAACATCATGATCCCCCCACAGATGAGGCCTCGAGGCATGGCTGCTGATGTGGGCATGGGCGGGTTTAGCCAAGGACCTGGAAACCCAGGGAACATGATGTTTTAAGCTGCTAAGACTGGATGGATCCTTGTCAAGATGAGATTCCAGGTCCTGAGAGCTGCTTTAAGGGAGCTCCAGGAAGTACAGTTGGTCACGCAATAGGAGAACAGAGACCCGAGGGCTGCTTTGGGGGAAAAAATACAAAAACAAAAAAAACTCGAATGTATGAATTTACCTGAAAACAAATTATTCATTTAATCAACAGGTGTGTTTTTTTTAAGATTTATTTTTTAAAAATTATTTTTGTGGACTTGGGTATCCCATGATGGCACCTACTTTTGAGACTCTGTAGCTGTACTTTGAGAATTGCCATTTGTCATGAGTTGCACCATTCTCTGTATGTTTACGTCCTTTGGACTGGCTTCTCCCAGGACTCTTGTTGGGTTTTTTTTTGTTTGTTTGTTTTATTTGGGGTTTTATTTTTTTGTGTACTGTACTATATTGTAAAAGGGAATTTAGCAGAGACTTTAGTCTTTGGGGTGAGAGGAGAATGGGAATGAATGCCGGGCTGTTTACTTTAGGTGGAGAACCCATTGGCAGACCTTTGGACTGTTTTCTTTCAACTCCATTGTATAGAAAAACCAAACTACGACCTCAGAGCAGAGTATTAATGAAAAGCACAAAAAAGGAACTAAGTTCAGCAGGGGGTGGGCGGGGGGAGGGGGCTTTCTTTTAAAGTAATAAAGTTTAGGACGTTTATTTTTCTTTTCAGCTTGGGTGCTTGTCAGCACCTTCTGCCTCTTCCCTACACACAGTCATGGTCATGGTCATCCTCTCCTCTTCCTTGCCTACCCTCTGTAAATTTATTCCCTTCTCATTGTCTTCTGCCTTCCTGCCCTCCTTTTCTCTTTGGCAGCTGCAATACTTGGTGTTATTTTGGGGGAAAAAAATAATCTAGCAGAGCCTTACCTTTTCCTCCATGCCTAGAATTCTCTTGGTGTCAGGAGGGAAAGACTGTCCTTGGGATGCTCTGGTGTTTTACAGTCTTCTTTATTCTCTTCTCTGCCTCTCTTTCCCATCCTTCCATTTCCCTTCTCTCCCCCCGCCCCAAGTATTTTTTTCTGTTCTTTGATTAGGAATCCTCCAAGTGACTTTATTAACATGGGAGTGGAACAGATGCTAAAAGCTATCCAGGATTTTTATTTGTGTGTGGGGTTTTTTTGTTTTGTTTTTTGGTTTTTGTTTTTGTTTTTTTTTTAATTTGTGGTTCCTTCCCTTTCCTACCCCCTCCCAAGCGTAAAACGTTCTGTGTAACCTCCATTAAATTTGGTACAAAACCACTCGCCAGGGCTGTGGTGTCAGAAAAATAAAATATATTGTTTCTTACAAAACTGAACTGTCTTTCTTTCTCACCCGTTTCAGTTACTCTATGCCTCAGCATAGAGGCATGTTGGTTGCTGTGTGCAGCACTAGCTCCAGGAAGTGTCTTTTCTAGTGAAATGTTCTAAATGGCAGAGTCATCTTGACTCATCTTCCCAGATTGTGACCTTCGAGATCCAGCGCCCACCACTGCCTCATTTTGTAAATGAGGAACTGAAGCCTGGACAGGGATGAGTACTACACTAGGCTGTGAAATTTTTTACTGTTGCTTTAAAGACAAATTATCCAGTATGTTACTATAGGCCAAAAGTTGGGGTTTCATATTTTTCTCCCTCTACTAGCACCATCAGGGGTTATATGGAGTACTTGGCCTCTTTCCCACCCACGGTGACTCACTTCTACCTACTTATTCTCCACATACCAAGTAAAACATCCTTACCTATTTGCCTACTTTCTCCTAAAAGTACATATTTTTATGCACATTACTATGGCCATGTATGTCCCCACCTCCCTGGTTATCCTTTCTGGATAGGTCTATCGGGCATAGCTTTGTGTATGCCGTACCAGAAGTTATAAATATGTATACTATTTCGATAAATCTGGTTTCATCATTGTGGGTTTTCCTATTGATAGATAACAGAACCTACTCAGGTTTTTTCAGTTCTGTTTTAATCTGGTCCATATCCTCTAAATCCTTCGGGTGTCCATACAGTGTATTTGGGACTGTCTTGTAGATCTAGTTAGAGTGAATGACAGAATTCACCAAATGAAGGGGCAAAAAATGGAAGCAGTATAAAAAATGTTTCCAGGCAATATATTTGGACTGGCATTTGTCAGATGACCAATGAGTGTCCCTAAGTATAGAGAAATGGAATCATATAATAGTCATATAATAATGATACTGTAAATGGAAGGACAAGGCAAAAGCTAAATGTAAATTTACAGGTCTGCCTTGGAGAAGGAAAATAAGAGTCGGTGGAATTGGTTTTATTTTTATACTCAGAGGCAACAAGAAGCATCATTTAATGGAATGCTTGTTTATCTTGTATTACAGTGCTAATGAGCATTTGTTACAAGGACCACCATGAAAATAATTACAGCTTTCCTGCAAACATCTTGTTAAAGTGAATAAAGAAGAGTTGAAATTGTTAAAAATTTAATAAGATCTTCTAAATTAAGTCACGTAAGCTTTAATACTTGGTGGATTTATTGTCAAAGAAGACACAGACAAATTTTTAGTGAAAAATATTGGAAAGTGTTAGTAAGAAATTAAGTCAAAAGACTCATGGACTAAATGGAAGCCTCACCCCAGTACAACATGGAATCACAGAAGGGACCTCAGACCATCTAGTCCAACTTGTAATTGAAGAAAAATCTCAACGCTAAACCTAATATGGGATCACCCAGCTTTTGCTTAAAGACCTGTATCTGTTTCCTGAGAGTAGTCCATTCCACGTCTCAATAACTCTGAAAGAATGTTATTACCTACTTCATCACATGAATATTTTCTCCAAGAAGAGCCCTGAACTTAGCGAACATGGCCCAAATAATGAAATTGATTATTCTTTAATAGACAAGAAGGAAGTGGTTACTTGATAGAGGAGCCATTTCTAAATCAGTTGTCTATGCCATCAAACCATCATCTTGTTAAAGCAAAGACCAAAATCATTAGCCAGTCAGGAGGATAAATATGGGAAGATGTGTAATTTTTAAGAGTTCCCACCTGATCGCTTTCCACAAGCTATTAACACTGAAAAATGAAGATTTGATAAAAGAATGCATTCAACAATTCAGTTCCATGCACATTTAGTTAAGTGCTTATATGCAAGGAACTATGTGTGCTAGGCACTAGAGATACAAAGAAAGTAGTCCCTGCCCTCAAGGAGCTTCCATCCTATTGAGGAAATACACAGACAAGAAAGTAAATATGAATTAAAAAGTCATTTTAAGGAGAGAGTGCTGATGGGAGTTGGGGAAGAGGAGAGAACAGGGAAAGGTCTCATGTAGTAGGTGACACCTTTTGACAGAAGCTGGGTGTTCTCTAAGGCAGAGCTCTAGAGGACAGAGTGTGTTCCAGACATGTACCACCATGGCGATGAGAGACGGAATGTAGTAGAGAACAGCTAGGTAACAAAGCACTTTGAACGGAAGGGGGAATATGCAAAGAGAATAACATGAAATAAGCCTGGAAAGCTAGATGGGCAGCAGATTGTGGAGGACATTAAGTGTCAGGCTAGGGTGTTTGGATATTATCCTTGGAAGCCATTGGAGATTTTTGAGTGAGAGAAGGGGGTGATAATGTGGTCATATCTGATTTAGGAATATCAATTTTGATAGCTTTATGGAGGATGATTGTAGACGAGAGAGAATAGAGGCAGAACACCAATTTGGAGGTCATTGCAATAGCTGAAATAAGAAGCAATAGGGCCTGAACTGTGGTCAAAGCTGCATGAGCAGAGAGGAGGAAGTGAATGTGAGATACATTGTGGAGGCAGATTCACAAGACTTGATGACTGATTGTGTATGGAGTTTGAGGGAGAAAGAAAAGTCAAGGCCTTCTCTATCGTTTTGAACTTGGGTGATTGGAAGGATGATGGTGCCATCAATGAGATGAAGAAGTTTGGAGGAAGGGTGGGCATGGGAGGAGATACATTTTCCATTTTGAATATAATGTAATGAGTTTGGGATGCCTTTAGAGCATCAAGGTGGAAATGTCAAGCATGCAGTTAGAGGGCAATGCAGGACTGGGGCTCAGTAGGGTAACCAGGCCTAAATGTGTAGAGTTGGGAGTCATCTGTATGGAGTTCATAAAGCACCAAGATGAAAGATTGTGTAGTCACCAAAGGGGAGATTAGAGAGAAAAGAATGGGACCTGGGAGAGGGCCTTAGACAATGCCCAAACCTAATGACCAAGAGGAGAAGAATGTCCCATGAAGAAAGCTGAGAATGAAGAGTCAGGGAGAAGCAAGAAAAAAACAGTGTATTCCATACAACTTGTATGGTATTGTGGCAGGTACCAAACTCCTTAAGAAAGGAAAGAGAAATGGGTGGCTAGGTGGTGCAGTGAATAGAGCACCAGCCCTGGAGTCAGGAGGAACTGGGTTCAGATCCGGCCTCAGACACTTCACACACACACACACACACACACAGAACAAAAAAAAAAAAAACCTACCTTGGGCAAGTCACTTAACCCCAATTGCCCTCCAAAAAAGAAAAAAGCAAGAAAGGAAAGAGAACAGAATGCATTGATAGTATTGTGAATTGGTACAATCATTCTAGAAACCAATGGAGAACCATGCCCCAAACATTACTGAACTCTGTATATTTTGAATTAGTGATACCAGTTCTAGGCCTATACCCCAAAGAGATCAAAGGAAAAGGACCCATATGTATAAAAAATATATAACAACTCTTTTTGTAGTAACAAAGAAATAGAAGCTAAAGGAATGCCTATTAGGGAATTTCTGAACAAATTATGGTATAGAAATTGTGAAGAGGATGGTTTCAGTGGAACCTGGGAAGATATATATATGAACTAATGCAGAGAAAAGTGAGTATAACAAAGAAAATAACTTATATAATAACAACGAAGAGCAAATGATGGAAAACCTTAAGAACTCTGATCAATGCAATGATCTAATATGATTACATTCTGCCCACCTGACAGAGAGGAGATGGTGCAGAATGAGGCATATATTTTGTGAATGGCCAATTCAGGAGTTTGTTTTGCATGACTATTCATATTTTTACAAGGGTTTTGTTTATCTTTTTTCCCAGAGGCAGGTGGGGAAAGAAGAAAAAAAATAATTTTGTATACCAAAAAAAATTTTTTTTCTTTTTTTGCTTTTTGGGGGGCAATTGGGGTTAAGCAACTTGCTCAAGATCACATGGCTAGTTTTTTGTGTTAAGTGTCTGAGGAAGGATTTGAACTCAGGTCCCTCTGACTCCAGGGCCAGTGCTCTATTCAGTGCACCACCTAGCCACACCCTAAAAAAAGATTTTTTTTTTTAAAAATGCAGTGAAATTACCTAAAGAAGAGTAGATGACTACAAAAAAGAGTTAGTCCAGGTGATGAAGAAGGAATTAAATTCCAAAGGAGAGAGATAATTGGGTATTGATGCTAAAGGGATAATCTGAAAGTGGGAGTGAAGGGTGCCTACTCTTCCTGATCCAGCGCTTTTTGGGGCATAAAAGGGGTGCCCACTATTTGAGAGGATGGCTAGGGGTGTGGCATCTTCTGGAAGCTAGGTTTCTAAAATCCTGGGAGAACAGAAGTCAAAGAATCCAGAATTGAAGTGAGTTTGTTAACAATACAGCTGGAACTCTGGAACAGGAGGGCAGAGAACAATATGAAGTGTAAAGGGGTAGGGCTAAGGTGGATAGGGATAAAAGAACAAGAGAGGAAAAGAAATTGGGAAAAGGCATTGACTCTGGAGCACAAGGATAAGGAGAATGGAAACTGGGGGTTTGCCTGTCATAGAGTGAAGAAAGGTTAGTTGATAGGGATAAGGGTCCTATGATAACTGAGCATGAAGTAAGTATGAGCCCTGAGTCCCAGAGAGTTCAGATCTTTTGGAGTTTTGAGACTCCAGTGGCTGAAGAAAAATAAGATGGTGACTAGATTCCTAGGATTCAGGCTGAGCTCACGTTCTGAACCCTTCCGGAGTCTCATCCCTTGAGATAATCAGTATTATGTGCTCCATCGACACTTGTGCCTTACCAAGAGATTATAATAATAATCACTATAGGTAACACATATATAGTACTGCTGGGTGCCAAGCACAATGCCAAGCGATTACCTCATTTGATCACAACAACCCTGGAATATAAATGCTATTATTATCTCATTTTACAGATGAGGAAACTGAGGCAAATAGAAGTCCATATATATACTGAGCATTATATATGTTTATTTCTGTGAGGGCATCTTCATAGGCATTTTTTGATGGAGTAGGTGGATATTCATCAGTGGATTTAGGAATTTAAGCTGGAGGAGGCAGTTAAAAACTTTGTAAAAACGTATATGCACTGGCATGTGCATTAGCTCAGTGTTTCCATAGCTCGATACCAAATTGACCAAATTAGTCCCAGAAAGGGCTACTTTAGGTACTCAGGAGCCAAGTAAAGGTCATCTTTGTGGGAGGTTTTTTCATGCTTTTTTTTTTTTAATTTAATCTACTTTGGGAAAGAGTGATTCCAAGTGTGACTTCTCTCTTTGGCCCCTTTCCCCTCAGCCCTGATAACCTCCAATGACTTTTTTGTTGCCTTAGCAACACCTAAGGGTTGGGCAGCAGTTCCTCAATCCTCACAGATGCTGGGGCCAGTGTTAATTGGTGGTTCCATGTATGAGAGAATTAACCCATGAAAGAAATAAAGATTCCTCTTCATTCATTCATGGTAATGTGTAGCTCACTTTTTATAGTGTTTTGGGATTTGCAAAGCCCTTTTGTCATCAAGAGTTTAGATACCTGTTTTTCAAGTTTTATAATGTCCGTTTTGCAGTTAAGAGTAGTGGTTTCAAGGTTGGAACTTGCAAGGAGTAGCAACGAGGACCCTGCTGAGGGTATTTACTATAAATGTATAGTGGGAGACAGCATTTGCAAGGAGAGATGATTGGGTGGAGGACCTCCCTCTCCACCCAACCCAAGGATTCCATCAAGCAGATCTGTGAGCCAAAGAGTGGACAGCAACACACACACCTGCAGCGATAAGGGATGCTTCTGGTCTGGAGGCCCCCTGCTGACCTACTCCCAGCAGTGCAGCCAGCTTTGGTCCAATTCTCCAAACAAATTTTCCACCACCTGAGAAATTAAATGAAGGAGCAGGAATCAATCCTGCCTCGAAATTGTGCCTAATTATTTCCCCTATTTGCATATGACAATAATATTGAATAATATGATAATATTTAATTTTAAGCCCTTTAAAATGAACAGAGAAAATGTGATTTACTGAGAAAATTGCCATACCCACTAATGACCCGCAGGTCACTTCAGATGTAAAATGAATTGTTTGGATTATGTCTGTCCAAGTAATAACATTATAAGATTTTGAAATTAGGTTGGGCTTCCTGTAAAGGCCATAGGATCTAAGAGTCATGGATCTTAAATGGGAAATGGCCCCAGAGACCATATAATTAAACCCCCATTTAACAGACAAGCCAACTGAGGCCCAACAGATGTTAAAGGAGTTGCTTGATGTCACAGCTATAGTAAGCATCAGTGGTGGTATGTGGACCCTCTGACTTTAGAAGTTGCTATGTTCAAAAAAAATTAAAATCACAATCTACTCTAAAATAGAACCTTTATCGTTATTTTTTAAAATTTATTAAAAATCATTGAAAGGAAGAAAAGAAATAAGCATTTATTAAATGCCTACTGTGTGCCTACACAAATATTAATTCATTTGAACCTCATAACAGCCCTGAAAATTAAGTAGAGTGCAGGAAAACTGATTACTCAGATTAAATTTTACAATAATTTAGATTATCTAAATATGCTTTGGATTAACATGGTTCTGTGATGGCACAACCACCTTCCTGTCCCCATAGTCATGGCAGAAATCTCTGGGAATAAGATAGAGAGTTTAATGTGTCTTTGTACAATCCTAAGAGTGTCAGAACTGGAAGGAACTTTCAATCAAGTCCCCTGATCCAAGTTCCTAATTTGACCTACTACAATTGTATAGTGGATAACCTCAGCAGGGTCCTCTCTGCTACTTGACAATCCTATTCTCTGTTGATTTTCTATCTCATACTCCAGAGAGAGAGACTCTTCCAAACATTGTCCTCTTTCATAGGTTCCCAAACAGATCCCCTCCCAACACAAACATATGCACAATTCTAAGGGTTTCATTGAGAAAACTGCTATCCTTCACAGGGAGCTGGCTGCATCAACTCTTTCCTATCCTAAAGTCCTTTCAGCATTGTCTCCCAATCGCTCCCCTGTCCCATTAGTAATAGAAATATCACTGTTCTTTACCTCTCTTTACCTCTCCTTCAGTTTCTGGTTCTATTTGTTCTACAATCTTCTATAATCTTATACCATCGACACCCTCCCCCCGCCCCCCGCCCATGCATCTTTGCTTCCTTTTTGCCTACAGTCATAGCCTGATCTCCCTAGTCCTAGAGAATTTTTTTAAGCCTTCTCCCATTTCTCTTGTATTTTCTACCCCATTCATCTATTCTCCCATCTGTCTTTTTGTATTTACCACTAACCTTCTTCATAAATTAGCTACAATTCCAACTTTTTACCATGCAATTTCTTCCCAACCCTTTGCAACGGTGTGTCTGACCCTATGGCTGTATTGAAACTATTATCTCATTAGTGCTGATCTATCAATAAACATGATGACATTTTTTCAGGCCTTATACTTCTCAAACTCTGCAGCATTTGACACTGGGGCAACTACCACCTCCTACTGGATATTCTCTCTTCTCTTAGCCTCAAATATATATCCTAACCCTGGAAGTATTCTACTAGAACCTTATTCTTGGTCTGGAGTCAAGAAGACCTGAGTTTAAATTCAGCTATTTATGATGTGACCCTGGCAAAGTCACTTGACCTTTGTCTGCCTGAGTTTTCTCAACTATATAATGGAGATGAGAATAACTACTACCTTACAGGGTTGTTGGGAGGATCAGATGAAATAACATTTGTAAAGTGCTTGGCTCAGTTCCTGCCACATGGTAGGCACTCAGTAGTGCTTGAGGTTATTTTTTCCTTTATTCTCTTCACTCTCATCCTTGGCAATCTCATTCACTTTCATAGTTTCAACTAGTACTTCTTGGTAACTGACTCCCCCATCTATACCTCCTGCCTGGTCCTCTCTTCTGATCTCTAAAGAGGCAGGTGAAACTGCCCACAGGCCATCTCTACCTGGATGTTCTGTTAGCATTTCAAACTCAACTTGACCAAAATGGAGCTTGTTACTTAACTCCTTAAACCTACTCCTGCTGACTTCACTATTTCCACTAGTGGCACCCACCCTTCATCAAGTATTAGGATTATTTTTTTACTCTTCCCTCTCCTTCATCTTTCATAGCCAGTCACCAAGTTCTGCCAATTCTACATCACGACATCTCCCAGTCTTTCCTTATTATTCCCATCATCCCATGGATTCAGTTAATGCAGATGGTTGTCAGATCAATTTGTCTAGCCTTAGCCCCTCTCCCCAGCTAGTCACACATAACAATGACTTTTTAGATGTCTCAAACTGTATGCCTCATAAGCATAGCAAATGAAAACATGTCCAAAACAGAACTCACCATCTTTCCCCCAAACCTTCCCTGAATTTCTGTTACTGTCTAATGTACCAGCCTCCTCCTAGCCACCCAAGTTCCCAAGCTTGGTGTCACCCTCATTTCCTCATCCTTACTCCTTCCACATAGCCAATCAGTAGCCAAAAATCTTAGTTCTACTTTACAGCATCTCTCATGTGAGTCCCCTTTTTTCCATGCATATAGCCACAACTCCAGTACAACTCTTAATTCATGCCCATATTATTTCAACAACATTCTACCTGGTCACTCTACCTTAAGTTTCTCTTCACTCCCGTCTATCCCCACTCCTCTGCCAAAGTGATTTTTTTAAACCGTAGATTTCATCATGTCACCCCACTGTTCAAGGAGGTCCAGCAGCCCCTGCCTACCACCTCCAGGATCAAATATAAGCATCTTTGCTTGTCATTTAAAGTTCTTTCATAGTCTGGTCTCTTCTGCCTTCCCAAGGATATCTTAAATTCAAAATGTTCAAAACTGAACTCATTATCTTTCATCCCAAACCCCCCCCCCTTTCTAAACTTCCCTATTACTGTTAAAAATAGCACCATCCTCCAAGTCACCCAGGCTTGAAACATAGGTTTGATAGGTTAGAGCGTTAGCCAGATCTAATAAGATGGTTTCAGAAAGTCAGCTTCACAATTAGAAAATGGGTAGACATTATTAGATAGCAGTTTGTCTGAAAAGCCCCTGGGGGTCTTGGTGAACTGAAAGTTCAGTATGAATTAACTGGAAGGCAATTATTTAATTATGAAATACGAATTATTATGGAAGCCAAGACCTGAGGCCATATCAAGAGAGGGCCAGCAACCAGGACTAGGCAGATAATAGATAGGCATACTATGTACTGTGCCCTTGGCCAAACCCCATTTGGGTTACCGTGTTCAGTCCTGGGCATCACATTTTAATAAGGACATCAGCCAATCAGAGAGTATCCAGTCAAAGTAAATCAGTGTGGTAAAGGGTTTCAATCACAGGTCATACGACGTAACTGGAAGGAACCAAAGACCTTTAACCCAGAGAAAAGTAGTCATATGAGAGAACATTATAACAATCTTAAAGTTCACAAAGGCTTGTCGTGTGGAAAAGCAAATTAGATTTGTTCTTCTGGACCCAGAAGACAAGAAGTAGAAGCAATGGATGGAAGTTGTGTAGATGCAAGGGAAGATTCCTAACCACTGAGCCATCCATGAGTGAAATGAGTTTCAAGGGGAGATTGTGCATCCCTCCTAACTGGGGGTCTTTAAGCAAGGGCTGGGTGGCCACTAAGAGAGAACTCTTGTGCAAATCCTATTTGGGCCCCCATAGCCTCTGGGGTCCCTTGCAGCTCTGGGAATCTGAGAGTTTGTGACCATGTCTCATCTAAGCATTGTGACTCCCCCACATCTCACCCAATGGCCTGTCTCTAGCATTCAAAGTCCTTAGCCATCTGTCCCCAGCCTCCTTTTCTAGGCTCATTTCATGTTCTTGCCTTTGACAAACATGATCCAGCCAAACTGTCCAGCTTGCTATTCTCCACACTTGGCATCCTGACTCTGTCCCTTTGTAGAGGCACCCTCCCACTCCTTGTCCCAGGTCTGTACAACCTCTTCCCTTCTGCTTTCTTCAAGGTTCAGCCTATGTGCCACCTCCTCCAGGGAGCTTTCCCTGACTCCTAGAGTTGATACTTCCTCCCTTTTCCATTTAGCATGAGCACAAACACACACATTTATTTACAGAACAAGGTCAATGTCCTCCAATAAAATCAAGATTTGTTGACAGAAGAGGTTGCTCTGTATTATATCAGTGAGATTCTAGAACCTCACCAGTACCTTTCAACAGAGTGGGCACTTGATAAATGATTTTAGTGTTGGACTGAATCAGAGCTGAGTTGAATCAAATAAGGCAATGTAAGGGTGACACGGTAGCTGTCTTCAAGTATACAAAGGTCCAAGAGGCCCAAGGATGGAAGTGACTTGTCCAAGATGACAGAGTCAGGAGAGAAAAACCTTATAATCTCTGAATTTGAAGAGATCTCAGAGATTACATCATTCAACCCATACCCGAAGTACAAATTCCCTCTACAAGTGGTCAAATAGGTTCTGCTAGAATAACTTCAGTGCTGGGAAACTCACTACTTCAGAAAGCAACCCTTTTCACTTTGGGACCATTCTAATTGTCAGGAAATTTTGCCTCATATCTATCCAGAAATCTGCCTTTCTGTAATTTCCACCTGTCATTTCTAGTTCTGCGTTTTGGGGTCATGTGGAATAAATCTAAGCCGTCTCTGATATGACAACATTTCAGACATTTGAAGAAAGCTAGCTTGTCTCCCCCTCTCTGATCTTCATTTCTCCAGGCTAAATATCCTAGTCTAATGAGTGCTCAGGGCCCCTCACCATCCTAGTCACCCAGTGGGTGGTGGAATCATTTCCTCATAGATCAACTAGGAGCATATGGCAACAATTTTCCCCAAACCCTGAGAAGTTAGTACTATTCTCTTGAAATAACATTGAAGTTTTAAAAGGGAAAAATAATTTTAAAAAATATAATTTGTAGGTTTCTGCTAGAGGGTAGGATGAAGGGAAAAGAATTAAATTTTTTAAAAGTTCTTTGTACCCATCTAAAGAAAAGGTCTAAAAAACTAGTAAAACATTATTTCCAGACCGTCCTCATTCATTCATTTATTCATTCAACAAATTGTTCAGCTAACACTTATTAAGCCCCTACTATCTGCTGGGCACTAGGGAAACAAAACCAAACCCCAAGAAGCTGACATTGTCCAGGGGGATATAACGTATGATCTAGCTGATGTCAGTGAACCATAGCAAGAATCTACTTGAGGCTTAATATTAGCATTACAGATCCCCTTTTATGACCATATGTCTCTATAGATGCCTTTCCGATTTTCCTTATAGCAACCTGGAAATTCACCCTGGCTTTTGAGTTCCTCTATAATCTTCCCTAATGCCACCTCTCTAATGTTCTTTCCTACTTTCCTTGGTAAGCTCTCACAGCTCTAGGTCTTCCCCCCTAAAGACTACACAGTCCTCCCTTGCCTTGAGACCCTCCCCTCATCCTGTGAAGTCCCTTTCACTTGGGTTCTCAGTCTAGGCTCTGATTTTCAGTTGTCCTTTAGGAATCCTGAGGAGTGATTCTCTGCTTGTTCCCCCTGGAGCAGGTGGAGCCACTTCCCAGCATCCCAGCTGCAGGATGAGTCAGGACTGACATGCACGGCCAGACTGTACAAAGTCCATTTGGTTACAGGGAATCATGGATCACTGTTTAGTTTACTCTCTGCTCTGCAAAGGGTCTCCCAGGCTTTCATCAGCCACTCTTGTACTGTTGACAGTCACTGAGCTGTAAAAAATATATCTCCATATCTGAAATCTGTCCACATTTTAAGATCCTTCAATACAAACAGAGTGGTAAAGATTCAGTTGTTTTGGACCTGCTCGTGACTATTTTGTCTTCATAGTTTTTGTACTTTGTATAAGCAGGGCCTTGACGGCAATCAGTCTGTAATTAGTTTTGGTAAAACTCTTCTACATTATTGGTGTGGGGAGACAAGGATCCATTTTGAGGGGATAGGCTGTCCCCTTCCCCTCCTGGCACTTACCTGCGCTGGTGTCCCATCTCTACCCCCAACCTACTCTCAATTTTCCCTAAGCATCAGGATTTCTAGTTACAACTCCAACATCTATTAACTGATATATTTTGTATTATCTCCATAAAATATACCTTTTACTCTGTAAAAAAAAAAAAAACACCCTGCTGGAGGGGTGGGATTGTTTCATTTCTGTCTTTTTATTTCAAGCATCGATAGTATGTATTTAATAAGTGTTGTTTGAATTGAAAAACTATGTGTTCCTAGACCATTAAGTGGAACAACACAGCATTTTCCTTGTCTAGATCACCATGTTATATTGGTCAACCAGGCGTGAACCCTACATTCTACCTCTTGTTTCTTCCACCACTATCTAACCTTCTCAGTTACTGGACATCTATCTCCTGACTTGCCTATACTATGATTCTGCCTCTTGTTCTTTGGTTTGTTCCAGAGTATTCTGGATGAAAATTCTATCTATTTTTCTTCCACCATGGGGAAGTCATTATTGTAGAACCTGATCATCCACATTCAGGTTTAAATCCTAAAGCTGGCCATGCTCAGGTTTTTCCACATGAACTATTTATTGCCTAACTTCATTAAGTGTAGCCCATGTTCCAGAGCCCAAACAGCTGGCATTTAACCCTATGTGGGTTAAAGCTTCAGAGACTTTGGAAAGCTTTCTTTTTGACTCATGTCCTGAGGGTTTCCCAAATTTCAGAACCTGTCTTCCCCCACTCCCAACCCAGGTTTCCCCTGGGAGTAACAGAATATTTTGTTCATGTACAGGTCTCTATGATCCAGGTATGTATAAAAGGATTCTCTGTTCCTGTGCAAGCACTCAAAGTCACACACACACACACACACACACACACACACACACACACACACACAAAATACAAAATAGATTTTATTTCACCCCATAGATTACACAAAGCACAAAGGATGCATAAGAAGGAGTTCATATATAATCCAGCCAAATTTTGCCTCCCTTGGTGAATCCTACTCTCTTCCCAGGATCCTGCTGTCCAGCTATGGCCTTCCCATCACATATTTGTACAACTGATATTTTGAAACCACGTATAAGATAAGTATATTTATCCCTATTAAATTTCATCTTACAGGCAGGTAGAGTGCTAGAATTGGAGTCAGGAAGATGAGTTCAAATCCTGGCTAAATCAACTATCTGTGGGAACCCAGGGAAAATGATTTAAGCTCAGTCTGCCTCAGTTTCTTCACCTGTAAAATGAAAATGATAATAATAGCTCCTACCTCCCAAGGTTGGTGGGAGATTAAAGTGATCATATTTGTGGAGAACTTTGCAAATACTAAAATGCCAAATCTAAATATTATTAATAATCATTATATTTGTTCCATTGTATTTACCCATGGAGTGCTACAATATTTTCATATTGTGCTAAGGTATAGTGCTATAGTAGTATTATAATCATGGTTACAATTATTTAAGAGGGAAAAAAAAAACGGGTCGGCTAGGTGGCACAGTGAGTAGAGCGCAGGCCCTGGAGTCAGAAGGACCTGAGTTCAGACTCAGCCTCAGACACTTAACACACAAATAAAAATCTAGCTGTGTGACCTTGGGCCAGTTACTTAACCCCAACTGCCCTCCAAAAAAAAAAAAAAAAAAAGAGGGAAAAAAACACAAAAATGTGTTGCTTTCATGAAAATTACAGATTTAAAGACAGTTGACATTTACAAGAAATTACAAGTCTTTACATAGGTCATTGGACCTTCTCTGTAAGAGAGATAGTATAATTTCCCCTCCATCACCCCCATTCTCCATGCTCCATTTTACAGATTAAGGTGGAAGAACAATGCCTTGTACATAGGCCAATACTGAAGGGTTGGTGGTTTTGTCAGCATAGGGAGCTCCCTGTATTGCAATTCTTTCCACTGATCTGTCTGTGACTTAGTAGATGAGTCCCAGGAATTGGTACAATGACCTGTCACCAGTCATACAGCTAGTGAAATTTCAACCCAGGTCTTCTAACTCCCTAGCTCTATACCTTATGAACTGTCCGAGCTTAATAAATGTTTATTGAACTGAGAGCAGAGAGGCTGATAATGACATTCATGTGGTGTTTTAAGGTTTGCAAAAATATTATCTCATTTTAACCTCACAACAACCCTGGGAAGTAGGTACTATAATTATCCCCATTTTATAGATGTAGAAAGTGAAACAGATAAAAGTTAAGTAGTTAGCCAGGGTCACACAGCTCAATTTAAATTCAGGTCTTCCTGACTCCAGGCCTAGCAGTCTATTCTCTGTAGCACCTACTTACCTCTAAGGTTAAATGGACTGCCATCAATCAGTCAATGTGCATTTATTAATTGCACCAGGCTGGAGACAAGAGTAAGAAAGTCCCTGTCCTCAAGGAGCTTACATTCCATTAAAGGAGACAACACATACATTAATAAATATATACAATGAATTTGAAGTAATTAATTTCAGGGGAAGGTACTAACAGCTGGGGTGGGGGGGGTGGGGCGGGGTCAGGAAAAGCTTCTCGTAAAAAGTTTCATTTAAGTAGGGTTGTGAAAGAAACAAGGGATTCTGGGAGGGTGAAAGTAGGAGAGAGTGCTTGCTAGTAATGGGAGAGTCAATGCAAAGTAGGTGGGAAGGGCTAGGATTAAAGCTACATCTTCTGCTTCCAAACCCAATACTTTCTCCACAGGCTTCTCACTGCATCCAGGGCCATCTCCGGTCATCCAGATCTCTGTCTGGCCACTGGGCCCAGGTGGCTCTAGAGGAGAAAGTGAGGCTGGTGACTTTGCACAGTCCTGCCTCACTTAAATCCAATTCATTTGCATGTCATGGCATCACCTCCCTGATGTCACAGTCCTCTTGGAGAACAAAGGACAAGCAACAAACACAGCACTGCCTAAGAATTCGAGAGGACAAACGGGTGGTAAGAATCCTAGTCTCCATCGCTTGCCTTTCTCACTAATTTGTGACTGAAATGAACCAACGAATAAAGTCGAGGAAGATTTTCGGAATCTCGGTAGAATCACTGTCTATGTTCCTGCCTGTCAGGGTCCCTCTGTCTGCACCTAAACATGAATTTTGAGCTGCCCCAGCCCTCACAGCATGCCTGTTTCATATTTGAACCATCCCCCTCAGACTTGTTAGGTTCAGAGAGAAACTGTCCAACCTTTCATTTTTCTTCTTACCCTAAACTCCCTTTCATTTGGGATCATGAAGCTTAGTCGTGGTCTGAGAAGGAATCTTGTTGTTCAGTTGGGACTGACTCTGTGACCCCCAGTGGGGTTTTCTTGGCAGAGATACTGGAGTGGTCTGCCATTTCCGTCTCCAACTCATTTGACAGATGAGGAGACTGAGATAAACAGGGTTAAGTTACATATACAGAGTCACACAGATAATAAGTGTCAGAGTCTAGATTTGAACTCCGGTCTTCCAGGCCCGACTCTCTATCCACTGAGCCATTTAGAAGGGAGTTTAGCTATCCTAGCTCTCTACCTGGTAGAAGAATACGCTCTGATATTTCAGACAGGTGGTCATGTAGCTTCCTCAGGAACACTTTCAGTGTTTGCAGTGTTCCATTCCCATAGTCCCCCACCTCTGGAGGCAGCCCATCACACCTTCGGATAGCTTGAATTATTAGGAAGTTTTCCCTTACATTCTAGTTCTTCCTGCTGGGACCAAACAAAACTCCCTTAATTTTATATACATCCATCCCGTCCCTACAAATCTTCTGTTTTTCAGACTAGCCATCACCAGTGCCTCCAGGTAATCTGATTCAACATGAACTCTGAACCCTTCTCCTCAGTACTCTTGCCAGTCCCTGACCTTCCTATCAGCCTTTCTAGTCTCTCTCCCTCTCACCCTTTACACTTACCTATATAAACCCTGGCTCCAGCCAGCCTGGTCTCTTCACCTTTCCACAAAACACCCCTTTCATATTACCACCTCTATTCATATTCCTCGGGCTGCAATGGAAAGCTTCCTCACCCTTTCTTTGTCTTTTAAGCCTCCTCTTAGACCTCACTTCTGCCAGGACGTCTTCTCCAGCCCCAACCCCATCCCCCAGACCACCACCATTGTCATCTGCTTCCTCCTAACTCCCCCTAGCACTGAGGGCTGATTTTATATTATTAAATACTCTCAGCTATTGTTAGTTGTCTCTTATGCCTGACTATTTCCCAAACTACAAAATGGCCCTTGAAGGAAGGTCTTGTGTCTTATAATAAAGGCTCACATTTAAATAGTGTTCTATGGGTTAAGGCTTTGGGTTTTGTTTAGAACAATGGGCAGTATTTACCCAACAATAGAAGGACAATGAATGACAAGTTGAGATTTCAATCATCATCTTGAATAGAGGTTCTTAATCTCTTTTGGGCTATGAACCCCTCTGAGAGTCTGGGGAAGTCTATCCCTTCACCGAACAATGTTTTTAAAGACTCAAAACAAAAATACAGAGGAAACCAATTCTATTGAAATGTAGTTATCAAAATATTTAAAATAAAAGGCAAGTTAGTGGATCCTGGTATTAAGAACACCCGATAAGGGGTATTTGCTTTGGAGGATGAGTACTAAAAGGGCAGGAAGGCTGAATTGTAGAGGGAGTTGAGGCTGGGATAAGTAGCCTTGTCTCCAGAGCAGTGACTGATGTCAGTATCTGCATCAGGAATGGAAGACAGTCTAGACCAGGTGTGAGGCTCTCCACCCCTCTAGACACACCAAAGACAGGCAGCTACCAAGACTTTATAGGACACCAGCCTTTGGAGCCTAATGGAGATCTCCATCCATTTAAAGGCAATTTCCTGAGGACTTCACAAAGCGAGAAAACAATTCTAATAATTAGGAATCACATGTGCTATTTTAAAAATGTATTTATTTTTATGATTATTACTTTATTTTATTTTCAATTCAGGGAACAAAACAAGCATTTCCACAACACAGTACAATTTTTAAAAAAAGATGATTGAACACGAAACTGCAAATCTATCTTGTACAACTTGCTATTCCCTCCAATAGATGATGAAGTTATTATGCATCTCTTTTTTCTTTCCTCTCCCTCCCTTGCCCTAGAGATGGCCACCGTTAGACAAATGGATGTGTAGCACATAAGCTCTCTATACTTGAGCCAACACTGCCAATAGACCCTCTGTGGATAAGGAGAGTATGTCCCAAGTTTGGGGAGGGATGCTTTTTGTACTGATTGCTCTTATTATATTAGCTCAGTAAATATGACCCTTCTAAAAGTTAATTAATTCTGGCTATTTATTGTGTAATCAATGGGAGGACCCACTATTTAGGGGCCCATGAGCAAGAGTGCTAGAAATCCCCAGGTTTCCCCTTCGATACTAAGGAGAGCATCAGTCAGCCACCCTCTGGGGCATCAGCCCACCAATGGGACTGGGAGTTAGGAGAGTGAACCCCAAGGGGGGTCTTCTCTTTAGAAAAATGGAATTGTTATCAATATAGAGGAACAAAAGCAGAACTCAACAGATAAGCAAGAAACATCACACCAAGTAAAAAATAACATGAAATTATTTCAAAGAACTTAAATGAATCAGTTCTAGATCTATGACCCTATGAGCTGTAATCCTATGAAAGCTACCCAGCATCAGCACTTGCACCCCTTCCCAGTCCCCCTGAGCAGGCCAGACACAACAAATCCAAGCAACCTTGAAGGTTTTCTTGATTCAGTCAGATTGTTGGAAGCCCTGAAGGTCCCATGTCAGTGACTCAGCTTAAACCCCTTCCATCCACCACCAGATAGCAGACATTGATTCTACCCAGTCATACACAGCAAGAGAGGTGATGGAGTGGGAGAGGTGGGCAAAAAACGGGAGCACGAAGCAAAACTGCAGGCCAAAGGGGAAAGGGCACCTGTGCCCCAAAGAAAGGGACCTGGAAACTCAACAAACACCAGCACTCATTGCCCAGAGAAAACTCTGGGCAGGGAGCCAGGCCAGCTCCATGAAGAAGCAGAGGAGGAAGCCTTGGGTGGTTCTGTGCAGCCTGAGGTGAGGGCAGAGGAAAATCAGAGGTAAGTTACTGGCTGAATGAATCAAAAGGTCAGTAAAGAAAGCCTGAATAAAAACCTAGCTTATATGCAGATAAAACAAGAGGGAGAATAATATACACAGCAGGAAGAATGACTAAAATCTCAAAGAGAAGCCAGAACATCCTATACGAGCATTAGATTATGAAGGAAAATGAACTGAAACTCCCAAGAGATCATGGTACAACAACAAAAAAATAACTGAGTGATTCAAATGAGAAATAAAATGGTTAAGGGGCACCTAGGTGGTACAATGGATAGAGTACAGGCCCTGTGTTCTGGAGGACCCTGAATTCAAATCTGACCTCAGACATTTGACACTTACTACCTGTGTGATCCTGGGCAAGTCGTTTATCCCTATGGTCTTGCCAAAAATAAATAACTGCAACGATTAAAAGAAGATCTCAAAATGAAATTAGGCCAGAAATTGGAGCTCTCTGAGCAGAACTTTAAAAACAACACAAATAGTAGATTTTAAAAAATGAGCACATGGTGGGGAAACTCTCCAAAAAGGGGCAAAGTTCTGACAGAGAGAATAATAGATTTGATACACAGAAGTGATCAAATGGAAGAAAATTTGGCAGAAAAAAAACAAGAGACAATAATGTCTAAAGGATATATGAATTCTATACAAGTCAAAGTAATTGACTTTAAAGATGTGGACACGCGGGGGCGGAGCCAAGATGGCAGAGTAGAAACAGCTCATCCAAGCCACTCTGCCCCCAGATTCCCCCCAAACGATGTAAAAGGGGACTCTGAACAACTTCTGGAGCCCCAGCACCCACAGAACAACACAGAGAAGCTAACCTCCCGCTGAGGACAGCCCAGCAGCCCTACAGGAAGGACCAGCGCAGCGGTCTGGGAGCCAGCAGCGCGAAACGGGAAGAGCACAAGAAGCAGAGACGAGCGGAGCCCAGGTCCGAGTGAGCCGAGGTTTTAGCCCCAGGGCGGCAGGGCCAGCAGCCAGCTGGAGGAACCCCAGAACACCAGGAGCTGTGGCAACTCCAGAATTATCAACATAGACATGCCTAGGACAAAGTAAGAGGTTAGTGTCCTATGGACTTTGGGACCTGTTTTTGGGGGAATGCGTCGGCTCCCTCCCCTGGGGGCTAGAAGCCACTGAGGAGACACGCCATTTTGTAGTTTTCAGAGGCAGCTCCAGCTCTTGGCCTGCGAATTGTAGGGAGATCCAGGGATCAGTCTTGGGGGGTAATCGCTCTTGCTTTAACCTCCCTGGATCTGGATTGTGATCTAGGGTGGAAGTTGTGGGTGGGTTTACAGCTTGCCAGAAACGGAAGTTGCTCCCCACACGTTCGGGATGAAAATTCCTCTATCTGGCCTTGAAGCCATAGTGTGGCAACAAGCCCAAAAGTCAAGTAATTAAGTGGCAACATGCCAAGGCAAAGGAAACAGAAAAATGCAACCCTAGACTCCTATTTTGGGGGCATAGAGTGGGAAAAGGACTGTGAGGTCAGAAGTCCTGCTCCAAAAGCCCCAGGGAAAACATGAACGGGTTGCAGGCCATAGAGGACCTTAAGAAGGACTTTAAAAATCAAATAAGAGAAGTGGAGGAAAAATTGGAAAGAGAAATGAGAAGGATGCAGGAAAAGTATAAAATGAGGGTCAACAGCCTGACTGAGGAAAACAACACCTTAAAAAATAGACTAACTCAAATGGCAAAGGAGGCCCAAAGGGCAATGAGGAGAAGAATGCCTTAAAAAGTCGAATTTGCCAGATGGAAAAAGAATCTCAAAAGTTCACTGAGGAGATTCATTCCTTCAGAGTGAGACTGGAGCAAATGGAAGCTAATGACTTTATGAGAAATCAAGATGCTGTGAAGCAGATCCAAACAAATGAAAGATTAGAAGGCAATGTGAAATATCTCATGGGAAAAACCACTGACCTGGAAAATAGATCCAGGAGAGACAATTTAAAAAGTATTGGACTACCTGAAAGCCATGATCAAAGAAAGAACCTAGAAATCACCCTTCAAAAAATTCTCAAGGAAAATTGCCCTGATGTTTTAGATCCAGAGGGCAAAATAGAGGTTGAAAGAATCCACTGATCACCTCCTGAAAAAGATCCCAAAAAAGAAAACTCCCAGGAATATTATAGCCAGGTTCCAGAATCCCCAGATCAAGGAGAAAATACTACAAGCAGCCAGGAAGAAACACTTTCAATATTGTGGAAACACAATCAGAATAGCCCAGGACCTGGCAGCTTCTACACTGAGGGATCGAAGGGCATGGAATATGATATTCCAGAGGGCAAAAGAGCTGGGAATGAACCCAAGGGTCACCTACCCAACAAAACTGAGTATTTTGTTTCAGGGGAAAATATGGTCATTCAGTGGAATAGAGGACTTTCAAGCATTCTTGAGGAAAAAACCAGAATTGAATAGAAAATTTGACATCCAGACACAAAAAGCAAGAGATGCCTGAGAAGGTAATCAGGGAAAAGAAATCAAAAGGAACTTATCAAAGTTGAACTATTTACATTCCTGTATGGAAAAACAATAACTGTGAGTGATATCTTTCTCACTATGATAATAATGGAAGAAGGGTGTGTGGTCATATGAATACATATGTGAATGTGTGTGTAGATGGTTACAGTTATATATGGATAGAGGGCATAGGTTGAATTTGTTGGGAAGGGAGAATACTCAAGGGATGAAATTATGAGGTGAGAGAGGAAAGTGGCAAGAGGAGATGGGGAGAGACAGGGTAGGGTAAACTATCTCATGTAGAAGAAGCAAGGGAAGTGGTTGCAAGGGAGGAGGAGAATAGGAAGGCAAAAAAGGCAAAACCACATTCTCATTGAATTTGGTTCAGGGAGAGAATGACATACATACTAAATGGGATATCTCAACCTGCAGCAGAATAGGGGGAAGGGGATGAGAGGAGGGATGATGGATGGGAGGGCATCCTTGGGGGGAGGGGAGGTTGGAAGTACCCACTATAGAAGAGGGACAGGATCATGTAGGGAATGGACCAGGTGGGGGGTGGGATGAGTGGGAGGGAATTATAAGCGGCCTTGTACAATATATCTACTATGATAATGTTTTGCATAGCTAGACATGTACAACATATACTGAATTACTTATCTCCCAGAGGGAATGGGTGACAAGGGAGGAAGGAAATGGATCTGAAATTCAAGGTCTTAAGATTAAATGTTTCAAATATATATAAATACTATTAGTAATACTCTTTTGCTTGTAATAGGGAGATAAGATGTGCAGGCATTGGGACACAAAGATTCACCTTCCTCTAATGGAAAAGTCGAAGGGGGTATGGGAGAAGGTATAGGAGAGAGCAGATTGGAGGAAGCGATATCTTGTGGGACTGCTATTCTGGGAGGTTGGGTAGGGGAATAACGGGGGGAAAATGATTGTAACTCAAAATCTGGCAGAAATGAATGATGTAAAACAGAAGTTAATAAAGCATTTGTTTAAAAAAAAATAAAGGATTTAATAAAAAAAATTAAAAAAAATAAAGATGTGGACACATACACACTGTTGAAGGAGTTGTGAGTTGGTTCAACAATTCTGAAAAACAATTTAGAATAATGATTTTTTAAAAACCACATAAAAACTAAAATGTCCAATGATCTTTTAGAATCAGATGTATGAATTGTCTTTCCACATGTAATCCCACAAATGGGTTTCTCTTTCATGATCTCTGTCCATACTCACTCTCCCAACTGTTAGTGTATTGATTTGTGGAAGAGTGTACTCCATATTTATGAAGGAAACTCTATTGCAGATCTGCTTTCTATTCTATTTTGTCAAATGCCTTTGCTTTAAGCCATTAGATTGTAAGGTCCTTGAAGGCAGGAATTGTCTTTTGCCTCTTTTTGTATCCCCAATGCTTAGCACAGTGCCTGAAACATGGTGGGTGCCTAATAAATGCTTATTAATTGACTTAAATTAATTATTTTCTCTGACCAATTAGGAAGAAAGCAAACGTATCAATGGGGCTTGTGAACTGTTGTGTTTTTTTTTTTTAATAAATCTATAGAACCATTTGAGTCTGAGGTATTTCAGGGACCTCTATATAAGAGAGAGTAGCAAATGATACACGAGTAAAAATAACTGCAATAACAAACAATAACAGCGCGGCATAAGCATCTCTTTCTGCCACTTTTCTCCAAAGGAGACTTTAATTTTTTCCAAGAAGGGAAGCAGGAGGTTGGGGCCAGAGGTTTGATGCTCTGCTCTCCTCAGGGAGAGGGGTCTCCAGGTTCAAATTCTATCTCCCTGCTCCCTTAAATATTGTTAATCTAGGAGAAATAACTTTAAGGTTGGGCTAAACTCTGGGTTTTTGTGTTCCCATTCATTAATGGGAAAAGGGGGACCCAAAGCTTTATAACCAAGTTTGATTCTCTTCCCACCAGACACGAGTGCTGCAATGAACACACAGAAAATAGCAAATAAATGGATTTGTCCAAGTTGGTAGCAAAACAGAAATCAGAGAAAGTATATATGAGATAATATGGGTTATACAGACGGAAGGAAGGGCCTGTCCTGCTGGGAGTGAGATATCTCAGCTCAATCAAGAGAGAGTCTTAGAGTTCACCCAAGGGGAAAATTCCCTAAAGTCTCTAGTGTAGAAAGCTTAGGATAGGAATGTGATAGAGACTGTCAGGTACTTTCATGTCTGCCTTTTCCTAGAATCTGTCTTCCTTCATTCACCTGAAGAGAGGTTGACCTTGTATCTCATTCTCTTTCTGTCTCTCTCTGTCTGTCTGTCCGTCTCTCTCTGTCTCTCTGTCTCCCTCCCTCCCTCTCACCCTCTTTTGGAAGTTAATAGAATCCTGCATCTGAGCTCTCCTTTCTCAAACTCCAGCTTGGCCTTCAGGCAGGTGTGGGTCATTGTTCTCTACCCACGAGGAGAGAATTTTACCCTTTTGAGCCAGCACTACTATAATAATTCTAAAATCATGGACAATGGGCTCTGAAGTTAGTACTGATTAGGTTAGTACACCAGCCAGTGTGATAAAACTCCTATGAATTTGCCGATTACATATTAAGCATTTAGTTACTTTATACAAAGTATTCATAGCTCATATCATTAAAAGAAATCTATTTGTACCTACAAGAAAACATCATATTGGCTAAGAAGCAAAAAAGATGTGCCAAAAATTCCCAGAAGTATGAAAAGCAATTTAGTATCAATTTGGTAATTATCAAACAAGCTTCCCCAAAGCACTCTAATATTTATAGTTTGTTGCGTCTCTTTCATAGAATGACATCTCATACTGCAAAGAATCCCCATAGTACAAAGACAAATGTCAAAGAATTCTGGGGAATTCCACTAATAAACTACTCTAGAACCAGGTCATTATCTTCAACCTGACTGTGGACACCGCAGTGTCTGGGACATAACATTGATGCATAAAAACTTAAGAAGCATGTTTTTAATAGCTGTCTTCCTACCAAATGCACACACTCTCCAAACCACAAGGAATTAAGGGCTTTCCGAATACTAAACTTAGCTGGGGAGATCAAAATCACATGGGGAAAGGATGAGGGTATACTCCACACCATTCCCTATCCTGTTGTTCTGTCTGATTCTGAGTTGTACCTGGTGCTTTTCCAGAGTCTACAGAGGCTGAGCATGCGTCCTCATGTTTTTGGTAAACTACAAAATGTGGTCATTTTATTCATCTGCAAAAGTACATAGAACATTGATTTTTAATAAGTAATGAGACATTTCTACCTGAATATCACCCACCCCTCCTCCCCCCCAAAAAGAGAGATGAAGTGAACATTGTGGGGCAGGGGTGGGAATTACATCTTTATTTTCATTAATCTTTGATTTCCTTTGTAATCCTGTCTGTTTTGTTTTATACATTTAAGGACATTATTCTGAAAAGGGGTCTTTGGCTTCACCAGGCTGCCAAAGGCAACCATGATATAGGAATGTTATGAACCTCTGCTCTAAGAGATGGATGAACTTGCTTGGGATCACACAGCCAGTGTCTCAGCTGGGATTGCTTATGGATCGATATTTCTTACACGTCTTCTCCTTTCAACTAGAAGGTAAAACCTTTGGAGGCAAGGAGCATATCTATTGCTTTTGTATCCCCACTGTGTCTAACACACAGTAGGTAGTTAATGAATGCTTAAATTTGCCATAGAGTATCAGAACTTGAAGCAACCTCAGAAATAAGCCACTCCAACCTCCTTGGTCTACATGTCAAGAAATAGAGACCCAAGGAAGGGAAGTGAATCGGTCAAAGTCACTCAGCTAGGGGAAGAGCAGAGATCCCAGTTTGGCTTGGTTCTCATCCCAATGCTTTTCACAGGAAAACATAGTGCTTCCCCAGCTATGACAGGACTCCGGCACGAAATGACTTGTTTGAAGATTACAGGCAGTGGAACTCAAATCCAAATCCCGTCCTTTGCTTGCTCCTCTTTCCATCTCTCCACAAAGTATGGGTGAGTTGAGTCCACCTGGTTCCTTATTTCTATTCGTTTCAGTCACTCAAAGCTCCAGGGACAGCTCTTTCTTCACAGAAGCCCTGCTGGTTTGACCCCATCAAGTTATACTTATCCAAGTGTTATACAACCCTCCCTTTAATTACACACTCAATCAGTTCCTCCCAAGCTCAGCAATTTGTAGTTCCCGACTCCCCCTGGGCTCCTCTGCTAGAGGGAGGCTCCAAGTCTTTGCTGCGGCCACAGAAGCCCTTGCTGGGATTTTCAGGGTATATTGCATAGGCTCACTGCTATTTCATACTCTATTTCCTTCCAAATGAATCCTCTGATGAATCTTGTCCTATGGCAGTGATTCACTGCAGGCTGATTTCACACATTATTCCCTTACCTTTAAGACCTCACATCTTTCTTGAAACTAGGCTGACCTTTGGGGGAAAGCCCAGCCCAACTAAGAGTGGTCCAAGTTTTCTTCCAATATAAACAGAGCTACCAAAACAAGTTATACGTTTGTTCATTCATTTAAAAAGCTACCTCTTCAATGTGCTAATTATTAACCTATTATTCTGATCAAGTTAGCCCTGGAATCTTAATGACCAGGGCCAGGTCTAAATAGCCAAAGGTGGAGGCATGAACAAAATCTGTAAATCTGCATGCCAGAAATAATCAGTTAATTTAACCATAGAATGCTAGAGCTAAAGGGCAGCTAGGTGTATAGTGGATAGAGGACCACTCCTGAAATCAGGAAGGCCTTGAGTTCAAATCCAGCCTCAGACCCTTACTAGCTGTGTGACCCTGGGCAAGTCATTTCACCCTGTTTACCTTAGTTTCCACATTTGTAAAATGAGCTGGAGAAAGAAATGGCAAACCACTCCACTGTCTTTGTCAAGAAAATTCCAAATGGGGTCAGGTAAAGTCAGACATGACTGAACACAAAAAGCTACAGCCAGAAGGTAACATGTTAGAGAACATGAAATTTAGCCCCATCTACCTTATAATGAATCTGAGACTCAGAGAAAGGAAGCCTGTCTAAAGTCCCACAGCTGATTAGTGGCCTAGCTGAGGCTAGACACCAGCCATCCCAATGCCAAGGCCCATACTCTTTGCATCATCAAAAACCAGTGACACTGAACACACTCCAAAGTCCTTAGTGAACAAGTTGGATTTGGGAGCCTTAACAGTCAGCTGTCAATCAAATAATCAATCAACAAAAATTGATTAAGTTCCTATCATGGGCCAGGCACTATGCTAGGATACAATGATGGATAGAAGGAAGGAAGGAAGAAAGGAAGGAAGGAAGGAAGGAAGGAAGGAAGGAAGGAAGGAAGGAAGGAAGGAAGGAAGGAAGGAAGGAAGGAAGGGAAGGGAAGGAAGAAGGGAGGGAGAAAGGAAGGAAAGGCAAGTTTTTTTTCTCACTGCAATGCACTCATAGAAGCCATCACCTCTGGGGGACAAGAGGGGAGAAAAATCCTTCTCCTCTTTGCTAGAAATCTGTGGTCAATAATTTTTGGCATGACCTTTATCTATGGTGATCAATCAGGAGTTGCCCTCTTATCTTAACAGATTTGTGTCCTTCCAGAAGAGACCAAAGCACGTTTCCTACAGAAAGGGACCAAAGCAAGTGTCCAGTTCATTAGAAGTTTCCCCAGTTCAGCTAAGCAATGGGTTGCCCTAATCACCCTGTTACATTTATTATAAATTTATCGAAAATAGAATGACTTACTATATAGAGATCCAAATGAAAAAAAAAAAGATTACATATGAAACCACAAACTTCAGTTGCATAATTTAATAAGGTAGTAATAAAATTGCCCTGTTTGTGTCCCCTTCTGAATTTCTTTTTTTTTCTTCTGGGTATTCTTTCATGTTTTAGGGGTGCTCTTTCCTTTCCTAAAAAAAATTGGGAGCAGCTAGGTGGCGAAGTGAATAGAACACCAGCCCTGGAGTCAGGAGGACCTGAGTTTGAATTCAATCTCAGACACTTGACACATACTAGCTGTGTGACCTTGGGTAAGTCACTTAACCCCAATTTCCCTGCCTTCCACCATCCAAAGAAAAAAAAAATTAAATCACTACCCACTAAGCTCTCCATCCCTTCCTTGAATAGAATTCCTCTCTTGTAGGACTGCATTGTAACAAATAAATATAGTCAAGCAAAGTAAATCAATGCCTTGGTCATCTCTGAACATGAACATCTAGTCCATCAACTCTCTGCCGAGAGATGGGAGGCAGGTTTCATCACTGGTCTTCTGATGTTGATTAGTTGGTGCATTGATCAGAGTTTTGAAATTTTTTTTCTTCCAAAATTGCTTTCCTAAAATGTCATCCACATCCAGAGAAAGAACTATGGAGTCTGAATGCAGAGCGAAGCAGACTATTTTATTTTTTTGTTTTGTTTCTCCTTTCTCATGGTTTCTACCATTCGTTATAATTCTTCTATACAACATGACTAATGTGAAAATTTGTTTAATAGGAATGTATATGTAGAGCTTATATCAGATTGCAGGCCATCTTGGGGATGGAGGGGGGAGGGAGGGGGAAAAATTTAAAGCTTATGGAAGTAAATGTTGAAAACTAAAAATAAATAAATTTAAAAAATTTTTTTAAGTTGCTTTCCTAAATATTATTGTGGTCTTGCACAAATTGTTTTCCTATTTTTGCTCATTTTATCCTGTGTCAGGTCACGTAAGTCTTCATAGGTTTCTCTGAATTCTACATATTTACTATTTCTTATGACAAAAGAATATTCCATTAGCTGTACCACATTTTATTTAGTCATTCTCTAATTGATGGGTACCTGCTTTGTTTCTGATTATTTGCTATCATAAAAAGTATGCTAGAAATGTTTTTGTACATATTGGCACATATGGTGTTATCTGTTGGAGACAGGAAGGCTATGCTGCCCTGGGGCTGTGCTAGAGCCTGCTCATACTGGGTCTTAAGAACTGATTATTAAATTTTCAGTGTGAGCATTTTATACTTCAGAAATTAGCAAATACTACAAATCAGGGTTTGAGTTATTGTATTACTGGTTTCTAGATTTAGTAAAAATAATGAAGAAAATGTTAATGCAGATTAAACTTCAAAATATGTTGAGCATAGTTTTCCCCCTTCCCTCAGAGAGCCTGTTGTTAAATATTTACCAGCATACCCTTGCCCCACCTCCAAACAATAACTCTACCCAGGAGGTAGAGGCACCCAAAAAATTTTACCAGTGGACATTCACTCTCTGGGTGGAAGTTTACTGTCTCTATTCTTCTTTCAGTCTTGAAATTCTTCTGGGAGGGATGAGGCTTTGAATCACTGGCAACTTTAGCATGAATGAATTCATTCAAAAAGTGTGTGTGTGTGTGTGTGTGTGTGTGTGTGTGTGTGTGTGTGTGTAAAATCTCCAGTGACTCCTATGGATAAAGCACTCTGCTGAGACTGAGGGAAAAACACATCCTGACCTCAAGGGATTTACAATCAAGGAGAAAACTTTTATGTGTGTATGTATCTCTATCATATATATGTATGTACATAAACATAAATACATAACCATATTAAACACAAACTGTGATAAGACTAAAAAGAGGCACAGACAAGGGCTGAGTTCAAAAGGAGATGTGTGGGAGGGCAGTTTTCTTGATCTGTATCTTGCCACTGGACCCAGATGGCTCCAGAGGAGAAAGTGAGGCTGGTGACCTTGCACAGTCCTGCCTCACTTAAATCCAATTCACTTGCATGTCATGGCATCATTTTCCTGATGTCATGGTCCTCTTGGAGAACAAAGGACAACAATATATGGTAACTTGCCAGGGTCTTTCCTAAAATGTGGCACCCAGAAATGAACACAATACTCCCAAAGCCATCTATCCTTTACTGATCCCAGTGGCTGCCAATACTTCTCCACTCTTCCTTAGTTTCTTGTATATATTTTCTCTCTCCCTTTCTATGCACATATTGTTTCCTGTGGCTAGATCAGAAACTCTTCAAGAACAGAAACCCTTTCACTTTTGACTCTGCATCCTTAACCTCTAGCTCAGGGCCCAGGCACATATCAGGTGCATGCTGGCTGACTGATGCAAATACTTGATGACAGTTATCCTGATGGTTCTTAACCCGGTATCTGTGGACTCTTTTTAAAAAGTATTTCAAGGGACAGCTAGGTGGTCCAGTGCATGGTTCTGAAGTAAGGAGGACCTGAATTCAAATCCAGTCTCGGACATTTACTTAGCTGTGTGGCCCTGGGCAAGTCACTTAACCCTGATAGCCTCTTTAAAAAAACAAATTTTGATAGCAATATTTCAATATTATTGGTTTCCTTTGTAATCCTGTTTATTTTATTTTATGAATTTAAAAGCCTTTTTCTATAAAAAGGTCTATAGTTTTTGCCAGATTGCCAAAGGGGTTCAGGACAGAAAAAGAGAAAGACCCCTACTCTAAATTTCCATGCTGAGCATAAGCCTCTGTTAGCTACTTCATAGGAGACATATCATTTGAGCTGGATTTTGGAGGGTAGGAATGATTTCAGCAGGCAGGAAAGGGAGCAATGATGGTGGGGGTGGCCTCATAAGCATAGTATGTCTTTTATGAGCCAAAGCAGGGAGATAGCAGGTGTGTTCAGAGCATGGTGGACAATTCAATGTGGATGAAAAACAGGATTTAAGAAAGGAAGGGCTATGATCATGTCTCACTGGAACGGCCCAGCAGCCTCAGATGTTTAGAGAGAAGAGGCCTCCAAAATATAGGGAAAGCAAAAGCTCCAGCCAGAGGAAGAGGACAGGAGCATGGTCACAAACTCTTCATTGGCTCCCTTAGAGCTAACGACAGAATATTAGAACTGGGAGAAACCTTAGAGATTACCTTCTAGTCTAGTGACTTGCAAGTGTTCTTTGAAGACCCCTGGGGGTCAGGAGACCCTTCACGAAGTCCTCAAGGTCAAAACTATTTTCATAATAATACCAAAATATTATTTGCCTATTAAAATACTCCTCCCTTTTCCAACTACACATCTATGTGAGGTCATATTTTCTTCAACCAAAACAATGGATCATAGCAGATTAAATGCAGAAGCAGTATGAGAACCCAGCCATCTTCCATGAAGCCAGGTTTTAAAGACATTTGCAAAAACATGTCAGACAAGGCTGTATTTCTCATTGAATTTCTTTTGTTTTCTTTTCTTTTTTTGTTTTGGAAAAAAAATTAGTCCTTTTCCATAAAAATATTTTTGTTAACTTATGAGATTGTTACTATTACTTTAAATTAATTAATATTTTAACATTTTATCAGTTTACATAAACAAAAGGTATTTGGGGCTCTCAATAATTCTAAAGAGCAAAAAGGAAGCCTGAGACCAAAATGTTTGAGAATTGCTGATCTAGTCCCAATTCCCACCCCCACCCCCTTTATTTTAATAGATGAGAAAACGGACGTCCAGAGAAGTTAAGTAATTTGCCCAAAGTCACATGAGTGTTAAGTGGTATGAAGTAGGATTTGAATCCAACTCTCCTCCCAAGTCATTGCTTCTTCCTTTATGCCATATGCTGCTAGGCTCCATACAAAAAATACACACCACAGACAAAATACTGTTCCTGACTTCCTCCTTTGTTTTAAAAAAAAAATGATCCTTACCAGTTTTTGTGGGGAGCTTCTGCTGAGGAATTCTCTGGGCACATCTTCTGCAAGTTATGGTCGCAAAGAGTTACCTAGACCAGCAGGAGGGTTGAAATGACTCACCCAGAGTGGCCCAGGCAGTGAGGTGTAAAAGGGCTTATACCCAGGCCAGTCTTTCATCCACTGACCCCACTGCTTCTCCTGAACTGATCCTGCCTTCTTTTATTTGGTTTTATAAGGAAACACATGCCAAGGGTCATTTCACATTATTCGCCTTCCTTTTCTTCAGTGTCCACACCCTCCTTCCAAGGAAGGACTTTCCGCCCCCTAAAAACTATCAGACCATTAGCAGGTTTTCTGGAAGCTTCATTATAAGGTTTTGAATGAAAGTGGTCTTGGCACCTCCACTGAGACCCCATGGGGTCCTTCCTTAGCCACTTCCTGAAGGAGATCAGCCAAAGCCCCACTCCGTTCCATTTGGTTCTTGCCCTGCCTTGGACACATCCCAAATGCCAGCTGTGTACTTGGCATTGTTAAGAGTGCACCCTAGCCCCCAAATAACTTCGGATATATTTTGTATTTGACAGGCAGTGTAATGTCATGGATACAGCCTAAGAGCCAGGAAATCCAGCCTCTAGCACATACTATGGAAAAGTCACTTAACCTCTTGATGCTCTAGAAAAGTCTCCAAGCCTGCAAAGAAAGTGCCCATCCACATCAATCAATAAGCATTTATTAACACAATAGTGTTCCGGGCACTTTGCTGAGCACTGGATCTAGTCTCTTTTATTTTGTATTTAAGAGGCAGTTCAGCTTAGTGTATAGAAGGAAGGCCAACCTTGGAATCGCCAAGACTTGGGCTCAAATCCTGCCTCTCAGAAATACGAGCTGTGTAACCAAGAGCAAGTTACTTAACCTGGTGATGCCCCAGAAAACTGGCTAAGATTCTAAATTACAGCTGCCAATATGCATCAGCGGAGAGCACTTCTGTAAAAGGAGTCCCTTGTGCTCATAAAATCACAGGTCCATGGTTCATATGTAACCTAGTATAATATGTATTAATAGTAAAATATCATAATATATCATATATAAATAATATGCATTACTTAAAGTATATGCAAAAATTACATCACAAAACTAATCCCTCAGGGCCAGTCCTAGGCCCCTCAGGAGAGCAGTAGTCATTGCCCTCTGGGAACTCAGCCATCTACTGGAATAGATGTAGAAGTAACCCCACAGCTGGTGCTGTGTGTGTATCTGTAAACCTTCCCAAGAGAATAAAAGCTTCTTGAAGGCAGGACCCCACCCTTTTGGGGGAGGGGTCATTGTTAAACCCTTACTATGGGCCAGGTTCTGTGTTATGCATCAGGAATAGGAGGAAAACAAAACCAACAAAACCACCACGGTCCACGCTCTCAAGAACTGTACATTCTAATGGAGGAGAGAACACACTAAGTAGGTACATAGGAGATATATACAGACTATGTGAAGGTAATATGAGAGAAGACATTAGCAGCATAGGGGACCCAGGTAAGCCTCCTGCAGAAGGTGGGATTCGTTCGAGTTATCTTCTAGGAAGCCAGGGAAATGAAGAGACAGCACTCCAGACATGGGGGATGGCCAGTGCAAAGGGGTACCATGTTTGAGAAAATGAAAGTAGGCCAGCACGGCTGGATCATAGAGTGGGAGAAGGGGAGTAAGGTGTAAGAAGGCTGGAAAGAGAGGGAGGAGCCTTTATGAAGAACCTTTATGAAAGTTATAGAGCGTTGAACTACAAACAGAGAAGTTTAAATTGGATCCTAGAGGTAAGAGGATCTACTTTGGTTCTTGAGAAGACGGGGGATATATACTTGTTCTTTAGAAGCTGAGTGGAGGGTGGATTGGAGTGGGGAGGCAGGGAGGCCAGGTAGAAGGATGTTGCAGTGATATCCAGGGAAAAGTGAAGAGAGAGCCAGAGACATAGCAGTGGTTGAGTGGAGAAAAGGATACGTATACAAGACAAGATTTGGCAATAGATTGGATATGAAGAGTGAGAATGAAGAATTGATTAACTCTCAGTGCCACAATTAGCATTTAATAAATGGTCAGGAATGAAGGAATGAACACATACATGAGGTGGTCTGCTCTGCATGGGTCACTGAAAATGAAGAGCTAGGGAGCTATCGGTCCAGAACTCTCTGGAGATTATAAAGGGACTCAGAAACCACCATCATTTCACAGACAAGCATACTAAAATGCGGAGTTAGGACTGAGATTCACATCCAAGTCTTAGCCACTATTTCAGGTACCAAAGAAGTGGCCACACAAATTCTTTTTCCCTCAAGTCACGATGATACCTCATTGTGACACTGAGGTGACCTTGGATTTCCAAAGTCTTGCCTTGAGAGAGCCCAGATGTTGGCAGGTCCAACTAAGCTGCATGGTCTGAGTAGTTTGGTGTTGTGGGGATCTACTCAGTGAATGAAGGCTGGAGAGTTCCAAAAAGAGTTTGGGGCTCAGGCTGTGTTGGGGTCATTGTGATTCCTGCACAGCTTTCTTCAAAGCATAGAGGGTTGCAACTTGCATTGGTAGTGGTCCACTCACAACCAAAGAGAAAATCACAGATCCTTGATATATTGAAGGATAGTCACCTGGCTATGGGTCTTATCTCGTTACTCAACTTTGACCTCTGTGAGGCCAGGGCTATTTGGGCATGATATCTCTCCTTCCAATGCCCCGCACAGAAGAGACACTCAGTAAACATTTGCTCTATTTCGCTCATTCACAAGAGAAGCACCTTGGGATTTAATAATCACTATGATCTCCACTCAAACATACACAGAGCCCCAGATGTTTATGCAAACAGGTCTTTATTTAAAAATCAGTCTCCCACAGGTGTACCATCTGATCGCTTGTCATTTTCAATGCCCACATTTGCTGGCTGTGAGCAGAGCGTGGTATATTCTTCTGGGCTCACAATGTAAGGCGACAGTGCATTCAAAAACTCTGCCAGGGGACAGAGCCCTGCTGGGCATCCTTTCACCACTTGTTCCTGTGGAGGAAAAAAAAAGACCCAAGAAGAATGTTGAAGCCCATGGGATAGCTGCCACAGTGGCATGGCTTTGAGGGTCCCTAATACCCGAGGGTGCAAAGCATATATAGTAAAACAGTAAGATACCCATGGACCCCCCGATGCCAATATTCCCCTGTGCCCATGTTGTATGCCTTCCAGATGCCCAGTCTCGTGGATGGACTGGGCTCAACAAGGTTTTCTTTTCCTACTCCTCAACCAGTTCCCAGGACACACAGTATGAAACAACCAAGATACTGAAGAGATAAGCATAATTGCTCCATCACCAGCCAAAGGTCCTGTTATTAGTGACACTCCCATGGGCCATGGGACAGGATGTGTTGCTGTTAACAGGAGCCACACATACAAGAGGAGGGGCATGTTGGGCCAAGTGTCCTGGAATGAGTTTGCAGCAAAGCCGATATGGGGACTGGAGTCACAGGATGGGGTTAGAGATAGATGGGCCTTTTGAAGTAATTAAATCATTAATTTCATTTCTCAGCTTAGAAATATGAAGCCCAGAGCGGTCGTGTGACTTGCCTGAAGTCACACAAGCAAGGGGGAGGAAAAAGGATTCGAACTCAGGATCTCTGACTCCAGATTCTGTGCTATATTGCCTCATCCCATCCCCTAAGCTTTATCTGAAGTTAGGCAGAATTCAGGAGCCTGGCTGCAATAGAGCAAATGCACTGGGGTGCACTGCATGGGTGGAGTGGTCTGCAGTGCTGCATGTAGACTGACCAGCCCTCAACGAGGCCTCACCTCGCCATTGTAAGAAAGTCGAACGAACCAATCCTTGGACTCCTGGTGCTGGTAGAGCTCCATAATCAGGTCTGCGGCATACGGGGGCCATTTGTGGTCAAAAATCCCCAGTGTTATGAGGAGGGGCATGAGGGTCACGTCATGGGTGGCATAGAGGTAGAGCTTTCTGTAAGAAAGAGCTTCTGAAGAAAACTCTGATGTTCCTTGCCTTAGAGAAAACCAGGGAACTGGGTCCCAGCAGAACTCCATTAAAAGACCCAGAAGAATCCAATGAAACTCAGAGCCAAGGCTAATAATGAGGAAAGCCACCACCCAGAGGGTTACCTTAGCCTGAGAGGGACCTGAAGGTTTGGGCTGCTTTATTCCTTATAGCTTGGCTTTCATCTTCCATCACTAGGTTCCCAAGCTTCTCCTTTCCCTCCCTTTCACCTACCCCCAGTTTGGGCTCCCAGTACTGTGGAGACATGCCACAGCTATGAGATACCTGGTGTTTCTGAGTGGAGTAGATGGGTCCACTGCTTCTAGCATGTTCTTCTGTAGGGTGTAGAGCATGGGGCCAACCGCCATCTGAAGTCCTTCCCTGAGAAGGAGGCAAGTTCATGAAGTCTACACTCCTGTTGAGCTTAATACTGTGTCTGTACACTACTGGGAAATACAGAAATTTATGGCATCAACTGGTTTTCAAAGGCTTACATCCTAAAAACCAGACAGGACCGTGAGACAGAGACCTTTCAATGACGGAAAGGAATGACAGACACTTTTTCTATTACGTGGCCCTTAAAAGTAGCACTAGTTCCAGTCCTGCAACAAGGGCAAGAGACTTAGAGTGAGTGGAAGGTATACCCAGGGAAGAGGAGGCAGAGTACAGGAAGGCCCCGGCTAAGATAGGCTGTCAGGAGATAGTGAAGCACAGAAGGAAGGCTCGTTAAGCAGTGATTGACTGAGGGTTATACCAGGGGTTCTGGCCATGGGAGGAAGACAGAAGATGATGTAGGAAAATGCTGATCACCTGGCTGGGGACACCACACATATAAAAAATAATCCTAAATTGGCAAATGGACAAGCATAAAGTGAGCGGACAAGCAGCACCCCAGTTCCTACTGCGGCTCCAGGAACAACCAACTGTGTAATTCTAAGGTCTTGCCAAGGAGTCTCAGAAATGGAATCCAGATGTGCTGAAGGGACTTGGAGTAAAGGCAGGGTGAGAATCACAGGCCAGGGACAAAGGTGGGAGAGAGCAAAGGATGACCCAGGCCTGGGAAAGCAGAAGGTACTTCCTGAGCACAGGCATGTGGCCAAGAGCAGAGCCCAGACTGGCAAGCCAGAAACCACTGTTTAATCTTGTTAAGTGACTGGGGCTGGGGAACACAAGTGGACTCACTGCTCCCAAAGAGGAGGTGCATCTGATTGCTATTATTTTTATGCAACAGACCATGATGCTCCTTGAGACATTAATTCTCATGCTTCTCTCCCCATTCATCTCTGAAAGCAGCTCCCACTGCCTTTCTGATGACCCACAACCTAAGACTCTTTAGTTGGGGAGACAAGTTAATATTTTTACTGTCAGAAGGGGGGGACTTGCTAACGAGGTTAGCATATAGGATGACAGATAGAAAGCAATGGGCTAAGTCTAATAAGGATAAATGTAAAATCTTATGCTTGGGTTAAAAAAATCAGCTGCACTTTGGCTGAAGGAGCCACAGCCAGACAGCGCCTTGTGAGGGAAGGCATGAGGTGAGGCTAGAGCCAACACAAAGCCTAGATGTCACAGGGCATCGCCACAGGCATGTCCAGAACTAGGGAAGATGGGCAAGCCTGAAGCCCCCTCGACAGTCCACATTTTGATCCCAGTCAGTCCTGGACACTCCATTTTAGGAAGGACACTGACTGACAGAACATCAAGAGGAAGGTGACCAAGACTGTGAGGGGACTGGCACCAGGTCACCTTCCAAGACCAGCTGAAAGAACCAGCTATCCAGCCTGGAGAAGAGAAGCCTTGGTAGTGGTGCAGTAAAGCTGCCTTGAGATGAAGGGCTTTGCTAGGAAAGAGGCCCAGAGGGCTGACCAGGGCAGAACTAGGACCAGCGAGGAGATGTAACAGGGACATACAGAAGGCAACTCCTGTGAAGTGAAAAAAGGCTTTAACAATGAGCATTGTCCCAGCGGTCCAGGTGGCTTCTGCAGGTAGGGAGCTCCCCATCTCTGGAGGGCTTCAGACAGAGGCTGGATGACCATGTGCCATAGATGGCAGAGCAGGGGAATCCCAGACAACCTGAGGTCTCCCTCCCCCAATTCTGAGGTTCTAAGGACAGATTCCCGCCCGCCCCCCCCCCCCCAGCTCCAACCCTCACTGTGGAGAAGCCTGGCTGGTCCCAAGAACACCCACCCTGTCTCTCAAGACTTCAAAGAAAAGTTGCTGAGCAGTAGAAGCTGATAGACCCCGGCTTCTCGTCAGGCCTGACTCTACAGGCAGCACACACATTTATCAGCCCCGGGGCTGAAGCCCGGCTCCTGTGGCCTGCCTGTCCTGGGCAGCCAGCATGTCACCAGGACATAGCAGCCTCAGCTTCTGTGCCTGCAGGAAGTGCCAGCTGACAGTGGGGCAGGTCTGCTGGGTCACTGACTGAAGCCGTCACCCCTCGCTGCCCTCCGGGTCCGAGAATGCTCGGGTGGGGGTGCCTTTGGACCAGACACAGAAGCAGGAACCTCACCTGTCTCTGCTCCCCAGGATATAGAGAGCTGTGTCAACAGCTCTCTGCTCAATCATCTGTGTGAATTTCTTTAGCATGTGGCAACTGGGGAGCCCGTGAACCTGAAAGGGCCATGAATGCAGTTAGAAAAGAGCATTTCTTGCCTGGCTCTCCAGATAGGACCCCACCAAACAAAAACCCCAAGACCTTCGCTGCACATTCAAGGTCCTCTCCAGCCCCCACCTCCCACTCCCTCCAGCCAGACTGAACACCAATGCCTGTTCCCTGAACACACCCAGGGTTTCCTAATTCCCCTGCCTCCCCTGCCCTGCTTAAGCTTGCACAGTCTTCTGGATAACAAGATTATATTTAGAGCAGGAAGGGACCTCAGAGGCCAGCTAGTCTGACCCACCTTATTTTATAGGGGAGGAGCCTAAGTCCCAAGGTGGGTGAGTGAGCTCTCCAAAGTCTCAGAGGTATTATGTATCTGAGGAAGGATCTGAACATAGGTCCTTAGCTGGTCCGGCCAGCTCTTTCCACCATACCACACCATTTCCCAGAATTCAGAGTTGATCAGTCTTAGAAAGCAGAATTCAATCAATAAGCATTTAAGGGACTAGTATATGCCAGGTACTATGCTAAACACTAAAGGTCACCCTCTGGGTCATCTCTTGTTTATAGGCGAGGGGAGGGAATGGGGGCACAGAAAGGTTACACATCCTACCAAAAGTCACACAGCATGTCCAGGACCAGAAACTGAAATCTCCCAGGTCCTTCCCGGGGCCCTTTACCGTACCATTACCCCCACAAGCGGCCAAGCTCCAACACCCAGTTCCCTCCTCTGGCCACCCTTGGCAGTTACACACAGGGCCGCTGCTCCTCTTCCTTTGCACTCCTTGGGGCATCTAGCACAGGGCCTTGATAGGCTGGAGCCTCCATAGGGGAGGAATGACTGCAGCCCTGAACCTTCTCAAGGACTCTGCCAGGCAGCTAATCCAACTACATAGAATAAATGTTCATCACTTGCCCACTCCTACGAAAGCTTGGGTGTTAGGCATGGGGAGGGGAGAGCTACACAGCCCATAGAAGTCAGACTCAGTACCCTTGTGCTCACAGAGCTCACCTTCTGGTAAAGGGACAGGATGTATGTATACAAAAGCATCACCTACTTTCTGTATTATAGTTAAGTGGAGAGAGAGATGGCAGATGAAGGTCTCTGTGAATCTGAGGGGGAGAGGGAGGAAACTGGGGATAGCTTTGTGGAGTTGGGGAGGGGTGAGGCCACAAAGATCTGTATTTGGCTCATGCCTCTGGAAAAGCAGGGATAAGAAGGTCTAAGTCCAAGTGATACAAGTTGGTCTGGTAACACAGAAGAGTCCTTTTCAGTCCTTTTCAGCTGTGTCTGACTCTTGGTGACCCCATTTGGGGTTTTCTTGGGCAAGATACTGAAGGGGTTTGCCATTGCCTTCTCCAACAGATTTAAGCAAACAGCAGTTAAGTGACTTGCCCAGGGTCACACAGCTAGTGTTTAAGGCTGGATTTGAACTGAGGTCTTGCTGACTCTAAGCCTGGCACTCTATCCACTCACTGCACCATTTAGCTGCCCTACACAGAAGAGCTAGCTGCAAGGAATCTAGTGTTGCTTCATTTTTTTGTTAGTTTGATCCAGAGGCCAACTCTGTTTCAGCTCTAAGATGTCTATATACGTTCCTCCTACGCTCTGTTTGAGTGAGACAGGGCTGTAAATTTCTCCATCTTAATCTCCACAGGAATAATTCCCTTAGGGCAGTGGATGCCAAGAACAAGAGGAACTCTACCTGTTTCCTACCTGAAGAGACCAGGGCCTAAAGAAGAAGGGGCTAGAAGGCAGATCCTGGGTCTCTGGACAGGTCTAGTGAGGTCTGGCCTCAACCCTGAGGCCACATGGCTTTTAGTCCCATTCCACCTACCACAATCCAGGAAGGACATTGATTCCTGTTCCATTCCCACACACATGCCTGGCCCAAAGCCCTTCTCTTTTCCCTCTCCTTACAATAGAGAGGGCCCCCTTTGAAGTCAGGGGACTGGGGCTGCTTGGAATCCTGGCTACAGCACTGACTTCTCAGTGTGCCCAACTGTAACTCCCCAAGGGCAGACGTGGCTTCATTTCTATTCCCATGCCCCTAGTGCCCAGCACTGGGCCAAGCATATGGCCAACACTCAACCCCTGCTTGTTCATTGAATGATGGAGAGGATTAAACATACCTGAGGTATTGGAATCTCCATGTCCTGGGCCTGTGGTACCTGTGAGGACAGTGCTTTGTCCAAACACGTAGGCAATGCTGAACTACAGGGTATCAACACATGCAGTGTTCATGTGAACACATCATGTGAAATACATCCCTCGAGTCATGATAAAGCAGCAGCCTCAGGTCAGTGCAGGGAGAAGACAGTGGCCTGGGAGTTGGGGGACCAGGGTTCTGCCTGCAACTCCTTAGCTTCCCTGGGCTTCTGTTTCCTTATCTACAAAGTGGAGATCTGTCTGCAAAAGTCAAGTCTGGGACCCAAACCCCTTCAGGTTTGTTGTGCTAGCCTTTCTCCTTAGCACCAAACCACTGCCCAGGGTGCATTGGTCACTCTACTTCTGACCAAAGGATGCTACATTTTAAAAGGGATACTGATCACCTAAAATGTATCCAGGAAAAAGCCCCAAGATGGTGAGGTCTTAAAAACCAAACCAAATGGGAGACAGTTGAAGAAATTTTCTAAAAATTAGAATCAAATGGTACCTGGCAAAGCAGTGAGCCCTCCATTACTGGAAGTATTTTTTTTTTTTTTTGCTTTTTGGAGGGGGGAAGGCAGGGCAATTGGGGTTAAGTGACTTGCCCAAGGTCACATGGTGTGTGTGTGTGTGTGTGTGTGTGTGTGTGTGTGTGTGTGTGTGTGTGTGTGTGTGTGTGAAGTGTCTGAGGCCGGATTTGAACTCGGGTCCTCCTGACTCCAGGGCCAGTGCTCTATTCACTGCACCACCTAGCCACCCCTACTGGAAGTATTTAAGGAGAGGTTAGAGGATGCCTTGTTGGGGATCCTGTAAAGGAGATCCCTGCAATGAGTGAGAGATGGATGGACTGGATGGTCTTGGAGGTTCCTTCTGAATCTGGAATTCTGGGGAAGGGGTGGTTCCCAGGGGGAAGGCCACTCTCACCTTCTCAGCCAATGCATTATCTAACAGAATGAAGAAGTCCACATCTTTGCTTCTGTCGATGCCCATCTCTTCCTTTATCTTTTTCAAATCCTCTGAGATGCCAGGCTGGACAGAGGCCATCATCTTCCTGATGCTGCAGTGGAAGAAGAGCAGAGCTGCCATGCCTTCTCCTCCATTACCCACCAAGGGGAGGGAATAACCAGGCCACTCCTGAGGCCCCATCCCCTGCACAGCACAGAGTGGGAGTGGTGGCTGAGCCGCCATTGTGAACGTGAACAGGTGAGAACAAGCCAAAGGTACCCGGGTCCTGGTTCCAGCTCCACTGTCTCATTATCTCTGCCCCGAGGCTGCTTGGAGCCCCATTTTCTCCTTGGTAATGTGGGCGTGGTGCTGGTGGACCAGGGGAGCTCTAAACTGCATCTCTAGCTCTAGATAGGGTCCTCAGCCCACAGGACAACCCAGACAACACCGGACTAGGAGTCAGGGCATCTGGGCTCCAGTCTGGGCCTCTTGTGTGACCCTCTGTGCCCCAGGGATGCCAAGATTTCCTCCCTCTGTCAGAGTTCCTCCCAGACTAAATGAGAGGATACAGGGAAAACTTTAAAAAGAAACCCACACCAAGCCCTATACAAGGCAGCAGCATCACCACCACCGTCACCCCTTGCACCTGGATAGCACTTGCCAATTCCTAAATAGTTTTCACGGACATAATCTCACATGATCTTCAGAAAGACTCTTTGATGTGGAGAAGAAAAGGCTGTGATCCACTTTGAGGGAACTGAGGTTCTCTTTGAAGTAATTCCTGCAAGGTCCTTCAGTGGCAAGGCCAGCACTAGAACCCAGATCTCCTTTCTCCCATGACAGAAACAGAATGGTCTGAGATCCTCTTGGCCCCTTCCCTCCTCTTCCCCTCAGAGCTATCAGCTGCCACCCCAACAACAGGTCTTGCTCCTGGGCAGCTATACTATAGCCATCCCAGGCCAGGCCCTTGTCTCTCCTGGACCAAAGCTGGCTTAGTGCTATGACATGGTCTTAAGAGGCAGAGGTCCTTGGTTCGAATTCCAGCTCTAAGATCCCTGGGCAAGAGAGCCAACCTCTCTGATGCTGTTCCCTCATTGTAAGATGGAAATGGAGCCACATAGAATATATAATGACATGTGCATCATGCCTACCATATACTTGTGTGTGTATATTATCTAACATGAAAACTACCTCACAGAGCTGAGGAAACTCTTTGTAAACCTGAAAAGTCCTGGGGAAACACGAGTCATTATCATTAAACCATTTTAATAGGCTTTGAAGAGAGCCAGTAACAGAGAAAGCCGGCCTTGAAGCCAAAGTTCAGTCTCTGAGTGACCAGACTGTGTAGCCTGGAGCAACCATGTACCCACTGAGTGTTCTCAGCAGCTCTCTAGGCCACAGATGAAAAAGAGGTGATAGCCTGCACCGGTGAAGGGAGTTTCCTCATCCAGGAGTGCTCTCTTGCTAGTGGTCTTCTCGCTGGTGTTCCTGCCCCAATTTAATCCTCTGAAATCCTCACTGCCCCCAAATAAAGTAGTCCCTCCTGTCACTCCTGGCATTCAAGGCCTTTCCTCTAACAGGGCTCCCCTTCGTGTTCTCCACACAGCCCATTTGCTGCTTTCCCCGTTAGGAGCCTGCCTGGGCTCACTCCTAGGACTTGGCTCCCCCTGGATCCCCCATTTTTATCATCTGAAGCTCCTCCCTCCCACATCACTTCTTTCATGAAGCCTCCCTAGGCAAATTCAATTAACTTTGACAAACATTGATTAAATTGATCTCTCCATCAAATCCTTCAGAGCATCGTGTCTGGACCATTTCTTTCTACTTCTTCTACTAAGTCTTGTGTCCCAGATATGTGTGCACTTTCCCTACCGCTCCAGGCTCCAGAGTGTAAGATCCTTAAAAGTATAGCCTACACCCTCTTATCTCTGCATTTCTAGGGCCCTACACTGGCTGGGCAGTTAACACACTGTTGGAACTAAAACGGACAATGGTTCTGGATTCCAATTCAGCCTCTGTCACCATCAGTGGCCAACACTGGCCACGTCCCTTTATTTCTCGAGGCTTCAGTTTCCTTCAGTTTCTTAAGGTCCGTTTCAGCTCAAAGGGTTAATAATCTCATGATCCTTTACCTCCTGTTTGGCAGAAGAAGTTTCCTGGTTTTCATACAGCTATTTCTAAAGCTACTGGGACTCTTAGTCCCCATTGGGTAGGCAACGACTACCATAGTGAATTTCCTCATAAAGTATAAATCCAAGAGATTTTCCACTGCTCCTGATCAGGAAGCTAGCTCTTGTCCACCCACAGGCATGAGAAACCCAACCATATATTTATAGAATTATATGTACAATTATATATACACACACCCCTATAGGTGTGAGTATTTGCTTTTTGGAGGACAGAAGGCAGGGCAATTGAGGTTAAGTAACTTGCTGAACTTGAACTCTGGTCCCCTTGACTCCCGGGCCCATGCTCTACTTACTGCACCACCTACCCGGCCCTGAAGTATGAGGATTTGATACTCATATATACTATATATATATACTCATCTACATATAGGCATATGAGGATATGCATATAGTTTTACACATTAAATATGTAAAAATATACAAAAACACATACATGCACATATATACACAAACACACCTGTATGTATAGTATTATACACACTTACATTTCTAATTAAATATGTATAAATAAAAACCTACATCTATATGTCTTCTGACAGAACACAAGCTCTTTGGAGACAGAATATTTCATTTTTGCCCCTAGCACAACACCTGGCATGTGGTAGACATTTAACAGACACCTGCTGATTGGCTGACCAGTAGTGAGTAATGGGAAGACTGGAGGAAGGTATCATCCTTTTAGTAGGGGACACAGTGAGGGAGGACCGTTACCTGGCCATCTGTCTCAGGGAGTGGCAGTTTTGGTAGTTGGGGTACAGGATTTCAGAGTTTGCTTCATCAGTGAGGATGATGACAGGTCCTAGGGGAACAGGAGGAGAAGATGTCAGCATCATGTCTCTCCATCTTGCCCAGGCACAACAAGCATTCTCCTCCATTTGGCGGCCTGTCTCTTGCAGTCTGAACAACCTCCTTTTCTCCCAAGAGGTCCAGGCAGAGGACCACTCCCAGACCAGTCAGAATTGTCTTGATCCCCATCCCACACAAGCAGGACCTATGTGTGGCAACCCAACGAGAAAGGAAACCACAGCTGCCTAGTACATTTCACCCACTGCGGGTCACACGTGGAATTCAACGACCAGAGGCTTTGGGCAGACTGAACAATCATGTCCCAAGGACTAGAGTGGGACCCAGAAAGGATGAGCATCACTATGGTAGAAAGAGCCCTAGATTTGGCCCTGGCATCATAAGGCTCGAGAAGGTTACTCTACACACGAGCTCTGTGACTCTGGACAAGCCATAGGGCTCCTGTGTAAAACGCACATTACACCAGGAAGTGTGACATGGACACTGGTTATTATTCATTCCATGCCCGTAGGGGGAAAGAAGTCAGTCACCAGCTCTTCCTGATTCCACGGCATCAAGCATGGACTCTCCCTAACTGCAGCACACTCACCTCTGTGCTCTACAAGGTCCACCCCTTGGGCAACTCAACACTGCCAGCATACAAAGTCTACAGACAGAAGGCACATCAGATTCTTGAGCCAAACTAGGGAAACAGAAGTTGTGACTCATTTAAAGATAGTAACTCTTAGCACAAGAATATTACACATTTCTGACAGTGGCTACTATCCAGTCGTAAGGTGGGCAGGCCCTGTTGTCAGTGACCCTACCACCTTCCAGTCAGTCTGTTCTATGCAAGGGGAAGATAGGGTGGTGTAGAGGAAGGAGAGAAAGTGGAAGGTGCCCACATTACCACCCAAGTACAAGCCTTACTAAATGTCAGAAGAAAGATCCTGAGGGAAACAAAGTCAAACCACAGAAAGGAAGCCTTTTAGATGGAATGAAAAAGCACTAATGAAGGGTTTACTCACTGGGGAGACAAACGGAAAAGTAGGACAGGCCTGGCTGTGATCACCATATGGACATTTTGTTTAATGTACTTGTAACTCTAAGCCCATAACCAAGACTTCTGGGAGCTTCCTGGCATTTACGCCAACATGAAACCAGCCCATCTTGGGCTAAGGAGGCCTCTGGGGAGAACAATCCCTCCCAGCCCCAACCACACTTCCAGCGCCTCTGAGAAGAGTCTACTTATGTATTAGAAACAGGGTTCAACAGCGAGCTATACTCTAGAGGAGCAGTTGGTAGTGGAGACACCCCACCTTGAAAGCAAGCGTGGCAGAGCAGAAGAGGCGTTGGGTTTGGAGTCGGCTGTCCTGTGACCTTGGGCAAGGAGCTTACACTCCAGCCTGCCCCTCCATCTCCTGGACTGTCAGACTGGGCTGGGTTTGTATCTGTAGCTCAGTGTCTGGCATCTAGGTGCTTAATGAAGGCTTTATCTTCACTCAGTCCAGATCAGGGTGACTGCTTGGCACCAGTCTTCTTTCTAAAGGGCTTCAGCTCCTGGCCAGCCATCTTTCCCTCAAGGCCCATCCTGACACCAGGAGCTTCTTCACTCACTTAGTTCTAACAATGTATGATTACTGCTAATAACCATGTATATTGTGCTTTATCTCATCTGATGATGGCTGCTATCACCCCTGTTAGAATGTAAGCTTCTCATGAACACAGATCCTCTCGTTCATCTTGGCTATATCCTCAGTGCCACTGAATAAATGCTTGCTGACTGAATAAGAATTATTGCTATAACACCATCCAGGCTCCATCTGAAGACCCCCCCCCCAAGCCCCCCAGTCACTAAGGGATCCTGAGTCAGCTCATTCCACTCTTGGGAGAGGTCAGACTGATAGAAGCCAAGCCCTGCCTGTCTCCAACTTGGACCTTAGCTCCATTTTGTCCTCTGGGGCCAGGACAGGTCTAACTTTCCCTCGACAAGACATCTTCCAGTTGTGGAGGGGCCTGAAAAGTCAGGAGCACATCCAGAAGCGGGGTGCTAGGATGGCAAGCAGACCAATGCCACACAAGGATCAAGTGAAAGGGGTGGAGAGGTTTGACCAAAAACAGAAGGTGGCGAGATGTAACTGGCTGTCTTCGTTTATATAAAGGGCTGTCATGCATCAAGGTAATTAGACTTGCGTTACGTGACCCAAGAAGGCAGAAGCAGAACAGGTTTCAGCCCCATAGAAAAGAAAATACACTCCCAGTTAGGCCTGCCTTTGGAGGTTGTGAATTCCCCATTCCAAAAGGCCCTTGGGCAGAGACTCCCGGCAGTCACTCATCAGACATGCTTTGGGGGAATTCCTGGTCAAGTCCGTTCCATTATGGCTCCTTTTCACCGCAAGCAGCCATGGTATGCAGGTTTACCTCCCAGCCAGAGAGTAACAGTTCATCAGAATCTGGAACCCAGAGATGAAAGATTCTACCCCTTCTACCACATTTCACCCGAGTTCAAACTTAATTTCTTTATCATTTTGTTCACATGAACAACACTCCGTGAACCATCATCCCCTGGGGAAGAATGAAGAGAAGACACAGGTTTCCCTCAATAGGCCTATTCAAAGCTGAGGCAGCCACTGTAGGCCTGATTCCAGCCAGGTCAGCTGAGCCATCCCTCCCATCCTCTGCAAGCTTTGTCCAGCCGGGGCTTTCCCTCCTGCAGGGTGGTTTGTGCATTGCTCTGAGTACTGCTGAAGGCAGGTCAGACAACCCTAGAAGGGAAACCATGCCAAGCAACACGGAGAGTGCCAGCCTAAGAGCAGTGTTCCCTAGCTCCAAGCACAGGGGGAGGGGGAGGACGTGAAGGGTGAAGAACAGGGTTTTGTGAGCTAGAAAAACAGGATGTTTTCGCTGGGGCAAAGACTCTAACCTTCTTTCTGGCGTTGGAAAAGTCCAGCGAGCAAACACCGGGTCGACTCCAGATTCCGAAATATATTAGTAGAACGAACACTGAAGGGAAAAAAAGCCTCTTAAGAGGAATGTGAAGCTAGGAAGACCTACTGACTTCTTGGCAGGATGACTGCATTGAGAGAAACTCTTAAGGTCAACTGGATTCTCATTTTCAAGGGACTCATTTTTGGGACATCCCAAAGCTACAAGACATATTCTCCCATAAGCCATTTGAAATTAGTTAGGGGATGGCAATGTAGGGTGAGTATTGAGTGTCCTATCATAGAGGGAAAGGGAGGTTTAGGGGAGAGATGGGATCTCACAGGCTTCGGATCTCTAGAAAGGCACAACTTTACAAGGGACTCACGTGACCTCCAATGGATTGAACCTCGGGGAGAGGAAGTGGACTTCTTCTACATAATTCCTTCTCAGCCTCTCTCCTAAGGCAAACATTTGCTGCATTCCCACTCCGGTCAGCTGTCCTACAAACACCCCACCCTGGTGCAAAGAGAGGATGCGGGGAGAGAGAAGGAAGAAAGGAGAGACATCCATAGCAATTCCCTTAGCCAGCACAGAAAAGTTGAGAGCCTATCCCAGAAAGAGCTAGGAAATGTGGCTCACCTTCAGTCTGGTCTGTTGGTACTGATTGTCGTAGGGAGAGGGAGGTCTTGGTCCACCATCAAGATTAGTTACTACATAATCAAACAGAGTTTTGGCAGGGATCTCCAATAGGGTGGGATTCCATTCTACCTGTCATAACAACGAAAACCATGATGCTATGAAAAGGACTGTTTAAAAGCACTGTATTCACATCTTCCATTTAACTGCAAGCACGCAACGTGGACTGTCTTATCTCTTACCACACTCCTGGAAGGAGGAAGAGAAGGCATAGAGGAAATCTGAGGCATAGACAGGAAGCCTCTGGGAGCACTGGGGACTGAGTCTAGGTCTTCCAACTAGAAGGTGTTCTTGACTGACTAGATTTCAGCAGGTGGCACTTTCAGGCAAGTCCAAAACACCAGCCAACACCTCAAGCAGTGCCACCCCTCAGCCCTGACAGAGAGAGCCCAGCACCCTGAACCCAAGAGTCTTGAGAACAGCAAAATCCTGGGCCATGGAGTCATCAAGGGGAGCCAGTCACTGCCACCAACACCAACTACTGACCAAGGAAGGAGCCAAGGAGGAAACAAGCATTTATTAGGCGCTTACTATGTGCCACGAACTGGGCTAAGCATTTTGTTGGCTGTTGAGTTGTTTCAGTTGTGTCTGACTCTGCCTGGACCCATTTGGAGTTTTCTTGGCAGAGATACTGGAGTGATTCGCCATTTCTTTCTCCAGCTCATTTTACAGATGAGGAAACTGAGGGAAGCAGGGTGAAGTGACTTGCCCAGGGTCACACAGCTAGGCAGTATCTGAGCAGTCCCGGAACTCTATCCACTAAGCCACCTAGCTAAACACTTTGCAAATGCCATTTCACTGATTCTCATAATGAACTAGGTGCTGTTATTATCCTCATTTTGCAGTTGAGGAAAGTGAAGCAGGCAGGTTAAGTGACTAGCCTAAGATCATACAGCTAGTGGCTGAGGCTGGATTTGAATTCAGGTCTTCCTGACTCTAGGCCCAGTGCTCTGTCCATTGAGCCACCTAGCTGCTTCCAGCCACACAGGGTCATCATTTACCAGGCCACCCAGATGCTTCTTGGGCAGGTAAGCCCTCAAGCCCCTGGAGCAACAGCAGCACCTCCAGATCACTGCTCCTGCTTCTGCCCCCATAATCATCACCACTGGAAGCAACTGTTTGCACGAGTGCTGAGGCCCCTACCTCCTTAGCAACTATGTGGCCAGTGTACCCTAAGGACCATGGAGGCTTCCCATGTAACCTGGGCTAAAACCTCCCTGTCAGCCTGTGAGCTCCTTCAGGAACAGGCCAAGTGTCGCTCGGTGGGTAGTAGAGTGTGCTGCATGTAGCGAGCCTTAAATGCCCTTTCTCTCATTCATTCATTCATTCATTCATTCATTCATTCATAAGTAGCTTTGCAAATTTAGGTAAGTTGGGGCAGCTAGGTGGCACAGTGATTAGAGCACCGGCCCTGGAGTCAGGAGGACTGGAGTTCAAATCTGGCCTCAGACACTTAACACAAAAAACTAGCCATGTGACCTTGGGCAAGTCACTTAACACCAATTGCCCTGCCTTTCCCCCTCCAAAAAGGAAAAAAAAAAATTAGGTAAGTCACTTCATCAGTGTGGATCAGTGTCATCATCTGGAAAAGTGAGAGGGCTGAAATGGATGACCCCCAAAGTCCTTCCCAGCTCTAATCTACAATCCTATGAAACCCCGAGGAGCAAGGAAAGTACTTTTGCTTATCTCCAAATTCCCACTGAGAAATGGCTTCCTGAGGATGCTCCATTAACAAGCACAACTTAAAAGATATAGTCCACTATACAGCACAAAGGCTGGATTTGGATTCGAATCTCTGCGGTGCTGCCTGCTACTTGTGCTCTGGGTCTCCAGCTCCTCCCCCTTAAAACTAACCCTGAGGGGCGGAGCCAAGATGGCGGAGTAGAAACAGCTCCTCCAAGCCTCTCTGCCCCCAGATTCTCCACAAACTATGTAAAAAAGGACTCTGAAAATCTTCTGGAGCCCCAGCACCCACAGAACGACACAGAGAAGCTAACCTCCCGCTGAGGACAGCCCAGCACCCTGCAGGAAGGACCAGCGCAGTGGTCTGGGAGCCGGCAGTGCGCAGAGCGCAGGAACCGAGCCGAGCCCAGGTCCACGTGAGCCGAGGTTTTAGCCCCAGGGCGGCAGGGCCAGCAGCCGGCTGGAGGAACCCCAGAACACCAGGAACTGTGGAGACTCCAGAATTATCAACATAGACTTGCCTAGGACAAAGTAAGAGGTTAGTGTCCTATGGACTTTGGGACCTGTATTTGGGGAATGTGTCAGCTCCTTCCCCTGGGGGCTAGAAGCCGCTGAGGAGACACGCCATTTTGTAGTTTTCAGAGGCATTTCCAGCTCCCAGCCTACAAATCGTGGGGAGATCCAGCGATCAGTCTTGGGGGGTAATCGCTCTTGCTTTAACCTCCCTGGATCTGGATTGTGATCTAGGGTGGAAGTTATGGGTGGGTTTACAGCTTACCAGAAACGGAAGTTGCCCCCCACACGTTCGGGACGAAAATTCCTCTATCTGGCCTTAAAGCCATAGTGTGGCAACAAGCCCAAAAGTCAAGCAATTAAGTGGCAACATGCCAAGGCAAAGGAAACAGAAAAATGCAACCCTAGACTCCTATTTTGGGGGCATAGAGCGGGAAAAGGACTGTGAGGTCAGAAGTCCTGCTCCAAAAGCCCCAGGGGAAAACATGAGCGGGTTGCAGGCCATAGAGGACCTTAAGAAGGACTTTAAAAATCAAATAAGAGAAGTGGAGGAAAAATTGGAAAGAGAAATGAGAAGGATGCAGGAAAAGTATGAAATGAGGGTCAACAGCCTGACTGAGGAAAACAACACCTTAAAAAATAGACTAGCTCAAATAGCAAAGGAGGCCCAAAAGGGCATTGAGGAGAAGAATGCCTTAAAAAGTCGAATTTGCCAGATGGAAAAAGAATCCCAAAAGTTCACTGAGGAGATTCATTCCTTCAGAGTTAGACTGGAGCAAATGGAAGCTAGTGACTTTATGAGAAATCAAGATGCTGTTAAGCAGATCCAAACAAACGAAAGATTAGAAGGCAATGTGAAATATCTCATGGGAAAAACCACTGACCTGGAGAATAGATCCAGGAGAGACAATTTAAAAATTATTGGACTACCTGAAAGCCATGATCAAAGAAAGAACCTAGAAATCACCCTTCAAGAAATTCTCAAGGAAAATTGCCCTGATGTTTTAGATCCAGAGGGCAAAATAGAGGTTGAAAGAATCCACCGATCACCTCCTGTAAAAGATCCCAAAAAGAAAACTCCCAGGAATATTATAGCCAGGTTCCAGAATCCCCAGATCAAGGAGAAAATACTCCAAGCAGCCAGGAAGAAACAATTTCAATATTGTGGAAACACAATCAGAATAGCCCAGGACCTGGCAGCTTCTACACTGAGGGATCGAAGGGCATGGAATATGATATTCCAGAGGGCAAAAGAACTGAGAATGAACCCAAGGGTCACCTACCCAGCAAAACTGAGTATTTTGTTTCAGGGGAAAATATGGTCATTCAGTGGAATAGAGGACTTTCAAGCATTCTTGAGGAAAAAACCAGATTGAATAGAAAATTTGACATCCAGACACAAGAAGGAAGAGATGCCTGAGAAGGTAATCAGGGAAAAGAAATCAAAAGGAACTTATCAAAGTTGAACTATTTACATTCCTATATGGAAAAGCAATAACTGTGACTGATGATATCTTTCTCACTATGAAAATAATGGAAGAAGGGGTGTGGTCATATGAATACATATGTGAATGTGTGTGTATATGGTTACAGTTATATATGGATAGAGGGCATAGGTTGAATTTGTTGGGAAGGGAGAGTACTCAAGGGATGAAATTATGAGGTGAGAGAGGAAAGTGGCAAGAGGAGATGGGGAGAGACATGGTAGGGTAAACTATCTCATGTAGGGGAAGTGGGTGCAAAGGAGGGGGAGAATAAGGAAGGCTAAAAAGGCAAAACCACATTCACATTGAATTTGGTTCAGGGAGAAAATGACATACATACTAAATGGGATATCTCAACCTGCAGCAGGATAGGGGAAGGGGGATGAGAGGAGGGATGATGGATGGGAGGGCATCCTTGGGGTGAGGGGAGGTTGGAAGTACCCACTATAGAAGAGGGACAGGATCATGTAGGGAATGGACCAGGTGGGGGGTGGGATGAGTGGGAGGGAATTATAAGCAGCCTTGTACAATATATCTATGATAATGTTTTGCATAGCTAGACATGTACAACATATACTGAATTACTTATCTCCCAAGAAGGAATGGGTGACAAGGGAGGAAGGAAATGGATCTGAAATTCGAGGTCGTAACATTAAATGTTTCAAATATATATATAAATACTATTATTAATATTCTTTTGCCTATAATTGGGAGATAAGATGTGCAGGCATTGGGACACAAAGATTCATCTTCCTCTAATGGAAAAGTCGATGGGTGTATGGGAGAAGGTATGGGAGAGAGCAGATTGGAGGAAGCGATATCTTGTGGGACTGCTATTCTGGGAGGTTGGGTAGGGGAATAATGGGGGGAAAATGATTGTAACTCAAAATCTGGCGGAAATGAATGATGTAAAACAGAAGTTAATAAAGTATTTGTTTAAAAAAAAAAAAGAAAAAAAAAAAAAAAAAAACTAACCCTGAGCCCCCTTCCAATGGTGCTATGTGGCTGCTTCCTTCTCCTCACCTTTCTTTCTCTGGGTCAAGCTTGTTGAACAAGTGGTCTCCATCTGTTGTTTCCATTTATTCACCACCTAGTCCTTCTTTAATCCTCTACACTCTGCTGTCCCTCTTTCTTTTAAAGGTGACAAATGGCCACTCGCTCCTAGACAAACCCATTGGCTCTTCTCTCCCCCACTCTAAGCATGCTTTAGCAGGATGCATCATTCCTCTCCTCCTCAATTACTGTGATAGGAACCCATCCTATTTCTCTTCTGTCTCTGACCAGATCTTTTCCACTCTCAAGGACTCTTCTTTCCCCTCCTCTCAAAGAACGTCAACAGTTTTTGGACCTAGGCTTTATTCTCCCATGTTCTCTCTGCCCCTTAGAGAGTACATCTTTTTCTACAGCTTTAACAACCACCTCTGAGCAGACAGTCCCTCAAATTCATATCTCCACAGCTGTCTTCTAACTCCAGTTTCCTTGACTCATTCATTTAAAACCGCCACAGTGCTAAGCACTCTAGGAGATACAAGCAAGGGATAAGAAGTGATCTTTGCTCTTGTGGAACTTACAGTAGAGTGACCTACCTCCGGATGGAGAGATAAGACTCACAATGCAGAATGGGACATTCCTTCTTTGGACACAGTCACTTCTGGATTTGTTTTGCATATTTGTTCTAAGGATTTTGTTTTTTGCTTTTTTTGAGTGGGGAGGGATGTGGGACAGGGAGAAAATGAATTCTGGTCAACTGAAAAAAAAGTAGCTAGAAACACAAATTATACAAAAAATAAATATTAAACAAGCAATGAGTCAAATATCTCAGTGAAAACAACACTGGATTTGGAGTCAGAGGATCTTGTTTTGAATCTTTATTCTGTTACTTCCTACCCATGTGAAGCTTGTGTAAGTCACCAATCATGTGTAGGACTTCATTTCCTCATCTCTAAAATGTAAGGATGTATTCTACATGATCCCCACGGTCCATTCCATTTTAAATCCTACATACCTATGACTCAGTACAAAATGAATAGTAAAGGTATTAAAGTGAGTGGTGAAAGGGAAAAGCTTACTGGCCAAGGTTAGTAACTGACTTTGGCCTTGAAGAATACAGCAGGTTAAAAGCAGTAAAAGGACATTCCAAGCAGAAGGGCGACAGAGTAAAGGGAAAAGATGGGAATGAACTTATGGTGTTGAGGAGATAGCAAATAGTGAAGTTTGACTGGAGTTGATGGGTTTATTTAGAATAGTGGGAGATACTTGAGGTCAGATCATGGCATTGCAGACTTGCCTATGAGATTTCTTCACTGGGTTGTCATCCTATCCCCTCACTTAGCATGTCTAAAGCCAAACCTTCAGCTTACTCTACCAGCCAGGTCCTCTACTCCCTCCCCCAAAGGCTCAAAACCTTGAAATTATCTTAATACTTATCCCTTACCATATCTCTAGCATCCAGTTCAATAACCTGGTCTTGTCAGTTTTTCCCATTGCAAACTCCTTGGGTCATCTTCCCATCACACTGTCTTCCTAACTCTGGTCCCCCAGAGATATTTTGTCCAACCACAGGGTATACTTCCAGAACCAGCTTGGCAGAGGATTAAGAAGGCAGAATGGAAAGCAATTACTAGAGAAGCAGCCCTGGACAGGAATCAGGATTCTTCAGGAATGTCCTTCATCCCTCCCTTGCCCAAGCCACAACTCTCTTGGAAACTTGTACAGGAATCTAGTGCCTGAAGACAGAACTGTACTATAAGCTAATCTTACTCAGAAGTCAGTTTCAACAAGAACAATACCAAATAGGAAGTATCCACAGATGGTGCCTTCCCCCCAGGTGAAATTCACACAGCATTTCCTTCTCCTCCCTCAGGAAGAGACAGGCACATGTGCATATTCACATACAGAGTCATAGGGCAATGAAAGAACACTGCCTCTGGAATAAAAACATGGGCTCAAATCTGCCCTCTGACACTAACTGCAACCTTGGGCAAGTTACTTAATATGTAAAATCATGCTTTGGATCAGATCATTTCCAAGATCCCTTACACTGATGAGTTTGATCTGATTGTTGAATTTGAGGTTATCAGTGGGAATTCCAGATGGAGATATTTTTAAAAGTTAGAGATGTTAGCATCTAGGAAGATAAAAGACTCTCAGGCCAATCCTCTGCCTTAACACAAGATATATGACATGTATAAAACTCTCTTAATTTCCTTTTCTGTAAAAAGAGGTTGGACTCATGACCTCTGAAAGTCCCATATAAATTCTATTCTAAGAGATGTGCCACCTTTATCAAAATGCTTGCTTCTTAAAGCAATCCTGGTTACCTTGCTTCGTACCATACACTCTGAAAGATCCTCCACAGTCCAGATCACAAGCCCTCTGCACTTTCCTATAGAGAGCCCCAAACCACCAAAGGGCAAGTCTCTAGGACTCTCAGAAGGAAAAGCAAAGAAAAACAGAAAAAGCAGAAAAACAAAGTAGATGGAATTAACTCACCTGTAAGAGTTCTTCTAAGGGTTGTCTGCTTTTATTGGAAGGAAAATACTTGAAGAGCTCAGAATATAGCTTTGGCAGATTTGAAACACTGGAATCCATCTGTCCAGGAAAGGGTGGTACAGAGGATGTCAATTTGGCCTCACAACATGTTTTATCTTTTGGATGCTAGACCATCCCCAAGCCCTGCTTCAATACTAAGATGGAGATAAAACTCTGAAGCATAAAAACAACACTGAGAAGTTCCACCAATCCAGAAATGTGTCAAAGCTGCTTGAAGGGGTGCAGGGAATTGATGGTGGATCCTCAGAAACTGGTGACTACCCAGAATGTCTCAACCCCAATAGGAACACAAGTCTCTCAACTCCAGGCACGTCTCTTCTGATAATGAAAATCCATGTTTTGTATGAGGTTTTATAGTTTGAAGCATCTTTACATTGATCTGAGCTGTACTTCATAGTAACCTAGTTAAGCAGACAATACAAGTATTTATTATCCCCAATCTGCTGATGAAGAAAATGATTCCTAGAGAATGCTATTTTGATCTATAATTAGCCAAGCAAGCTCTCTCTCAAGTTTTCATAAAAATAAGATGGCTTTTAAAAATTGCAATCTTTTAAAAATGTCTTCCCTTTACAAGTTTTATTTTTTTTTAATGATTGGTGATTTCATTGTTATAAGGAATTCCCAGGTGAGGAAATTCCCTCCAGCACAGTAGGTTGGCATCTTTTAGTTTTAGAGAGTTGCCTGGAGCTCTGAGAGTTGAAATGGCTTGCCCAGAATTACACAACCAGTTTGTGTCTCAGAATCAGAACTGGAACTCAGGTCTGTCCAGTTTCTGAAGCCACCCCTAGGCACCAAGCCACAATGCCCTCTGTTCTTACTTTCTAAAGTCAGTTTCTAATCATCAACCTTTCAATAAAAAAAATCCAAAGGTCTTTTCTGTGCTTATCCTCCAGCTCTCGGAAGCACACCACTCCCTACTTTTACTACACCTTTCCCCACCTTGTTTTCCAGGCCACAGTATCTTCAAGGTTTTTCTGCCTTCCTGGCAGCAGCTCTTCTTATCCAGCTCCTATCTCTTAAACAAAAGCAAATCTCCCAAGGCTCCTACCTAGTTCCTTTACCCACTAGGTTTCATTCAGTTACAAATTTTAAAGGGTGACTCCCAAATCTGTAGCTACCTTCCCCTAGAACTTCTGAATTCCTCACTTTCCTGGATCTCTCTGTCTAGAAATCCCACTGCAACCTCAGACTCATCAATTTCAAAAACATACTCTTGTCCCTCAAACTCGCCCATCCTTCCATGACGATACCAGCATTTGATCACAAAAGCTTAGAACTTTAGAGTAATTTCATAATCTTCCTCCCAGTCAAACCCATCCCTTCTGGCCCTGCAATTTCTCTAGCATTCATTCTCATTCAAACTTTCCACTCCCACATATGCAGCCTCATTTTTTCCTCACCTGGAAAAGCCTCTTCATTGTTATTCCCATATCCAATATATCCCTCTCTCCAATCTCTTCTTCACACTGCTATCAGAATGGATAATCCACCTTTCTAATGCACTTCCAGAAAGTCAACCCTCTCTCCTCAAAAACTTTCAGTGCTTCTCCCCAATAAAGTCAAAGCCTGTGATCCTGGCATTTAAGGTGTTTCACTGTCTGATTCCAACTCACTTTACTAGACATTTCACAAGGCTGCTTCCCCCTTTTCATCCTCATGTCTTCTCCAGTCCCCATGCTTTGCTCACAACATCTCTCTGCCTTGGACTTCTCACTTCATTAAACTAGGAGCTCATTTGACCACCGGGTCCGTATTTTATCCAACTTTGTGTCCTGGGGCCTAGCGTTAGAGGTTGTACAAGTTAGGATCATAGGTCCTACATCCCCCTTTGCAGGAGGGGCCTGCAAAGCCTTCTAATCCAGCTCTCTCATTTACAGGTGAGGAAACTGAAGCCCAGGGAAGTTTTAAGTATCCTGCCCAAGATCACCAGGGCTGTAAACATCAGACGTGGGGCCATTTGTCCCCCCTGGATGCTTAATTTAAAGAACTATTTGCTGACTTACATTAAACTGGGTAGGAAATAGAAAGGTTGGGACTGAGGGGAGATAGGGGTGCAGAAAACTGCTGGTATCAAGATCAGCCCCAGGCTTTGTCCAGCAAGTTCAGAGGGGCGGCCTCTATCACCTCCACTACAAACGCCACTCCAGTGCACAGTGCCCGGGCCACCTGTGGCTGCCCAGCCCCGGGCATCAAGCATGCACAGATGAGCAAAGGCGAGCGCTTACCAAGCGCATCTGTACGGCCCGAGGGGCTCCGGAGAGCGTCCCCGCACACCCGCATCCCCGGCGCGGGTCCGGCCGTGGAAGGGACCTGGCACATCGCCCCACCCCTTCACCTGCTCAGTCTTCGGGAGCGGCTTGAGGGGCGTCCGCGCCCCGTGGCGGAACACCACCTGAACCATCTTCAGCTGCAGCTGTTTGGGGTCAGCGACCGGAGGCGGCCCTCGGTCTTCGCGCGGCTCGGCCAGGGCCACCTTACGCTGGTGAAGGCAGCAGGCCAGAGAGGTGAGGACGCCCACGGGCGCCCAGACGCGCATGCTGAAGAACCTGGGGAACATGGTTGTCCGAGCCCCGAAGCTGGTGAGCGCGGGTCCCACCCGCCGGACGGCCCGCGGCGGATCAGCGACCACCAGCTGCAGGGACTCCTGCGAGCGTCGGCATTCAACCCGAGGCCCCCCGCCGCGGACACTCGCTGCGCTCGGGGACCGGCGACCGAGCCGCCCAGGAGGAGCCCCCAGCCGGTCCTCCCCCGTCCCGCTGCCTGGGCGCCCCCGCTGCCGACAGCGGCCAGAGGAGAGGGCGAGAACGCGGACTCAGATAGTACCCAGAGCCGCTCAGCTAGCGGACTGCCTCCCGCCTCCCGGGACAGCCCTTTCTAACAGGAGAGCGCCTCCGCCCCCGCCCCCTCCGACAAACCGGCCGGGCGGGGGCGGGGGGCTGGGGGAGGTGGCCCACGCGTGGCCCGACGGGAGATGGAGTCCCAAAGGTGGCCCGAAATCGGAAACTCCTGCAGCCGGACGAACTGCAACTCCCAGCGGGAAGCGCGCTCAGCCGGGCCGCCTCGCGGAGGTTCTCCCCCCGACCCCCAACCCCAGCCCAAGCTTGGCTCCGCCCCTCTCGTTTGTCCTATGGGACGTCGCCCCTCCATCCCCCTCCTCTCCCTCTTCACCTGATGCTTCTATCCTTTGCCTAGGTAAGGGATGAGCCGGGAGAGTCATCCCAGCGAAGGGAAAATTGTTGCTCCGACTTCAGCCCTGATGGAGCGCCGGGTTTGGGAGAGAGGGGAGGAGGGGCTCTAGCAAACTTCACAGGACTAGGCCCCTCCAAACGATCAAGTGAGAAATGCTCTTCAATTCAATAGACAGTCATCAATTGCCTACTTATAAACAATACACTGGGGATACAAAGAGGAAACAAGATACCCTCCCTGCCCTCTGGAAAGTCACAGTCTGCTAGGGAGGAAAAGTCAAACCCACAAATATTTATAATGCAACTTAGATCGCGATAAATGTTTGGGAGTTTGGGATACTGACCCGGTAGAAGAGCGCGCGCAGAGAATCAATGATATTCGAGACAGAACAATTTGTGGAGGTTTTTAAATGCCAGACTGAGGAGCATAGGGAATCCAAAGCTATTCACAGTGATAAACATTAGCGTGTTTTAATTTGAATAAGTGATACATTTCTCTTGTGTAAAACTGAGATGTCAATTTCTTACTTCTTACTTCTTAAAATGTCATCTCCATTTCGTTCATCTGTTGCCTTTTCCATTGTTAGCTCATGCCTTGAGGACTGAAATCTCCTTCTAACGGGTCTTCTCCCCAGCTTTCAGGTACAGTACTGCCCGGTTACTGGTAAGCAAAACCCATCTTATTCCAGATATTTCAGTGGTCCTACATTATCTACAGAATAAATTCAAATCCCTACTCAATAAAAATACAACAAATCCTTTCTGGCCTTATCTCCCATGATTTCCTTTCACTTATGCTATAGCCTAGCCAGAGTGCTCATTTGTCAAGCACACCTCTGTCTTCCCGATCCACCATGTTCATCTTTCTGCCTGGAATCCCTTCTCACCTACAGGAATCCTACCCATCTTTCAAGGCTCAACTGTTCTATGAAGCCTTCCTTAACCATCCCAGCCAGAAGTGAGCTCTCTGTCATCACCCTAACACTATTTATGCCGACAGGGCACTTACACGGCCATATATTGTGATTATTTTGTACATGCCTTATTTCCACTACTAGACCACCAGCTCCTCAAAGGAAGGAGCCTACCCTTTCTTACATCTTTGTATCTACTGTAATACCTTGAGTAGACAAGGAGCTCAATAAATATTTGTTGAATGAATGGGGTTTTAGACTTGGAGCACATAACCACAATGGGAATGGTCTTGCTCCCAGAGCATCCCTCACAGTCATCATCCAGAAAGGCATTTCTTGTAGAGAAAAGGCCAGCCATCCCCACCAATTGCTGACCAACTGTCACCCACAGAGCAGGCAAGGCTGAAGAGTAAGGCACCCTAGGGGCCAGGCAGCTCAGGCTACCTCTAACCACCTTGACTGAGCGTTGTCTCCCCTTAAACCCTCCTGGAGACATCCCAAGACCCTGAATCCAAGAGCTTTGAGGATGGCAGAGCCTCCAGCCCAGTCTCACAGCCATCGTCCTAGGAAGCAGGAAGAACTGGCAGGTGTATATATCTCCACACTTCCTTAAAATAACCCCTCAAAACAGAAATTTAGCACATTATGGAAGCTCCTTAAATAGTAAATAACATCAACAGCCCTGATAACACCTTCACCACTTCAACAAAAATGTTGATAATTCTCCATGAAAATGCTGAACATTACATACTTAAGGATGATACAGGGTAAAGTACACTTACAAAAGAGTTAAATTCAGACCCTACCCACCTACCTTCATTATCCTTGGCTCCCACTGAAAATTCTGGTCTTTGGCAGAACACAGGATTGTAAACCCTTTGGCAGCTGGCAGAGAGCTGACACCAGGGCCCAGGTCAGCAGTGCTGTATTTTCAAAGCTGTTATACTCTACATCTGTTTAGGAATCCTCAAAGTCGTTATTTTATCTTCCTTCTTCAAAAGCTTTATTGACTTTGTAAGACATTTGCATTATGGTTTTGTTATTTATTTCTTTATTGTGGAATCCCTTCCATCAGTATAGACTGAGCTTGATAGAGAAGTCCTAAAAAGCTACCTGTGAAATATATGAAATGTAAGTGACTTGTCAAGGCCACACAACTAATGAATGTCAGAGGCACCTAATTTTTTTTTTTTAGGTCATCAGGGTTAAATGACTTGCCCAAGATCACACTGCTAATAAGTATCTGAGACTGGGTTTGAACTTCCTTAAAATAACCCCTCAAAACAGAAATGAAAAGGTTATTAGCCTCTGAGACTCAGAGGTTAAATAATTTGCCCATTTATTGGTCACACAATTAGAAAGTATTATTATCATAGGTTTAGAGTGGGAAAGAGACCTTAGAAGTCAGCTAGTCCAACCCTATAATTGGACAGATAAGGAAACTTATCTGTAAGAGATAAGAGGTAGAGAATTTGCCTAAGGTCACATAAGGAGTGAGCAGCAAGTTGTGGCAGGACTAGTATTTGAACCTGAGACTCATGATTCCAAATCCAGTTCTCTCTTCTTTGAATCAAACTGCCCACCGTATTGCCCTGAACACGATGAGCACTTGAATACTAACTGTAGGACTGAATAAATGCCCCACCCATTGCCCAAATGTCTGAGAGGCAGAAGAGAAGACCAGACACATGAAAGGAAAAGGAAAAGAAAGTCCTTGGTCACAGCATATTCAAAAGTTTGAGTTTTCTCCATCCTAAGCATCAGCTCTTGCTTTAGGCTTATGGTCCCCTCACCAGTGACTGCCTTCTGCTGTTCCTCACCATACAGTCAGCCTTGGGCCAAATGAAGAAGCAGCTAACCCACCCCCCCCCCCCCACACACACACTCAGATATCCACCCCTGCTCCAATAACCCCATCTCCCTTACCCTACACTTTGCATTGAAGATGATTCCTAGAAAAGTTTTATGTTATTTTCAACATTTAAGGGTGATAGAGTGGAAAGATAAGGATTCAGAGCTAGAAGAGGTTACAGAGGTCATTGTGTCCTGATGCATTTTATCAATAAGGAAACACAGGCCCCAAGAAATTAAGTGACTTGCTTATGGTTATATATGTAGCAGAGGGAAGATTTGTCCCAGGGATGCCTTGGGACTAAGAATCAGGAGACCTAGGCTGGTGTGTTAGAGCCAGGGCAAACCAGAAGAGTTGATTTTAAATTTTATCTGTCTGTCTGTCTATCTATCCTTCAGAAATCAGCAAACACTACAAATCCAGGCTAAATTTATGTTTTGGTGATTTTTTAGATTTAAGAAAGCAATGAAAAAAATGTTAATAAGTGGGGTTAAACTTAAAAGTATGTCATGTGTGCTTTTTTTTCCTTAAAGGAGAACAAGTTGTTGACCATTTACTTCTGGCTAAAGGGAAGAAAATGTATCATAGTGTCTGATTCTCTTATGGGTTCAGTTTTAAAGATTTGTGTTTTATAGATTTTGGATCAAGAAGAGTCATCAGAAATCACCTGGTATATTTCTTTCATTTTATTCATGAAGAAATTTATGCCTAAAAAACTTAAGTTATAAAGTCCCATCAGAAGTATGCAAGCAAGCTAAGGTTTAAACCCAGATTCTCTGATTCCAAATGCAGGGTTGTTTTTTTGTTTTTTTTTTTACTACATACCATACTCTAAAACTTGTCCTTCAGTATCTGTATATACATATATACATATGTATATATATACCCATATTTAATAGGGGTAATCAGGACAACCCCTATCTCCAAATGATCTGATGGACTGGGACCCATGCCTGGCTCCTTGACAAAAATCTATCTCTTTAATTCTTATTTTTTAAAGATATATAGGTGTAAAACATGCAACATCATACTCTCTGAAGAAATGAAGATAAGGAAAACCTAGAGGTCAATGGAGAGTTACATGATAGATTGAGCAAGCTGCAACACATGACCAAGAGTCCTCCACAAGGAATAGCCATTGTCTGCATGGTTGGAGAGGCTATATACACCCAAAAGATTACATATTCATTGGCATATATTGGCCAGTATCATTAGGGTGTTTTCTCCTTTGTGTATCTTTTAAAGGACACTCTATATCCAGCTCCAAAATGTTAATACTCCAGTGGACTCCACTCATGATCAATGTGGGATACTTTCTCCAACAATGGGGTATGTCCCATGATAGATCAGAAGAACAATGGGGACGGAGGAAGAAACCCTTAATGGCATCATTCTTCCAAGCAAACCATCAATTGGGTAAGGCACCCATGCTTAGCCCAATCTCTCAACTTGATTTGTCTTTTATTCTTTTTGTAAAGTATTGAGGGGTTCTTAAGCTAGCAGTTAGACTAAGGGGATATCATTATAGGGTTATATATTTAGAGCTGGAAGGGCCCTTAAAGACCACATAGCCTAACTCTAATTTTACAGATGAAAGAAATAGGGACAGAGAGATTTAAGTGATTTGTCTAGCTCTCACAGTTAGAAGGTAACAGTGGAATTCTAACTCAGGTCTTTTGACTTATCCAATACTCTTCTCCTTTACAGGATTGCAAGAAAGGAAAGGTTAAATAGTGTAGGCTTGAAGACAGGCACTCACAAGGGAAGTAAAGTTTTTAAGGGACATAATCTTTTCTTCATAGGGCTTTCTGTTATAATCCATGAAACACTCTCCTGAGTCAAAATGAGGAATGGAGAGTGAAGATAGTAAAGGCAGGAGCCCAGGTGACTGAGGCTGGTGGTACCCTCAACAGTAATAGAAAGAGGGGAGAAGAGGGGAAAGTTTTAGAGGGAAGTATAATGGGTTGTGTTTTGGTTATGCTCAGTTTGAGATGCCTAAGGGATATCTGATTCAAGATGTCTAAAAAGCCGTTGGTGATGTTCAGGGGTGAGATAAATCTTCGAACCATCTATATAGAGCTGATAATTGAATCAAGAGGAGCTGACAAGATCACCAAGTAAGACAATACAGATGGAAAAGAGAAGAGGACCCAGGATAGAGCCTTTGGAGGTAGCCAAGTAGGCATGATATTGATGTAGGTTTATGATAGGTGATTAAGGAGTGGTCATATAGGTAGGAGAAGAACCCAGAGCATGTCAGGAAAACCTAGAGAAGAAAGATTATCCAGGAGCAGGTGCGGATTAACATTGTTATAAATTGCAGAGAGGTCAAGAAGTTGAGTATTAAGAAAGAATCATTGGTAAAAACAAAAGCAGAACAAACTTAGAGATGGCTTGGAGGCACAGTGAATAGAGTACTGGCCCTGGAGTCAGGAGGATCTGAGTTCAAATCTGATCTCAGACACTTAATGCTTACTAGCTGTGTGATCTTGGGCAAGTCACTTAACCCCGATTGCCCTGCTTTCCCCCTCCAAAAAACCCCCAAAAAACAAAAACAAAAGAAAGAGTCATTGGATTTGACAATTAAGAGGTTGCTGGTAACTTTGGACTGGGCAGTCTCAGTTGAATGAGCCAGATTGGAGAAGGTTGAGAAGAGAGTGAGAGGAGAGGAAGCCTAGGCACCTAAGGTAGATAGCTTTCTTAAGAAGCTTAGCTGGGGGGCAGATAGTGGTACAGTGAATAGAGCACTGGAGCACTGGAGTCAGGAGGACCTGAGTTCAAATTTTACCTCGGACACTTAACACCTGCTAGCCATGTGACATTGGGCAAGTCACTTAACCCCCATTGCCTTGCCTTTCCCCTCTAAAAGGGAAAAAAAAAACTTGAAGAGAAGAGGAGGAGAGCTATGTGATGATAACAGACATGGTTGGATCAATCCAAGGTTTTTAAGGTTGGAGGAGCATGGTTATGTTTGTAAGCATCAGGGAAGGAGCAAATAGATGGGGAGACATGAAATATTAGAGAAAGTGTTGGGATAAGCAATCTGCTGGAGAAGAAGGGAAGGACTTGGGACCTGAGGTTCACGTAGAAGAGTTGGCCTTGGCAATGAGAAGGACCATCTTTTAATTCAATACTGGAATGAAGGAAGGGATAGTGGGAGAAGATGTATAAATGATGTGAAATGATAAGCTGGGGAGATGAGGGAGTTTTCCAGATTAAGTGAGGGCCAAAGCAAAGAGTAGGGGCAACAGGGAAGAGTGGGAGGTTTGAAGAGAGGAAAAAGGTTTGAAACAGCCATTTTGCAGAATGGAATTAGGAATCAATTAGGGAAGACAGGATGGCCTTGCTGCCCTTGCTGATCTCATTCTGCTTCGTAGGGCTATTTTTTGTGTCCTTGTCTTATCTCTCCTACTTGACTGTAAATTTCTTGAGAATAGGAACCAAGTCAATCAATCAACAAGCAATTGATTAAGTCCTTCCAAGTGTCAGAAACTAAGGAAGGATCCAGGGATACAAGATTTTAAAAAACAAAACAATGAAACAATTCCTACTGCATATATGCACCTCTGTGCCCCTTCTAGTACCTGGCATGGTACCTTACTTAATAGAAGTTGGATTTGAATATTGAATGAATGCAGCAGATGCTTTTCTGTCTCAGGGCTCTGTGGTTGGGGTTTCCTATGCACCTCTCTGGCTTGGAACAATCTTCAAAGCCCTATCATATGTTTTCCTTCTTTCAACCCTACTTGGCACTCAGAGATGTCCAACCAAACCATTCTAGAACTTGAGAGATCAATGGCCTTAAAGATCATCTAGTCCCATCCCCTCATTTTACAGATGAGTAAACTGAGGCTCAAATAGGTGACATGACTTGTCCTTGGTCTTATAATCAATAAATGATGGAGCCAGGACTCAAAGGCAGGTCTTTTAACTTTGAAGTTCATGGGATTTCCCATGGCAACATTGTTTTTCCTTTACAGGTAGAAAATCTCATAGTCTCCCCATAGCTAAGGACCTTTTTATCAAAACAGGGAGGATAAGAAGACCAAACATGAGGATAACATGAGACCAAAACAAAAACCTTTTAGCAACTGGCTGTGTACTTGAGGTCCTTCTGTTTAAATCAATGTCTAGGGAGGCATAAATACTAAGTAAGTATCCCTCTTCTGAATCTTGGTTTTATTTTATTTAGACCTCTGATTTCATTGGTGTAGGGAACTCCAGATAAGAAATTTTCTGGATCAAAGTAGATTGGCCCTAAAAGGTTAAGGGACTTTCATATAGTCACATGGTTGTTGTCCTTGGTTTTGGTAGAGGACCAAAAGGACATCACCATATTGGGGTCAAGGTACATTGTGTCCAACTGTGACTGATCAGACCAATAAGAGCTTGGAAGGCTCTACCACAGATCAGGCACAAATACTCCATGTGAACATTTAGAGTGGAGAAGGCTAAATTTTTGCATCTCATGTTTCTTTTGAGCTGCTGCAATTCTGCTTTGCTCATAGAGCACAGCATCTTCTCTCATACGGGCACACCATGCTGGGTGATCCTGTGCCAGTGTCTTCCGTGTCTCACAATCAATTCCAAAGTTCTTTAGAAAGACCTTGAGAATGTCCTTGTATCACTTCTTCTGACCTCCATGTGAGGGCCTGCCTTGTGTGAGTTCTCTGTGAAAGTCTTTTAGGCAAATTTACATTTGGCATTCGAACAACGTGGCCAACCCATCAGAGTTGCCCTTTTGGTAGTAGTTTTAATGATTGGCAGTCTAGCTCAAGAAAGGACCTCAGTGCCTGGTACCTTATCCTGCCAGGGGATCTTCAGAATCTTCCTCAGACAATTCAAATGGAATCGATTCGGTTTCCCAGCATGGTGCTGGCAGACTGTCCAGGTTTCACAGGCATACAACGATGAGGTCAGCACAATGGCTATGTAGACCTTCAGTTTGATGAGTAGTTTAATGCCACCTTTTCTCTCCCACAGTTTTCCAAACACTGAGCTAGCTCTGGCAATGCATGTGTCAACCTCATCATCTTTGCGTACATCCCTAGAAAGTATACTACCGAGGTAAGCTTTATCCACAGCATCCAAAATTTCTCCACTTGCTCTAACTGAAGGTTGGATGCTGTGGTGCTGGCTGGTGGGGAACTTCTGTTTTCTTGGTGTTGGTTGTTAGGCCAAAATTAGCACAAGCAGCTGAGAACTGACCCATACTCTGTTTCACCCATCTCAGCCTCAGAGGTCGTATTGAATGCACAATCATGTGCAAACATTATTAACTCTCTTTTTACTTTAGTCTTGGCTTGTCGTCTTTTCAAGTTAATTTACCATCAGTGCAATAGCTGACCTTGATGCCATTTTTGTCTTCATTGAGGGTGTCTATAATACTAATGAAAACATCATGCTAAAAAGCATGGGAACAAGTACGCATCCCTACTTCACTCCATTGGTGACTGAGAAAGTTTGAGAGTACCGTCTATTATCCAGAACCTGGGCCAGCACGCCATCATGAAACTGGTTATACTGATGGACTTCTCTGGGTAACCACATTTTGCCATAATTTTTCACAAACCCTTATGACTGACAGTATCAAATAACACTATGTTCTCATAGCCAATATATGTCTGAGATCTATTTTATGTAAGGGTGAGGGTTGATTGAATCAACTAAATACCTCACCTCACTTAAACTAATTAACAAAATAATCTTTCACCCCCCAACAAATCATCCAGGCTAGAATGCCTCCACTGAGTCAAATAATCAATCAGATAAGTGAAGTAGGTGTGAACAAGATTTAGCTTTCTTCATTGAATCATGATAGGAAGTCCATTCTGATTGGCTGACGCAACTTAGTTACACTCTGTACATTTTATATAAAAACAAGAAAGTCACTTTACATTGGAGTATTTGCCCAAGTGATGAGAATCACTTGGAGATGCAGAAGAACACTTCTGACTCTTCCACTACATTTTGGACTAAAGGAGGACCAAGTGGACTTCAGAGAATGGAAGGATTTAGATTTCTCATTAGTTCCCTTGCAGCCTCCCCAGGACAGCATTAGCTGGCAGTGTTTGTATTGAGAGTTGAGAATGAATCAGACATCCTGAGGGAACATAGCTTCAACACTCTACAAGTACTCTAGCAGAAAGCTATATCATGTTTAAGGAGAACTTCATGAATAACCAATGAGCGAAGAAAAGGACTTCTAGCAGTCAGGAGTTTTGATTTCCTCTTTGCCCCATGGGCTCTCAGTCTAAGCTTGCTTTCCCCCTGGACTCTCTCTATATACTAGTACTTTTGAGAATATGTTTGGTGCTGACCATTCTCACTATTCCTTCTTAGTAAATAGCCCTATATAAAAGCTAAGTAAGTCTGGCTAACTAATTTACATAAACTGATCATTCTAGGGGAAGCACACCAGTGGGGGCTTGTGCATTTTAGTATTAGACAAACATTGTACAACAGCTACCTACAAAGCCATGGGGAGAGGGAACAATGGCCATTCTCTGGGGATCTCATCTGCCAGTGCAAGTGGGAATTAGGAAAGCAAGTTCAGAGCCTGTTATACTTAAAAAAGAAAGAGGTGATTGCTTTCTGAAGTTTTCCCCCAATACTAGTAGTTTAAATGTATGTCTTTACTTTTACAAAGCTAAGCAGTTAAAGACTTGGATGGAACATACTGTGTTTGAGATGAAGGTACAAGTAAAACAGAAATCACCAGGACCCAACAGACAGTACTGGTATTGGTGTGTGTGTGAAAAAAAGAGAGACAGAGGCAGAGAGATTGAGACCGAGGTAGACAGACCCAGAGACCAAGACAGAAAATGAAAAGGACCTAATTCAAGCTGCTATGCCCTAAAGCAATACTTCTCTCCTTCCTTGGCATAGTCATGTGAATTCCGAACTCTCAAGAGTTCATTTCTTGAGTTTTCAATGAAGACACATTGGGTTCAGCACCCCTAGCAAGCTATACCTATTAAGGAGCTTCCTTATTCCCCACTAGGTGGCATTATCTGCCCCAGTTCTTGGGGGGCAGGGTACATTTGTTTCTGGCAACAGCGTGTAAGTCAGCCAACAAACAATTCAGTAGAATCTCAATTTCTGGACTTAATGTCTCTCTGTTTCTCAGTCTCTGTTTGTGTCTCTCTCTGTCTCTCTATCTGTCTGTCTCTCTCTCCCTCCCTCTGTCTCTCTGTATCTTTTTCTCTCTCTCTCAGTTCATGATGTCCTCCCCTCATTTTGTCTGTATGTTGGTGGTTAATGGGTTCAAAGAGAAAAGGTTGAAAAATGCTTCTTTGGTTGCCACAGGGCAGGAGAATTTCCTGCCTACCTCCCCTCTATACTACATCCCCCCACCCCACTATGAGGACGGCCAGAGGGTGTAGCTAACAAAGGGTGTCACCCCGCCTTTATGAGCAATCCCAGTTCACAATGCCCAGCCCTGCACACAATGTTTGGAGGAGTGATTAACCATTGAGGGAGGTTTTAGAACTCCTAGTTCAGGAACAGAGCACTGAGAGAGAAAGATTTATGAGAGAGGAAGAAGCACACACACACACACACACACACAAAGGAAATTAGAAATCAAGCAAGCAGAATATTTAAAACGACAGCCACATACTATGCATAATAATAAAGTTTCCATGAGTTCCCTTGGCTCAGGTTGGTTTCTTTAATAATTTATGAGGCAACTTTCCTGCCCCTATATACTTATAGGTAGATTGAAAGACTATGAATATTTTTTTTCGTCCTCTTTGTACACTCTGTGAGGCAGGGAACCTGTTCCTACACTTTCCCCCCTAAGTTTACAGGTTGCAGAAAAAGGCACATTGGCTTAAAGCCACTGGCATAAAATAATAGAGTAAAATAGCTGCAAAAATGGAATAGATGGCCTCTAGAACCAGGCTTATGGGGTATATTCAGATATTATAAAATGTATGGTCATTGGAATAAAGGCAGATTCTCATAACTGATCCACTCTGGGTACCATTCGGAGATGGCATCACACCCGCCTTGGTTGAGTTGCCTGCATTCTATCTCCCTGACTCCAGCCTCTTCCTCTTGCAATCCATCCTTACACCACCACCAAATCAATTTTCTTATAACCCTTTTGATCATGTTAAAAAACTTCAGTCTCTCCCCTCTGCTTAGAGTTAGAATATATTGTTCATTTTGGCATTCAAGGAAATCCATATTCTGTCCCTTCTTACCTACATTCATTTATTCATTCATTCAACAATTTCTTGCTAAGTATTGATACTGTCAGGCTGTCTTAAACTTTTTCTATTCTCAACCCCTCCAGCACTTCTTAAACTGTGGGTTGAAATCAGAGGGTCTCGACCCACAGTTTAAAAACACAAGGAGATTCAAAATTTTGATAAGGCCTACTCCCTACCTTCATGGAGTCTATAATTCTAGTAGGGGAATAAGGCACAAATACAAATACACATAAATAATACATATTATTACCTAGTGAGCATATTAGCAATGCTGTACCTCTAAGGCAGACAGTCATTTCCAACTAGGGAATCAACAAAGAAATAAGATAGCATTTGAATTGGGTTCTAAAGGATGCATAGGGATTCACCAGCTGTATCTACCATGAGAGGCTGGGTATAGTAGTGGTTAGAGAGAATGCCTTGGACACCAGAAAGACCTTGTTCAAATCTTGCCTCTGCCACATACTTGCTGTGTGACCCTAGGCAACTTGCTTGACTTCTCAGTGCCCCCAGGCAATTCTTAAAAATTGTAAATTATAGAAAAGGCTTGGATCTGCCTTGCAAACAGCAGTTCCTTACCTACATAGTAAAAATCACACATCAGGTTCTTGCTCAGACTTGTTTTGCTTGTCCCTAGAGGGTAAAGCTAGAAGCAACAGGTGGAAATGTCAATTTGACAAATCGAGCCTTGATGTCAGGAAATTCTTCCTATATGTCACACATTCCCAATCATACTTGGATGTTCCTTGAAGACAGAAACCATTTCTTATACTTCTCTCATATCTATCTCCAAAACATCTGCATCTGGCACAGTACAGCAACAAGGAAATTTGGCGATGTGCATACATTTAGCAATGTGCTTAAATGAGCACAGGGTTCAGTTTTAAGACTCACACACATGCTTTTTTTTTTTTTTAAGGTAAAAGATACAAATTCTACTTAATGGGGAAAAATGGATGAAGAAAAATCTGTGAACACCTTCGGATGCCGAGAGAAAAAATGTAGAATGCATGCCCACACTCAGGGGTGGGCTGTTAAATGTTTAACAACTAAGTTCTCCAGGAAAAAAATATGCTCACACATGTTTAAGTTTATTCTGAATTAACACTTTCCTACATATAGACAATCAACAAAACAATGAATCAAACCCTAATTTGTAGTCTGCTGATTTCTGATGTGAAAATCTCCACCCTGAAAATATAACTGTGGTTTCTTGTAAACTGGTAAGAGCTGACTCCAACACTCCCCAGCCTATACTGTCCTAATGGTTACCATCATCTCTGTTTCATCTAATGACTGAAGTTACCTGACTGGAGTTAGAAATTTTAGCTCCATTAAACCTAATTTCCTAAGGTTGACTTAAAAAACTTCTCTGTTAAAAACAAGAACAATAACAACAACTAACCTCAAAGATCACAAATTAGAATTGGCAGATTTTTTCTTGTGAATGTTTGGGGTGGGGGGGTGCGGAACTTGGAAATCTATAAAGCAAAAATGAAGATTGGGCTGGGTTCATATGTATGATTAAGCACCTAATAAGTACTTAACTATTTAGCAATTCTTTAGTATTAGCCAGATAGCTTTAAGAATGTTAAGTTCTAGGATATGAAGACAAAAGACCTTATGAGGAATATTCTCTCTCTCTCTCTCTCTCTCTCTCTCTCTCTCTCTCTCTCTCTCTCTCTCTCTTTCTCTCTCTCTTTTTCTCTCTTACCTTAGAGTATACTGAGAAATATTTAATGCATTCTCTCTCTGTTTTTCTCTCTCTGGCTCTCTCTCTCTATGTTATATATACATATATAACAAATAAAACATACACAAAATAATACAAAGCTATTTCAGTATTCCACATCCATGGAGCTCTGACCTCTGAAAAGGAACAGGGGGAAGTATCTTCTCATATTTCTCCTTTGGGGGCAAGTTCTTTCTTCATAATTTTGTAGTAATCAGTTTAGATTGTCTTATGGGGGTTGTTGTTTCCACTTATAGTGTTGAAATAATTGTGTATTGTTCTCTTGGTTCTGCTAATTTCACTTTGCATCAGTTTGATAAGAGTTTCCATGCTTCTCTATATTCATTATGTTTGTTCTCTTTCATATCACAGCAATATTTTCCATTATATTCAGGTACCACAATTTGTTTAGCCATTCTCCAGTCTATGGCTATCTATTTTGTTTTCAGTTCTTTGATATTCCAGAAAGGGTTGTTACAAATATTTTGGTATATATAGAGCCTTTCTTTTTGCCAATGAACTCCTTGGCACAAATGCCTAACAGTGGGAATCTCTATGTGAAAGAGTATGGGCATTTTTGGTCATTTCTTATTCATGATTACAAATTGCTTTTCAGAATGATTATAACAATTCATAGATTCACCAATAATGCATCTGTGTGACTATCATGCCACAACCCCTCTGACATTGATTCTTGCCATCTTTGGTCATCTTTGGCAATTTTCTGGGTATGAGGCAAAACCTCAGGATGATTTTGATTCACATTTCTCTTATTATTAGTGAATTAGACACTCTTTTATATAGTTTTCAATCCTTCTTTTGTGAATTACTTTGATCACTTTTCTATTTGTTGTTGTTCAGTCATGTCTGACTTTCCCTGACCCAATATGACCCCCCCATCACCCTATTTGGGGTTTTCTTGGCAAAGATACTAGAGTAGTTTGCCATTTCCTTTTCCAGGTCATTTGACAGATGAGGAAACTGAGGCAAACAGGGTTAAATGACTTTCCCAGGGTCACACAGCTAGTAAATGTCTAAGGCTTGATTTGAACTCAAGGTCTTCCTGACTCCAGGCCTGCACTCTATCCATAGTACCACCTAGTTTCTCTATTAGGGAATTGCTTTTATTCTTACATATGTGTCTATGTATCTTGAATATCAAACTTTTATTAGATATATTTGATACAAAGATTCTTTTCTGTAATTAACCACTTCCCTTTTTATCCTTATATACATTCATTTTGTTTGTGAAAAAGCTTTTCAATTTCAAGTAATCAGAATAATAAATTTTGTCTATTATAATTGCCTCTATCCCTTGTTTAGTTATGAATACATTCCCAATCCATAGCTACAAAAGATCTATCCTGTTTTTCTTTTAACTTTTTAATGGTATGATCTTTAATATTCAGCTCACCTCTCCATTTTGAATCTATTGTGGAATAAAGTGTAAGATATTTGTCTAAGTCTAATTTCTTTTTTTTTTTTTTTACATTTTTTTTTTTTAAAGCAATTGGGGTTAAGTAACTTGCTCAAGGTTACACGGCTAGTCATTTTTGATTTATGCGTGGGTGCTCATTTTCTGAGGCCGGATCTGATCTCGGGTCATCCAAACTCCGAGGCCGGCTCTCTTACTCACTGCTCCACCTAGTCGCCCCTTTAGGGTAATTGGGGTTAAGTAACTTGCCCAAGGTTACACGGCTAGGTTTTTTTTTTGTTTGTGCGGATTAAGTGTCGGAGGCCGGCTCCGAACTCAGGTCCTTCTGATTCCAGGGCCGGCGCTCTATTCACTGCGCCACCTAGCCGCCCCCTAAGTCTAATTTCTGATAGGATATTGTCCAGTTTTCCTAGCTCTTCTTATCAAACAAGTAGCTCTTTCTTAGATAATTCATGGTATGAGATTTATCAAGCACTGTTATTGAGTTCCATTATTTCAAATTCTTCCTTATCTAGTTCATTCTATTGATCTACTTTTCCTCTTTATAACTAGTACCAAATGCTTTTAATGATTACTGCTATCTTACACACTTTGAGGTCTGGAAGTGCTACTCTTCTTTCATTCCTATATTTTTATTATTTTCTTTGATATTCTTGATCCTTGTGATGAATTTTGCTATTTGTCTAGCTCTATTAATTATCCCTTAGTAATACAATTGGTATAAACATCAAATCTGTAAACTAAATTTGGTCATTTTAATTTTATTTGCATGATCCATAAATGAACATTGAGTATCCCTCCAACTATTTATTTCATTCTTTATTTCTTTCATAATGCTATACAAGTATTGAATATCCTTTGGTATATTGACTCCAAAAATATTTTAATTAAAAAAAATTTTTTTTGCTTTTTGGAGGGCAATTGGGGTTAAGTGAACTGCCCAAGGCCACATGGCTAGCTTTTGTGTATGTTAAGTGTCTAAGGTTGGATTTGAACTCAGGTCCTCCTGACTCCAGCGCCAGTGCCCCTTCACAAAATATTTTATGAATTTTGTAGTTATTTTGAATGAGACTCCCCTTTCTATTATGGCCTCTAGTATTTCATTGTTGACAGCTGGGTGGTGCAGTAGATAGAGTGCCGAGGCTGGAGTCAGAAAGACTTCTCCTAGCTGTATGATCCTGGGCAAGTCACTTAATCCCACTTGTCTCAGTTTCCTCATCTGTCAAATGATCTGGAGAAGGAAATGACAAACCACTATAGTATCTTTGTGGCTATGTGACACAATGGATAGATAGGCTTGGAATTAGGAAGACATCTTCATGTGTTCAAATCTGGCCTCAGATACTTCCTAGTTGTGTGACCCTGGGCAAGTCACTTAACCCCATTTGCCTCAGTTTCCTTATCTTTCAAATGAGCTAAAGAAATATGTGGCAAACTACTCCTGTATTTTTGCCAAGAAAATTCCAAATGGGGTCATGGAGGGTTGGACACAACTGAAACAACTCAACAAAATTTTGTTCTTAATATTACATAGAAATGCTGCTATTTTGTCATCATTGATAAACTTTATTCTTAAGATTGGTGCTTTGAATGTAAGATCCTTGTCCAATGATCCTTCTAAATGTAATCAACATATACTTTTTGAATCTTGGTGACTTCAGTGGAAAAGTGGAAAAAAATCAGGATGGAGAAGGAGAAATGTGTAGGAAAGTAAAGTTTAAAAAGAAGGCACAAGAAAACCCAGTGTAGCAGTTCACTGCTGATCAGGCACTCAAATGCCCAAGTGGGTATTACTTTTTCTATACAAGTCTCACAGGAAATGACTGAGTCTCTTCAACCAATTTGAAAATACTTCTTGTCATGTGAAATGTCTCCAAATGATTGATCTAATAGCAGTGTCCCTACTCAGTTAAGGTTTCAGAAATAGAATGTTGTGTTAGTTACTTTACTTGGGGTGGG